>JAJLZX010000008.1:0-467497 GCA_030572455.1 [Candida] koratica (nom. ined.)
TTAATAATGTTTCTTTGAAACATGAAAAAGTGTTAGCTGTATCTACACTCGTCAAAAACTTAAGAACCAATGAACAAATCCAAGGAAACGCCATCATTTCCAGATATATTGAACACAGTGACTATCATTCCTTAGATGTCTACAAGGAAAATAACTTCTTAATAACTTACATAAAGGCTAAAAGGCAACTTGATTTAATCCATGAAGCCGGTATAATTCATAATGATATTGCATTGCGTAATATTCTAGTCGGAGACAAAGTTTATATAATTGATTTCGAGTCATGTTACTTTGCTGACGACTTTCCTGATCAGGCAAAGGACGGCATGGCAAAGGATCATAAAAAGTTGAGGCGTGTGTTTGGAATTGATCGGGATGACTTATAGTTCGTAAGTATGGATTCAGGGTTTTGGTCATGAATATATTTATACCTTAATTACACTAGAGAAGAGTGTAAATTGCTAATCAATCAATTATCACGTGTTGTTTTTGTGATATTTGCTAAATAATTGCTACGGCGACGAAATTTTATAACTGAATCTTCAATATATGGTAAAATAACTAGACGACATAGTAATTGTCACCTGCAGCTCGTTTCTAACTTGAAAATTGGTTTACTTGTAGCATTTTTTGAACAATGCGCCCTCTACCTACATCTACATTAATTACATGCTAATTACAACCATTATCTCATTATTTTGGGTTTCACAACTTTGAGAGTATTAAGTCAACAAAATATGACGGATATCCTCAATTTACATATTAAGTTTTTTTATTCTGACTTAAATTTGACATTATTGATTTCAATCCCAGTGATATCAAGAAATATGATTATTCTTTGACTCTTTACTCCGATATAGCATCTCATTCACTGCAAGGATTTGCTGAAAAACATATTATCATTTCATTTCACGTTTTATAAACGTCACAATCTATTTGATAAACGGGAGTTGAAGTATATATATTCTGAAACTTGGACTTTAATTGATCAATACAATTTTCCCAATTGTTACAAACATCAAAAATTATATTGTGACGTAAACAATGTCGTAGAAAACTATGAGTCTTATACTCTAGTCATATTAACTCATCCGTTTCAATATTATAGATTTGGCATCCATGCTCATAGATATAATAGTTTTGATATTGAATCAATGACGCCTAATATTATTCAACACATATTTAGCAATGAAAGCTTACGATGCAAAAGAATATTTAGATTTTGCTATTTCGAGGTTCGTACCAGTGAGTTCTGCTAATGCATTGAACATATTCAAAAAGCATAAACCATTTATAACTTTCTTTTCACAATACATTGATTTTGAATACATAAATATGTATTCCTCGGTATATTATCCAGCTGGTCTTTTGTTATATTATTATTTGTTATTCTGACGTTCTTTTTCTAAACGGCAATTCTATGAAATCCATAATAACGGTTTTATTGAGTATAATTTATTAAATTTGGCGTTGCTTTTGAATGATTTCAAAATAGATACTAACAAAATTGAAATACGGAAGTATTTTGATTTGGATAAGAAAGTGTATTATGAAGAAGGAGCTGTGATCAAAGATTATAAATTTGAGAGGAAATCAGATGACGAATTAATTTCTAGTTACAATATTTAGTTTAAGGCCATATCAGTATATTTTAATTTGATTTGTCAAAACCTTATTGTATATCCCTTTTTCAATAATTAAATAATCTACCACACCCTAGCCGATGTTCAATTTGTGATATTAAAACGTATGCTTAATATAGTTAAAGCATTACGTCAATAAATCTGATTCTAAGTTCATCAGTAATCGCCAGCTAAACTTGAATCATGATATTAATAAATATTGCTAACACAATTGATTAAAGATTTAGTAGTAATACCTTGGGTAGTTCTGTTTAACCATAAACTAGTAAATAGTTTGAATGAGATTCCATAAAGGTTCACTTTAGCATTATGTCCAATTAATAGATTTATGAACAAACATTTATTTTGTCAGTACCCCATATTTAATAGTATGCCGTACGCCTAATCCTATTGAATATCTCGTTCTCCTTAATTTTATACCCCAATTATTTTTGTGTCTATTTGCCAATAATGTGATATCCCTATTTCTCAATTTTCTTATCGATTCCACTTATTACTCAATCTCTTTGTTTTAATTATCATCGACTTCTAGTAATTCTATAAATTATATTGACTTAAATTTCATGAACATCAAGCATTTAGTAAAACATCTCCCATAAATTATATATATCCAAGTTTTTATAAATATTCTTTGTACCTGATTCTTTATTATCGTGGAGCTTTAATTATTGCGCGTCATGGAACCAGGAAACGACTACGAACAAGAAAGATTAGATCATACTCCTTGGGTGGAAAAGTATAGACCAAAGAAACTTGAGGATGTGGCCTCTCAGGATCATACTGTCAAAGTATTAAAAAAAACATTGGTCTCAGCAAACTTACCTCATATGTTATTCTATGGACCCCCAGGAACTGGTAAGACGTCAACAGTATTAGCCCTAGCTAAGGAACTATACGGACCAACACTCTATAAGAGCCGGGTATTGGAATTGAATGCATCCGATGAACGAGGGATATCTATTGTACGCCAGAAGATTAAGAATTTTGCTAGATTAACCATTTCCAATCCCTCTAAACAAGATTTGGAGGAGTATCCTTGTCCTCCCTACAAGATAATTATCTTGGATGAAGCTGACTCTATGACCAATGATGCACAATCAGCATTAAGAAGAACTATGGAAACATATGCCAATGTGACCAGATTTTGTTTAGTGTGTAATTATATCACCAGAATAATCGACCCCTTAGCGTCAAGATGCTCGAAATTCAGATTTAAGTCATTGATGAATGAAGATGCTTTATCGAGGTTGGAATTGGTGGCAAATTCAGAACATATTAAATTAGAGACAGGAGTTGCCCAACAAGTTCTCGATATAAGTAGCGGTGATTTAAGAAAGGCAATTACTTATTTACAATCTGCTGCCAGATTGGCATCCACGGGTAACGATAATGCCTGCATTACTAAAGAATATATTCTCCAGGTGGGAGGTGTGGTTTCCGATCATATAATTGATGAAATCGTTGCGGTGCTAAGCACAAAGAATACTACTAATATTATTGATAAAACACGTGATGTCATCCTCGAAGGATTCAGTGCTCAACAGCTTCTTGATCAATTACACGATAAGTTCATTTTGAACGATAACACCAGCTCCTTGGTAAAGAATAGCGTCAGCCAGATCCTCTTTTCCACTGATAAGAAATTGAACAATGGCAGTGATGAACATATTCAATTATTGAATTGTTTTCTCCAAATGTCGGCTGTTATTTGAGAACCACTTGTATATTTGTTAATAAAATATTTACTTATTTACCGGTGTTTGTTGGGCCCTGGAAATTCTGCAATTGCGATTCAGGTCGACGCATTAGACCTGGTGGCGCCATATTATGGTTTGACGGGGGGAATTGCATATTTGGTGGAAACATGCCCTGTGGTGGAAACCCGGGAGGGCCTGGAACACCGTTGTCGAATGTCCATTGTGGCATCTGGAAATTCTGACTATTGGGATTCTGCACTGGCTGTTGGTTATGAAAAGGTGCTTGGAGGTTGGGTCTATTGGTGCCGGTACCTTCTACCTCACTTTTTGTTAATAATGATCTGAAAAATGAATCATTAGCCTGAGGATTATAATTTGGTGGCATATTAAACGGTAACCCTGGGGGTGGAGGCATCATCCCATTCTGAAGTGAAGTGGGTATCATATTAGGTAGAAATTGCGCCATGTTGGACTTATTAGTTGGTTCTGGTTCATGATTAAAAAATCGTGAACTATTATCAATGGTATCTTGAGGTAATGGAGGCTGAGGACCTGCCGTTGACATGGATCCGCCAGTAGTAGTAGATACTAAGCCAGGAGGAGGGTTTACTTGTGTTGTGGGTCGAGGACTGTTCGATTGGGGAGGAGATGTGAAAAATGATGAAAATCTTGACGATTTAGAACCAGTGTCTGTAGACATTTTATCGACGGCTTCTGAAGGTTTACCAAACGAAAAGAAATTATCAACAGCGTTATCTGGTTGAGGAATCAGCGATTGTGGCTCAGAACCTTTGCGTTGGGCTTGCTTCCATCTTTCAAAATCTTCTACAGTAGTGCCCATTTCCAATTTAACACTATCATTGAACTCTGCATTCCAATTCGGTTCTTCATCCAGAACCTTTTTCTTTGGTTCCCGCCTATTCCTGGGTTTGCGTTTAGATTCATTATTGGCATGATTGTGTTCCTGCCCAGAAGTCCATTGTTTCTTATTACCAAACCAAAAATCTTTGGCTGGTAACTGATCATTTATGGTACTGTTCCCAGCGCCTTTTAACGCCAATAGCTCTTCTATGGTATAAATGTTATCATTAATCGTCTTTCTAGCCGTGAAGTTAAATTCTGGCGACGATTGGGAATTGGGACTGGTAGAATTAGTGTTGGAGTTAGGTTTGCCTTCAACTTCCGGACTTGATTCTTTGGCCGCATTAAGCATGGCGGAATCCAATAGTTTCGTTAATGCATTTTCTGTCGCCGATTCTGTGCTGGAAGAATTGGAGTCCGACAACGTTGTTATTGAAAGGCCCGATAGTAATGGATTTGCTGGAGTCGACATATTTTTGATAAGGAGACAAATTTTTTCGCATTCACTGACATTTGGCACTACCGCACTTTTTCGTGGAGTGATCACAGTACCCAGGAGTTTATCAAAATATACATTAATATTACATTTATATTACAAAAAAAATATTAGCATCGACACACCTGTGCACCAACACTTCAATATTAGGTGGTGTATGGAGTGTTCAATAAAGTAATCTCTCTACACATGGCAAACCAATCAATGTCTCGAAAATGATTTTGGTCCTCTTCCCATTTGAATAATTCATACATAAGTTTCAAGTTCGGTTGAATGATGATATTGAGTCGTCGAACGCGTACATAGAGGTAAGCTCGAGGAAGATTAACTTTCAATCGTTTCATGACTTCGGCAATCACCACCGTCGCTGATCTTGACACTCCTACGCGGCAATGTACCAATATCTTCGTTTGGCCATTGGATTTCTGATACTCATCTTCAATGAACTTCAATACAAACGGCAACGCCAACTGGGACAGGTCAATTCCATCATCTTGTAAATTATTGATTTTCATTACCTGATCAACCGTCACCTTTGTAGAGTCCTTGGACGATATATTATATAATTCAATGTCACCATTGCTTAATACATCCAAATTGACGTCATTTTCACGTTCAAATTTCGAGCTTGTAAGCCAGTCCAAGTTTTCACCAACAGATATCACTTTCTTAATACCTAATTTACCGAGCAACGGTAAACAATTAGCATGTTTCAAAGACCCTAAATAAAGATACGGTAAAATCTTCGATGGTAAACTTCCATCAACTTCTTTGCACCAATCAGGTTCTCGATTGACAATGCCTGATAGTAACATCTTGTTAATATCCACAGGACTCATATAATCAACCACGTCCCATTCTCCAGTTTTATTGACCGGAGAATATTTTCTCAAAATACCTTCGAGTTTACTAAGGATTTGAACGTCAGTATTGAAAATATAAAACGGCCTTCCATATTTCAAATGGAGATCAATAATGGCATCGTTTAACAGGCAATTGGTACAGTAAATCAAATAACACAAACTTAACAATGACAGCTCAGTATATCCATCCGAACAATACACTAGTATATCATGCTGTTTAATGTTATTAATGATATACATTAATTTCAAAACATTTAGTAAACATATTATGTTTTCGGTTTTAATGTCACCTATTCCAATAGATCCTGATGAAGGGAATGAAAGCATATAATAGTCACCCAACTGTTGGTCATCGTTGAAAACCTTCAATAGCCCTTGCAATGTTTCATCATCGGGAAACTTCGCTTCATTATAACACCCTATAAGCATTTTATATTTTAAATTAGGTAAAGGTAAAATCGTTTCAATCAAATCAGTGGTTTTATAATTCGACGTCACAATGGAATTAGATGGATTACAATAAAGATTTGTAAGATCAAGACATTTCTTATAAACCTGATCTCGGAGATTCGAGTGTTTAAAGTTTAAAAAATTTTGGTAGTCCCATGAGTTTCCCAAAAATACATTGTCAATAACTTTGGTGGCACATGACATCTTTAAAGTTTCAACTCGTTCCTTGATAGTATATTCGGTGTTCCAAGTTTGTAAATACTCAAGGTTAAGCTTGGTTAATTTGTTAATGTCGTAGTTCTTGGTGATTTTCCTATTACAACTTACGGAATATGCTCCCGACGATAGCGGTTTCGGGCGGAAATCTTCAAGAATGAACACATTATAACTTATATCATTATTATTACCACTTTCAATCCTCTGTGTCACCCACAAGAGCCTGGCAATCCGATAACAATTGTCTAAATGTTCCGGATTAAAACAGTAGACAATAAAATCACTGCAAATTGCCAGTTTTGTAACTTGAATATGAAAGTTGCGTAAATTAATACCACTGGTTGCGTCCAAGTTTAAAAATACTGGCAACAAGTTTATAGCTGTGATATCTTCAAGAATAACATCTCGTAAATGGTAATTGGGTAAATGTTCCATTACTACATCGTCAACAAATGCTTTCACCTCATCCTTGGAAATATCTACCGGACGTAATATTTCATTCAAGAGCGTGTTGTTACGAAGTAGGAGCCCGTTATTATCCAAATCCGAGTTTATTGTCATTAGAAATCGAGCTTTGGGTTTGATATCAGTAATGGTTTCCAACTCATTATTCCGTTTCTGATTATTCCGTTTCTGAAACTGTCGGGCAAAGTACTTTCGTTGGCTAAAGTTATCAGCATGAAGACCATGTAACCATGGGAACACAGTTTGCGTAGGTGGTAGTGGTTGCCGAAAATACCAATCAAATATAAACTCAATCTCTTTAAATGTTAGTGCCTTGATGTCTATTTTATTATGAATGGTAATATCCGAAAGTTGTTGAAAAAAAAACGACTCTTCACAAAGAGGTGAAGGATCTTTGACATTTAGTTTGGCAGTTTTACTACCAATTACATCGCAAACTTCACACGATTCTTCTTCCAAATCATCTTTAGGATCAATATTCAAACTATAAAGTCTTGTTCTAAACCGATCTCTTTCGTATAAAAAGTCATTAGAAGCGGAAGAGGCCCGTTTAGTTTTCCTCATATCGGAGCCTAAGCTGGACATAGTAGATTTGACGAGCTCTTTGGTATCGGTGTCGGACTCTACACTGCTTATTGTCTCGTCTATGTGCCGTTCAATCTCCGACTTTATCGACATTGCCGCTACTGGAGCTCCGCTCATCGATAAATCTTCAACACTCTGTTTAGATATAATTCCGTGATTAGAAAAATTTTTGCCCGCGCGCACATTTTTGTAGACTGATAAGATAAGAACAGGGACCACAACTTAGAGATACGAAATAAATAACATTTATTGGCGTACAACGTCACCAAATTGGCGGATAATCGAATTCAACTCTTCAACAAGGTTTAAAGTGGGCACGTTCATTTCCAAGTCGTTGTTTCCCTTTATGGCACTAAGTTGTTGTCGTAACCCAAGAATAGCCACACAGTTTTCCACTCGCACTACAATGTGGTTGAGAAGTCCTAACAAGTCCTGTTCTTTGAATAATGATGACGATGTTTTCAACAACTGATCCGACGAGCTTGTTTGAAATTCATTCTTAATACTGGTTCCACTTATACCACAACACACCATTTCCAACTTGAGACTAATGGTCCGTAACCCATAAATAGCATCCACTGGGAATGCTCCAAAAATGGTTTTTGGCACATTGTTTAAATTATCCACTCTATTTTGAAAGAGTTCAAATCGCAACTCTAATTTAGCAGGATATACTAGCGTCACGTGCTCGGGAGTTTCAAGGCCCTTAAGTTTCTTCTCACCTAATTCAAAGTATTTGATACCCACTTCATTTAGCTGCGACAATTCCTTTTCAATTATCTCTCCTGCAATAAGGTTACCTTGGTATGCCTCTTCGATCGACAATTCTTGGGCGATTACTTGATGATGTAAGTCATTCAACGAATTAATTTCACCGTAGAAATCTGAACTTATACAAATTTGACCACCATCAGCTAAGGCACTTATTCTTGAAGTTCGATTAACCATCGGACCAAAATAATCCATTCTACGAGTCACTACATCCAACTCACATACCGGCGATCCCCAATGGATGCCCATTCTTACTGATAAACCACGATAAATGAGATTTCCCTTATTATCAGTCACCTCAAAACATTGATCAGTTTCAAGAATCTCTATAGGCCAGTCTGCCGTCAATAATTGCTGCTGAACATTGAAGCACCACAACAATGCTGATGACGGGCTAGGAAATGATACCATGAATGCATCACCTTCGGTCTTTACTTCATAGCCTCCTACAATACGCAATTGTCGTCTCATGATAGAATTGTGAATTTTAATGGCTGAACGCATTGCCACAGGATAAGTATCCCACAATAGCGTTGAGTTCTTTATATCAGTAAACACCAACGCCAAATCTCCCACCGGGGGTTCGATTTCATCGTCCAACATTCGTAACGTCGTATCACCAGCACTAACCGCAGTACGGTCCCGTTTTTTCTTAAAATTAGCATTATTAAAATCATTGTCACGTCCTATTAAATTATTGTACAAGCCACCTGTCTTGTTTTGTTTAGCCTTTTGATTACCTAAGCTTATAACCATAACTGCGATTTTATCCGTAGCACCATAAGAAATGGCAAAGTCTCGAAGCTTTTGTGCTGCCAACATTGGGTCGTCCTTTTCCAGGCGTATGATATCAACTGCCAATTCGTACGAGATATAATCCCACAAAACTTTAGTGGCCATAATCACCATGTCATCGCCATTAGTAAACTCTATTGACGAAATATCTGGCGCTGAATGAGTATGGGGTAAATAATTAAAAAAGCCTGCACCTCGAGAAATCGATAAATCGCCATCCAATGTCCCATCGCCACTCACATAACCACCAGCTGCCCGTATACGTTCAAACTCATTACGAGACGTAGGATCATGTCGCGTGGTCAAGAGAAAGTGATCCCCATTCTTCCGTGACAATAACGATTCCGTGTCTCCCGCGTTGGCAGTATACAATTTCTTGTCCTTGATGTAAAGAACAGTAATGCTACAGCCAGCATTACCATCATCAAGTAAACTTAACTCTTGAAACTCAGTTTTCCATGAAGTATTAGCAACAAACGTATTGGTCTTCTTACTGGCGAATATTCCATTGATTTCCTTGTTCAACAAAAGAAACGTTCTTCGTAACGCATCTGGAATATTATCATCGTCAGATACTTTATCCAACTCGTCACTCAAGAGTTTTGGCAACAAGGTTTTACACATGGATGAAATCTTGTGGCCACTATGGCCTGAGCCCCGTTTACCATCAAAAGATGCAAATAAGACTTCATTTTCATTTCCTCGAAATTTCTGAAGAAAAATATCACATGATGAAACCACATCCCGTAATCCCATTGTATCAGAGACCCCATACCCAATATTATCCAATTCAGAAGCCGTGGTTCGAATCCGCATCGATGTACTCTGATCAGGAACTGCTGACGTCATCAATGTAACGTCAATTAATCCCAATACTTTAAGGTTTTTTAATACCAAAAGACTATCAAAGTCTTCACCAGTCTCTGGGTTTTTGACATGACCTTGTTTAATTTCAAATCGCTTGTTTCCCGAGAAATTAAGGTACTTGAGCTTGCTGTTGAAATGCCAATTCCAATCGTACGGCCAATTGTTGATATTATACTTCAATTGGTTCGAACCGACATCCAAGTGTTGCAAGTCACTCAACTTACTGAGTTCTGATGGTAACGATACAAGTTTGTTGTTGTTGACATAAATTAATTGACATTTTTGTAACGTATCCAAATCATCAGCTGGAAACCCACTAAGTTCGTTACCCGATAAATAGAGACTCGTTAACTTGGAAAAACGGGATAATCCACCGGATGGAATTTCAGTAATATCATTATACGACAAGTTCAATATTTTCAAATTTGTCAATAAACTAAGAGACTCAAAACATTCTTCATTTAACCGGTTATCAGCCAATGAAAGATTGCTCAAATTATCGGTTAATGAATAAGTAATGTTTTCGCCAACAGAAACATCTTCTTTAATATCTGCCAATTCATTAAAATTAGCACTGGAGCTGATTCGTTTACCAATAACTACCGGAGGATTGGGGAAACTTGACAATATATTAGATGCAACATTCAATAAGGTCAATGACGTCAAGTTCCATATTGATTCAGGCAAAACTTGCAAATTGTTGGAATGCAAGTCAAGATGTTGCAAGTTGGCCAAATCTCCAATTGAAGCAGGTAATGATTGAAGATTATTGCCGTATAAGGAAAGATAGGTCAACTTTGTGAGTTTACCTAAATTATCCGGTAATGTAACAAGATGGTTCTTTTCCAACATGAGTTTTTCCAAATTGACAATCTTTTCAACAAAATCTGCCAGTAGCATAGTGATCTTAGCCTTGGAAATATCAAGTGCTGTTAATTTGACTAAATGATTTTTAAAGTCAAGGTTGGTGATAGGGTTTCTGTCAAAGTATAAGATCCTGAAGTTTTCCATCTTGTCAAAGAATCCTGAAATGTAATTCTTGGAAGCGTAAACTGCTTCTAAATTAGCAAGGCCACCTAGGACATCAATATTATTGATGTAATTGTAACGAATATCCAATCTTTTAAGATGGCTCAATTCACTAAAAAACTCAGGAAGACTCTTGCTCAATTTATTAGTACACAAATTGAGTTTAGTCAACATCTTCAAATTGCTCAAAGAATCAGGCAAATACGACAAATCATTGTATGATAAGTCCAAATCCTGCAAGTTGATCAACTGACTAATAGGATCAGGATAAGAATGAAAGTAATTGGATGACAAATTAAGGGTTTCCAAATTTACAAGTTCGCCAAAACTCGTAGGAAGAGAATTCAATTGATTAGAATTCAATTTCAAATGTTTCAAATTGTTCAAAACCCCAAAATTACTGGGTAACTCATCCAAGAAATTCTTTTCCATGTCAAGATATTTCAAAGTTGTAGCCTCAAGAAAGTTGACAGGGAATTTGGAGCAGCCGTTTCGAGAGAATGTCAACGATTTGAGATAATTACAGGATTGAATAAAATCTAAGGGCACGTAAATGGCAGGATTATTACCAACATTCAAGCTTTCAATCTCATACGTATGTTGGTGGAAAATAATCGGAATATTCTTCAAATTTAATCCTGAGATATTGACATGAACGTAATCTTTAGATAACTTTGTTTCTTCTTCGTGGGTTAAATTCCGAAGATAACTATTCTCTATAACAAACTTACAAATATATGACAAGTCCTCACTACCAAGCATACGTAAATTATCTGATTCTTTATAACCACTGAGTAATAAAAGTCCCATTTGGATCTTCAAGGGCCGCTCAAACGGTTCCAACACCTTGATAAAATTACCGGTACATATCGATAATTGATAATTGGCAATGGATTCAAGGAAAAACTTTTTCTGAATACTCAATAACAATTCCGAGGTCGTTGCTTCTAAAGAATTGGAAATGGTGGTAAACGTATTATCCTGTCGGAATACTCTGATTATATGATTTTTGCCTTTATGGGTAGAGTCATGTGACACTACATGAGATGTATGTTTAGAACCATACAATGTGGGCAAATTAGATTTTTCTGTTAGTTGATTAGTGGATTGATAATTCAAATCACTAAATGGTTCAGGGCTAGGACTAGCATTTGAATGACTTGCAGGAGCTGACAATGGTTTAGCAAGATCACCTTTAACGTCCCAACTATCAGGGGCCTTCCAGGGACTGGAAATGGACGCCGACTTTTTAGTAAATTGTTTAACTATTCCATCCAATTCTCCAAGACTCAAATCCAACACCGTCGACATAGACGTAGACTTACTATTGTTTCGGGATTTTGCAGGGCTTGTTGAGTCGCTGGTACTGCTAAAAGAATTCCGTGGATCTGAATTAAAGAGTTTCTCATTATCATCATTCTCCACATCAGTCAATGAAGAGAGTTTAAATTTGAATTTGGGATTGCTAGTGGTATTGGTATTAACATTGGTAGATCCCGTACTATGAGAATGATGTAAATTTTCACTCAAAGAGCTTCCTGATAACGTCCTCGGGGGCTTTAAATCCTTTTCGGAATTGGAACCTATTGATTTCTTACGTTTTTCATTAGGGTCAACGCTAGTATCGGCATCTTTACGATTATATATAAATTTACCTAACAAACTGGGTTTCTTCTTAAATTTAGGTTTGATAGGATTGGCCAAAGGAGCAACATTGGAGAAATTGTGGGATTTATGGAATCCTTTATAATGATTCAAATCATGCATATTTCCTTCAGGATGCTTTGTGTGATTATCGGTAAGATCGGAGGCAGCCAATTGATGATCATTGTCATCAATTGCATTGGCATTATCGCCATCGTCATTGCCAAAAGCTATTGATGATCGAGGACTATAATTATCTTCATTCATAAGATGAAAATTTTATCGCGATTCCAGACTAAGGTTTGAGACAATTTAAGGATAGAATAAGGAGACAAACGGGGAGACAATTACGAGCATTATAGGCATGTAGACAAAGTGAGGTTATTTCATCCCGTAAAATAATTATTAGTTCAAATACCAATTTTATTTTAGATGGTACTTCAACAGTTTATTCTAAGGTTTCTTGTAAAAGTTCTCTAATGCCTTCAAGGCCAAAAGCTTGACTACATCTTTTCGAATATATTACGATATGCTCATGCAGAAGTAGATTGTGAATTGGCTTTAGTTGCTATAAAACGACTATAATATGTAAATGTGATTTTGTGCTTTCAAATACCGTAGTTTCGGCTATCTCATTTTATTCACGAGAATTTTCACTGAGGCACTAGGCCAATCGCTTACAGTTCAAAATGGCAGACACTAGTAGATCTATTAACCATGTGGTGAATGATTTGTTGAGTAAAAGCTCCCCCACTAAAGGTAAACTAGATACATCGACGGCTTTAAGGTATGGAGCCATTTTAAAGGCCAATATTTTGGGCAACGACAAGCAGGAGAAAGTTAACTCCATAGTGGTATTAGCCAAGCTATTGGACTGTCTCACGGTTTCCGAATCCATAAATAACGAATTTCCCAAGATATTGGACTTTAAGTTGTTTTCCACCCTTTTCTCGATAGTCAGCTCTAATATGTCACTGGATACTTATAAAGCCATTCTTAAGATTAGTGTAACGGCGATTTCCGGGTCGATTTTCAAGCTTACCGATGATACTATTGATAAGTACTTGCCATTATACGAAGCATTAGTGGAATATTTGGACGTCATCGATATCATGACCTCCAAATTATACTCGCAAGATAATAAAATCACTTACTACACTATTAAGTTGGTGAATGATTTGATATTGAAAGCGCTAAAGTTTGAATATAATGGCATTATTACGTTGGCAGGTCGTATGAAACATGTAACGTTATTCAGCACCGTCGGCAATTTGCTTGACGTTGATGATAAGGCGATTGCCGATAGTATTGAAACTTTAAAGGTGACATACTACAAATTGAATGAATATTTAGAAAAGACAAAATTTGACTTATCGATTAAATCTCATCAGGTAATGTTGAATAATCTCTTTATATTTTTGGAAGTCAGTTTGAACGAATATGGAAACCCAGCCACTGCTGAAGAGTATACCAAGGCAGGGTTCACTGATAATCCCCGGAAATTTGTTGTTGATAATTTTTCAATTTTATTAGCCATGGATTTGAAAATCTTTTTAAAAGACCCTAACATGTCTTTCAAAAAAAAATTCCATGAGCAATTGATGATGTCGGACTACAATCGGACATTCCCTATAAATGAATTTATCCGACAAGTCACCTACTTATGGATTGATGTGTTTCAATCGAAAGTCAAGTATCCCCATACCTTTGATAATATATTGAGTTGGGAATTGATGATCTTTTATACAATGAGATCGTGTCTTTTGTTGTGGGACGAAACCAAGGCCCAATTATCCAATCCTAGTGATATTGATAAGATCCTTATGTTGATTAGAGATAATATTGACTTGATAGAACATGATCTTGGAGTTGGCGAAAAATCAATCGATGAATGTCTTGATTTAACAAACTACTTACAATTGAGAGGTAATCAAATTAATAACATAAAGACCCAGATTTCAGATCAATGGGATCCTAACTTGAAAGAATTTAATAAGAATTTAAGTTTGGAGGTTATGGACTTTGTGTGTGAACAACGAGTTATCCAATTACTTAAAGGTAGTTGGGTATTTACCGAATCATATGGTGAAACTTTAATGAAACAAAGTAAAAAGAGTATGTCTAGTGTTGGGGCTACAGCTAATACGACCGATAGTCCACGGTTCTACTTCATATTGATTTCTCCCAATAGACAGCTTTTATATTATAAAGAATTTATTGATAAACCAGTGGTTAAGCCTAGCTATGAAGAAATGGAGCAATATGCTATAAGATTATCAGATATTGTTGATTTCCACTCGATTAAAGTTGGAGATCAAATTGGTGAAGATGATAAAAAGAAAAATTCCCGATTGATTTCCATAAAGGGTACCATTTCTTATGAGAAAATCACCTTATTAGGAGCCAACAATGAGAAGCTTATCAGTTTTTACACTGACACTGAGGTTAATAAATATGTATGGTTGGACGGATTAAAGATGTTGAAAAATATGATAAAGCCTGGGCAATTATCATTGGAGACTGAGAAACAATTGGATACGTTGATAGACATTCGAAGAAATACTCAGCTCTTAAATTTAGAAAAGGTTGAAGTGGGCACTAAGGACAATGACGACTTTTACAATATCAACGAGTTGGTCAATGTGGCTGGAGATTTCTATTATAATTAATATATCTGCGCGACCTCATCTCATCTCATGTCTATGAAAGATTTTGTAGGAACAATTGAAAGTGATGGCGAAGTGGATTACGAGAGCAGTGGCGATGAAATTAATCCAAGATTTGAGTTTGGTGATGACCAGGAAGAGGCCATAAGTGGCTGGGATTTTGAGGTTGTAGGGGAAAAGAAACAAACTGTTGACTTGGATGAGATTTTGAAGAAGAATGGAGGGTTAATTAATTTAGTAGGGGTGAAACTGGATGAAGAAAATATCCAGGATGAGGAAGATGAAGATGAAGATGAAGAAGATGAAGATGACGATGAATTAGCTTTGGATGGCTTTGGAATGGGGTATAATGACAATGACAATGAAAAGAACGAAAACAAAGACAGTGGTATAACTGAAGATACTAAAAACGTAGAAGAACACACCAATGAGGAAGAGCGGGACGATGATACTGAAAACAGTGAAAGTGATAATAATGAAGACGACGAAGATGCCATTTCAAAGTTCTTTGAAAATAATGATAATAACACATTGCATGAAAAGTTTGCTTCCTTGAACTTGTCACGACCTATTCTTAAAGCATTATCACAATTAGGATACATCAAACCGTCTCCAATTCAATCGGCATCTATACCTATAGCATTAATGGGTAAAGACATCGTAGCAGGAGCTGTTACCGGTTCTGGTAAAACTGCGGCTTATATGATACCAATAGTAGAACGATTATTATATAAACCCTCGAAAATTGCTGCCACCAGAGTAATAGTTCTTGCTCCTACTAGAGAATTGGCAATTCAGGTATTTGATGTTGGTAAAAAAATTGCACAGTATATTCCTAGTATTACATTTGGTTTGGCAGTAGGGGGTTTGAATTTAAGACAACAAGAACAGCAATTAAAGTCTAGACCTGATATAGTCGTGGCTACACCAGGAAGATTGATTGACCATATACGTAATTCAGCTTCGTTCTCTATAGACTCGATGGAGATTTTGGTGGTGGATGAGGCTGATAGAATGTTGGATGAAGGGTTTCAAGCGGAGTTAACCGAGATTTTATCGTTAATTCCCAAACATAAACGACAAACGTTGTTGTTTTCAGCCACCATGAACACCAAGATTCAGGATTTAATTCAATTATCGTTACAAAAACCAGTAAGGATCATGATAGATCCTCCCAAGACCACGTCCAATAAATTAATACAAGAATTTGTAAGGATTAGAAAGAGAGATAATTTGAAACAAGCATTGTTATATCAATTATTAAAAAATGTAAATATGATGCGGACAGTGGTATTTGTGGCCAGGAAGGAAACAGCTCATACGTTAAGGATTACGTTGGGATTATTAGGGCTAAAAGTTGGGGAATTGCACGGATCTTTGACTCAGGAGCAAAGATTAGAAAATGTGACTAATTTCAAAGACTTGAAGGTTCCAGTGTTGATATGTACGGATTTAGCAGCCAGAGGGTTAGATATTCCCAAAATTGAATTGGTGATAAATTATGATATGCCCAAGACACATGAAATTTATTTACATCGAGTGGGTAGAACTGCAAGGGCCGGTAGAGATGGGAGGTCCATAACGTTTGTGGGGGAATCTAGTCAAGACCGGAATATTGTCAAAGATGCAATCAAATCGTTGAAAGATGATGCAAAAGCGGTTTCTCGTTCAGTCGATTGGAAAGAGGTGGAACAATTCCAACTGTTGATAGATAGTAAAAGTGAAGTTATTGAAGATGTCAAACAAGAAGAAAAGTCCGCCAAAGAACTTTTAAAAGCTGAAATGGAATTAACCAAAGCATCGAATTTGATCAAACACAAAGATGAGATTAAATCTCGACCAAAACGGACATGGTTTGAAGAAAAGGATAAACACACCGCATCACATCAATTAACTAAACATGGTAAGAAGATCAATGCCCGCAAACGTAAAGCTGCAGAAGAAAGGAAGAATACACCTAGACCATATAAAAAAACCCGTGCAGATAGAATGACAAAGCAACCTGTTAAAGCCAAGGTTAAGAAAAGTAAACGTTAATTGATTTATATTAATTTATATTAATTTGTACAATTATTTTGAATCAGTCTTTGTTAAAGTCTCCAATTCAATGGCTCTTCCTTCCTCTTGTACTAATTGAGATGATGACTGAGCTTGAGGAGCTTCAAGCATATTATCGAAAAACGTAGTTCGTAATTCACTCCATCTCGTCAGATACGTTGATAACGTCACCAACAATGTAGCACTTAATACCTGTAAGCACCACCATAATGTTGAGGTGGGGAATTTGCCACTATAAACCCACACCACGATGAGGTTTATGATATGTACCGTTAAAGCAAAGTCCCACGCCAATTTAGATCGGCCCACAATGATTGTCACAAAAAAAACACATAGTAATGAATCAAAGAGCCACATGGCAAATAGCACCAATCCCATGGCATTATTCAGTGATATCAATTCCCACAGAAATATAAAGTTGAAATTGAAATCATAGCCATTAAGGGAGCTGAGGAGATAAAATATGACAATGGCTGTTATGTAGTAGAAACATTGAAGTAATATTATCTGGAAGAGTAGTTTCAAAGGACTTGTTGTTAGGTCTGATGATATTCTGTTGCCAAACATAGTCGCGTATAAAAAGGTTTAAGCTTATAGAGTGAGACAATACCTCGTATTTGTGGTATGTGCCGTTTTCGTCATTTCTAGAGTTAATTGTACTTGTAACCAAGTAAGAATTTATACAGTGCCAAATACGATGGGGGTAAACGTCCCCATTAATGTCATCTACTGGATATAATATCCTGTACTTTATTTCACAGTATGCGGATCAAATAGGCAATTTCTCCGCAACTTTTTTTTATGTATATGTGCATTAGTAATAAACCATCCATTCGGAGTCATTGTTTGTTTCCCACTCTCCATCGGATTTACCAAAGCGTGGGGTTATTATTCATAATATACCGGCATAATGTGGAGGTTTAGGGTGGAGGTGATTTCCTATAATCTTTGCGGTTAAACTACTTAAGCCACCAATGTCCCCCAATTATTCATCCCGTTTTAAAAATGGTTGGATTTCTTAAAGTTAAAGGTACAAAAATTGTCGATGAAAATGACGAGGCTGTTATTCTAAAAGGCAGTGCCACTGGTGGCCTCTTGAATATGGAGAATTTCATTACTGGGTATCCAGGCCATGAAACTGAACATAAACAGGTTTTAAAAAGTGTAATTGGCCAGGAAAAGCTTGACTACTTCTTTAAAAAGTTTTATGAGTATTTCTGGACAGAACTGGATGCAAAGTTCTTCAAACTGGTGGGTTTGAATTGTCTTCGTATTCCATTCAATTATCGTCATTTCATCAATGATGAAGGTGATATGTTTGAAATTAACCCTAAAGGTTTCGAGTTATTAGACAGACAAATTGATACTTGTGCTAAACATGGTATCTACACGATCCTTGATTTGCATGCTACTCCGGGTGGACAAAATCAAGATTGGCATTGTGACTCTAAAATCCATTTCTCATTATTTTGGGAATTCAAAGTCTTTCAAGATGTAATCTTGAATTTGTGGAAGCACATTGCTCAGCATTATAAGGACAATAAATGGATAGCCGGGTATAATCCTTTGAATGAGCCTGCCGTGTCTGACCATTCTAAACTTATCAACTTTTATACTAACGTTGAGAAAGTTATCAGATCCGTAGATCCGAATCATATTTTGTTTTTAGATGGTAATACCTATGCCATGGATTTTCGCCAATTTCCATCTACACCATATCCAAACTCGGTATATGCTATTCATGATTATTCATCTTATGGCTTCCCTAATTTGGAAGGTACTTTGTACACAGGTAGCGAAGAAGAAAAGGATAAATTGAAACAACAATATGAACGAAAAGTTGATTTTATGAAGAAGCATAATGTTCCGGTTTGGAATGGTGAATTTGGTCCTGTTTATGCTAGTAAAGAACGTGGAGACAGCGATCCTAATACTATCAATAAAGCAAGGTATAATGTGTTAAAGGATCAATTACAGGTTTATAAACATGGTGATCCTTCTGGTGATAATTCTCCAATTAGTTGGTCGATTTGGGTTTACAAGGATATTGGGTTTCAAGGTTTGACGTACGTATCTCCTGAATCACCCTGGTTCAAATTGTTGGGTGGTTTTTTCTTAAAGAAGAAACAGTTAGGTCTTGACAAATGGGGGAATGATATTGAGCCTAAGTACGCCGTATTATATCAACAATTAGGCGAACATATGTTGGCAAACATCCCCGAAAAGTTCCATGGGGCTTTATACCCAAAGATGCATGATCTTCATAGTTATTTGGGAAGAGTCACTAGAGATATGATATTTTCCCAATATGCCCAGCATGAATTTGCAGATTACTTCAAGGGATTAAGCTTTGAGCAATTGGATGAGTTGGCTGCCAGTTTCAAGTTGGAGAATTGTGTTCAGAGAGACGAATTGAATGAGATTTTAAAGCAATATTAAAGTGTTTCAATCAAAGTGACAAATTTATAATGTTTATATTTCTACAATTTATGACACTCTTTTGAGAAATTCATCTAATATATCTACCGTTTCTTGAGGACTAGCAATCCATACTGTACATGCACTCAACCTGGCCTTGAAATCATTGGCTCCTAAACTAGCAAATTGATCACCTATATGTAAACTTTCACTTTTTAGTATAGGACAAACGTCAAGGTTTCCTTCTTTACACAAGTAATGCTGTAAACTTTCAACTCCTAAGGATTTATCACCAATATCAACCCAAACATCAGATCCTCCGTTAAAAGCACACACCCTGATATCATGACATCCTAATTGATTTATAATATCATTTAATTTATTTGAACACGATAATACGATTTCCTCTAAATATTCTCTAATGATTTTGAATCCATTAATGGGAATTATACCAATGGATCTCTCTTTTCGTATAAGTAACGTTTTTGAATCGTCATCAAGACTAAATTTCTTACGTAAATTTACCATATGTCGGAATGAAAGTTCCATGATGTTATCAATATAAGTTTTATTCCAATTCATCATCAGAGGTAAATACCAATCTTGTGCCTCAATGAATTTGAGACTCCATATTCCAGTATCATACCTAAAAAGATAATTGGACTCCCCTCCCATTACCAACAAATTCCGTTTTTTATCGTCTGACAAATCACTTTCATTAATAGCATCAATCAATCCTTTTAAGCGAGAATAATATTGAATGGCCCCTTGTTGCCCCGGATACCCAGCAGCCGTCACTACCCCAATAAAAAAGCCTAACTCGAGTAATTTCATTAACCTTTGAACGATCTTATCTCCTTTGACCAAAGATTTACCGTCGTCATATAGTGTTACATCTCCATCAAAAGTGATTAATTTCAAATATTGCGTAGAATCATCGTTATAAGTCAGTGCTAACGATAATATCTGGGCCGTATTAAGGATTTTCCGAACATCATTGAAACTAGGACTAACTAAGCGTCGTTTACTAATGGATCGCTTGGCATCCTCAATTAAGAATGCTTCCGTCAAAGGCAACCTTGTAAAGAATTGTCCAATGGAAGGTACTAATTTACGTAACCGTGATTCCGGCACAAACCCAGTATGATAATCATCTAATGCAATTGTATTGTCTATCAACTTTTCCACATCTTCAAACACCTCGTAGTATCTTTTCCTACACTCTTTTTCAATTTCAATTTCTTTCTTGAGATTAAACTCTTCATATTCTACCAAATCATCAAATCCAAGCTTTTCAGTCTCGACATCAGAATGTAGCACAAATGGAACAGCCAATACAGCCTTTATCCATTCAATAAACTCATCTCTATGATGCTTTTTAAGAGAATACTCAACTCTATATCTACTAGTCATACTCCTCAAGATTATGCGAACTACCCACCCCCTTTTTTATACATGTTTATTAATCTAATTTACATAAATACCTGCTTACAATCCCTGTTGAGCTCTTCTTCTGTCTCTTTCTTCAGAAATAGATAATTTAATACCTTTTCCTTTTGGTAAAGAAACATATGGCTTACCAGCTTCAGTACCAATAACAAAGACATTGCTTAATCTGGTAACAAAAGTATTTTCCAAAGAATCTTTGATATGTACCAAATCAAAACCTCCTTCATGCTTTTCTCTGTGAGTGATGACACCTACTCTTCCCAAGTTACGACCCCCAGTAACCATGACTAATTTACCAGTATCGAATTTGATGAAATCGGTGATTTTACCAGTTTCTAAATCAATCTTTACAGTATCATTGGCCTTGATCAATGGATCAGGGTATCTAATAGTTCTACCATCGTGAGTAACAACGTAAGGAATACCTCTTTTACCTAATTGGACTTTCTTGACCTTACCTAATTTGTAGGAAGCTTCTTCATTAGTGATTCTGTGAACAGCGAATTTACCTTTAATGTCATAGATCAATCTAAAGTTTTCATTAGTAGCATCTAAGGTGATGACGTCCATGAAACCAGCTGGGTAGGTAGCATCAGTTCTAACCTTACCATCAACTTTAACATGTTGTTGCATCAAGATAGCTTTAGTTTCTCTACCATTTAAGGCATACTTTAATCTATTCCTCAAGAAAACCAATAATGGTAATGATTCTCTTAATTTATGAGGACCGGCAGATGGTCTTGGGGCATAAGTACCTGCCAATTTGTCCAACATCCAGTGGGATGGGGCAGCTAATCTTTTTAAATGTTTCTTTCTAAACAAGTTAGTAACGACTCTACGCAATCCTCCATTCGAGATACACCTTTTTAATTAAGGGACATTGGCTCAAACTTTATCCAGAGATAAAAGAGATTGGATAAACTTTTCAACACAATATTCTCCTTAATAATTATCTCGACAAGGCTCCCTTTACCCACAAGTAAGAAACATCAGCTTACTGTGGCCATAACTTAACAAGTTATGGAAAGTCTTCATTAATGAAGGTTATAACTGGTATAACATACGGGCCTCTTGCCATTTTTATCGATAATTAATTAAATTTTCTTTCCAGTTGATGAAAAATTTCCACTTGAGCGATCATCCCACGCACGACCAAGAAAAACAGTCACACATATAGCGTGCGAGAATCAATGGTTGCAAATCTCCTTATCTACTCCAATTTTTAAGGTCATGCTGCAAGATGCAATAACCCACATTTAAAATGGTATCCATTGGCGGGGTTATGCGTAAATCATGCAATAAGAAAAAGGTAGTTTATTATAACCACCAAGGGCATCATAATTATATATTACTGATTTAATCTAATAAATCCTGGGCTTGAAAGTTTATTGATGACTCGGTCATCAAATCACTATCGGACATGACCTTTATCCATTCAATGTCCAATTTGAATGGGCCATACTGTTTATCTACTAAGCCTATGCCCACTGTCTTAATTTCTGCTCTATTCATCTCAATTCCATCTTGGACAAGTCCCCAATTAGTCATGAAGAAGTCACTCAAAGGTATAACAAGTGTCTCCCACTGTCCGGGGGTATTTAAGTATAATCTGTATTGAAACAAGTCCGTAATCAATGGAGTATTTGCTTGAATGTTCACAAAATACTTTCTAGCATCCCCACGTACTCTCAATACCAAATTATCGTATTGTGTCCAATCCCAATAACTATTCCCACTCAACCAACTTTCCTTCTGATCATTAGTTCTAAATAACGCATATCCACTTCTGGTACTCTCCGGATGGTCTTTAGGTAAATCCAAATTCAAGTATCCTGAAAATTGTCCATATTTAAATCTTTCGTTATAGTCAAATTTTACATTGGAAAATCCCCCAACTTCTCTATCACACCTGGTAATTATATTGGACAACGATTCCTGAGGCTTATTTCTGAAATCTAATATCGATTGTGTTCCTTTTTCCAATGTTGCCGTTACTACTGGCTTTGTAAAAATTTTTGTTAATGGGTGATTGATTCTTAAAGTTTTCAATGACATAATAATTGCCAAACACCAATACGGATTTAATATACCCTATATAATTTTTCAATTCCCCCTAATTACAATTTGGACTCTCCACTTCGATTTATCGGAGTATATGCAATGATCCGCTTTTCTCAATTAAGTAATCTCCTCCATTGTCATTTCACATGAATTTTGCTATAAAACTACCCCTTAATTTTAATGTTGCGCATTGCAACTTTTGTGTGTCTGGTTTAAGTGCCCGTAATAGCTTATTTTTGAGAGATACACGATTTTACGTCCACAATTAATATAGCAATAACGTGATATGTGATATTTTTTTAATCTATTTACACAAGAAATGAGGTAATTACAATTTGCCGACTTCTTCGTATAGATAATCACTCAACACTGGTAATCCGTGATGATTATAGACCTGATATAAGTCATTTCTTTGATAGGAGTCCTTTAGCATTTGCCCGTCTTTATCAACTTGTAAATACCCAAATACGTTATCGATTTCAGGAATCCTACCATATCTAGGAATATCTCTGAAATCATAAATAGGCATAAAAGAGTTTGCGTTTATACTTGCCTCCATTATGAAAGAGAAATCTCTATATATTTTTTCACTAATCAAATCTTGAAATATCGGTAAAAATTGAGGATTAAGTTTGAAATTCTCTCTTTTGACATCTCCAATAAATTGTCCTAGGATTAATGATGAGTCCTTGGGTCCAAAACTAATGTTATTATTAGAATGTATGTATATTTGTTTAGTTAACTTAGAAAGATTTCTTTGAAAGTGCTTCATTTGCTCGTTCAACTTTCTCTCTTTCGCGGCTCAACATAATCTCTAATCCATTAGCTAATCTCATTGTGGCATTGGTGATCTTTTTAGGAGGATATTCCCTATTATTTTGAGAAATGTATGGAAAGGTTTGAACAATTCTTATGAGAATGTAACTCATTTGAGTTAAACTAAACTGTTGCCCTAAACATATTCTTGGGCCCGTTCCAAAAGGTAAGAAACTTGATCCCGGTTTAATATAATTCCATCTATCGGGATTAAATTTATCCGGCTCTTCACCAAAAATTTCCAGCCGATGTAAACCATGAATAGAAAGAATCAACACACAGCTTTTTGGAACAAAGATTGGTGATTGTTCATTAGTTCCACCTCCTCTTGGAAGTGTAGTATTTTTGTTTGCAACCCTCATATTCCTTGCAACAGGTGGGTACATTCTTAAAGTTTCATTAATTACATTCTTTAACATCAGGCACCTCTTCATGGATTCAAATGTTATATCGTCAACATTACTCTCAGTTCCAAAATTTCTACTTACTTCAAGTTTCAATTCTTCCCATACTTCGTGGTTCTTCGATAATTCAAATAAGGCAAACGATAACAATGCTGATGTAGTATTCCTACCTGCCAACATAATACTCAACAACTCATCCTGTAAGATTTTTGGATCTCTTGTTTGTTTGACCAACTCATATAAAAACACATATCCCTTTTGTGAAGCCAATTCTTTTTCAGATAAATTCAATGCTATGTTTACATAATATCTTGCAGATTCATGAATAATTTCAAGTGACTTTTGATATTCAGGATGGCGATATAACCAACTAAAACGACCGTAAATGAATCTTTTCATCATTATATCTTGAATTACATTAAATGCTTCCGAAAATTCTTTATTATCTAAATCTGACACTAATGTCCTTCTTGACTCTCCAAAAAGAAAATCAGTGGCAATATCAAAAGTCAATTTATGAAATACTGCTTGAATATCAAATGGCTCATCTTGTTTTGACACTACCTGAGCAAAATCCTGGAAGTGGGGTTCTAACATTTGAATATGGCCAATCTGTTCCCGGACAAATTGGGGTTTAAGCATTTCTCTGGAAACTTTCCACCGTGGTCCATCACTTGCAAAAATTCCATGTCCTATTAATGGCTCAAACACAGTTGATCTACGGCCGATTGAGAAGTCATTGAATTGGATAGATAATACAGCTTTGATGTTCTCTACATTGTTAGTCTCAATAACTAAATGAAGAAGAACTGAATGGCCTACGGTTGATTTTTGTAGCTTTTTCAAATTTTCTCGTTCCATTTCAAGGATGAACCCCAGGTTATGATTTGCATTTTGAGTGATGAGATATTGGATAGCACTTTCTGGAGCCATATAAAAAGGTTCACAATTCCATTTCTTCATCAAGTATGCATGATATGCTTTTCTAAGTATTAGTAAACTAATGATTGCTACAATGAAAGTGTAAATCATGGCACCATTCTATTAAAATGCGTTTTTGCTGTTAATATATGAGGAATAATTTATCACATGAATCTCACTTGGATTCGGCAAATCCCCCGAACCCTTATTTTGGCATGTTTACACTTGCCCCTCATATGTTAGGGCAACATATTACCACAAAAATTGCTATTTTGAAGTTTGTCCAAGGATGTTTATAATGAACAAGTTGATTTATCATCTTGTAGGCTAAATTAAGGTCCATGTACGTAAAAACTCTACTTATTTTAAGTAGAGCAAATTATGAATTTACGTACACATTTGTTATTCTGCTCATGATATTCAGTGAATGGCGAATAGTAGGTTGGGCAGTAAACCTAATAGCCTGGACACATCTTTAATTACTCGTGTATAAAGTTCCTTGATCTGGTCCTTCTAAGACTTATTTAAATGTATCTTGTGACGTCTTAACTGACTTTGTAAATACCGAAAAAAAGTTATTCAGGATAGCAATTTAATATGAGTGATGATTTTTTATGGCAGTAGCTGAAACCTAAGACGTGGCTTCAAAGAAATAGGAATTTAACACTACAAAAACTGTGGATGTGTCGGTACAAGCGATATTGCCACACATATTGTTAGATTGCATGGCTATGTCTACAGGTTTATAAATTAATAACTGATCTTCCTCATCGGAACCTCTTCCGATCTGTCAATAGTCGGGAATACACTGATCAGTTTCAATATAAAAAAATGAACATAGTCAAATTAGGGCCAACTCTTGTAAACTGTATGGCATTGACATTTTCGTTTCAGTAAATTAGGTTAGGATTGTGACATTTATTGTATACCTTGTAATTTCCTATACTCATAGCCAATCTTGAGATAGTCTAAAGATCTCAGTTAGATTGAATATCCAGAAATGCAGTACAAATTGTGGCGTATTCTAAAGAAACGGTGATGCATAACTATTTCCTAATAAATATTACCATCCAAAACTTGACACTATTGGCAAAAATATTATTATATTACCTTAGAATTCATCAAAGTAAATTGATTAGAACCATTCTTGAAAATGTCTCTGTTTGTAGATTCCTACCAGCAACTCAAATTTTGCAATAATGAAAACTGGTTGCAATTTGATAAGTGAATAATTTACTATATTTTAGGGTAAAAATAAATTGCGCTTATGTAATAGCTTCGTATAACTGCTTCTAACTGCATTAAGCATAAACATCAGGAAGATTCATCATTTCTTTGAAGTCGTTATTGATGAAAGTACTTAGATGTAATTTCGTAATATAGTAATAAATAAGCTAAATAATCGATTTATTAGTTGAGGTTTTAAATAATTCTCTCAGGCGATGACCTTTGGGAAAATATGTTGATAATACTCAGCAGTAAGCTATAATAGTGGAAGCCACAAATCTTTAGAGATATCATTCAAAATACATGCAACACAGCTTAGATGCTTGTTAGGTATTGGCAGATAAGTAAATAAAGGAATTGCGTTAGCAAATATTTACAATTCCAGGGCGTTAGAGTAATGGCGTCACGGAATCGGCACAGCGTGCCGATAAGGCTGAAAATCAAAGTTTTCAAGAAATCAACACTTTTGTTGCCACCTAATCGAACCATGACAATAAATCTGCATCATCCCCTCACAATAGTGGGCATTCTTGAACCTTAACTTTAATCAAGACTAATTTGAGGTTCAAAACCTTAAAACCATCGACATAGAGGTAGTTACAAGCGAGCATATAACCTGTGCCCTTTAAGTAATGCTGCAGGTGGCCGACAGATATGTTGACGTATGAGCCCTTACTGTGAAAATATCTTACCTTGTTATCTCCACAAAGCAAAATTGTATATAATTGACAGTTAATCCAGTGTTGACAAACAAAGTTTGCGATGGGAAAAGATTTATATTCGTTGAAGTCAGCACATTCAAGACCCAGTATTTATAGATCTGGTTCGTCGCACTTGGATCTCTCAATAGCCAATTCGAGAATAATAGATGTCGATGACTCTGAGAAAGAAATTCCAGATAGAAAGCAAGTTTTACATAGAGGTTTAAAGGCAAGGCATGTGCAGTTATTAGCCTTGGGTGGTTGTATAGGAACCGGGTTATTTATAGGATCTGGAGGTGTATTATCGCTTGCTGGACCAGGGTCATTATTTCTTTCATATGTTGTTATGTCAGTAATACTTTGGTTCGTAATGAACATGATGGGTGAAATGACTACGTTTTTGCCGTTGCCTGGTAATGGACCTCAGTCATTTGTCACAGACTTTGTTGAAGACAGTTTGGGGTTTGCCATCAGTTGGAATTATTATTATGCCTTTGCAATTTTAGTGGCCAGTGAAGTTACTGCAGCTTCGATTTTGGTAAACTATTGGCCCAATAATGTCAGTATTGCAGTGTGGATTACTATTTTCACTGTGGTCATATTCTTTTTGAATATGACATCAGTTAGTGTATTTGGGGAGGCTGAATTTGGTTTTGCCTCTATTAAAATTATAGCGATTATCGGATTAATTATTGTTGGAATTGTCATCTTTTTCGGTGGGGCACCAACCCATGATCGTCTTGGTTTCCGGTATTGGAAACATGGCTTGGCTTTCAAACCTTACAAGGCTCCAGGAAATACTGGGAAATTCCTTGGCTTTTGGTATGCTATTATTAGATCTGGATTTTCGTTTATTTGTTCTCCTGAATTAGTTGTTTCTGCTGCTGGTGAAGCAGAAAATCCTCGTAAAAACATTCCCAAGGCAGCATCAAGATTTATTTACCGTTTGGCGTTCTTTTATGTTGTTGGTACATTAGTTATTGGGGTTATTTGTATTTCGACTAGTCCCAGATTATTGAATGGTTCAAGTGATGCTTCGGCATCGCCATTTGTTATTGGAATCCAAAATGCCAGTATACCTGTTTTAAATCACATCATCAATGCCTGTATCTTGACTTCAGCTGCTTCCGCTGCTAATTCCTTTTTGTATACTTCTTCTCGTATATTATATGGGAATGCTAAGAAGGGAGTTGCTCCAAAGATATTTGCTAAAGTTAATCGTTTTGGTATTCCTTATTACGCAGTCATCGTTAGCACATTAATTTCATGTTTGGCTTATTTGAACGTTTCAAGTTCGTCATCAAATGTATTCAACTGGTTATCTAATATCAGTACCATTTCCGGGTTTTTGTCATGGATTGCTGTAGCTTTTGCTTATACCAGATGGAGAAAAGCCATTTCTTATCATGGCTTATGGGATAGAGTAACATATAAAACGTATTTTCAACCTTATGGGGCTTACATTGTTATATTTTTCATAAGTTTAGTCTGTATAACTAATGGGTTTGCTGTATTTTTTGATTTTAATGGACCTGATTTTGTGGCTGCTTACATTACCCTTCCAGTATTGTTAGTTTTGTATTTGGGCCATAAACTTTACGAATATGTGAAATTCGGCCGAATCAGATTTGTCAGAAGTCTTGAAGAGATAGATTTATTCACAGGTTTGGATTTAATCGAACAGGAAGAGGCAGATTATGTACCGGTGGTTCCTAGGAACTTTATAGAGAAGTTTTGGTTTTGGCTTTGTTAAACCTTACAATTTTGTATATGCGTTAGTATTAATATATTTAACCTCGACAGTTGTAAGAGGTTCATGATTACTTTATTTAACTTATTTCACCACAATTTTTGCCAAAAATTTAAATTCATCTGACCTTTTAACATTCTCTCTCTATTTGGTAAGCATAACCAGAGTATTAACATTGTACTAAATAGGGCAATGAATATCGGTAAAGTAACAAACGTGCCATATGTCTGAGAGATGAGACCAACCATAAAGGGACAAATTGCTCCTCCAGAAGTACCAAAAGCAGTAGCAAACGTAAGGGATAAAACAATAATTTTTCTAGGTAATAAATCTGCCGATAAACTAATAGTTAAGGGATAAATTGGACCCACAAAAAGTCCTGCTAACGCAACAGTTATACCATTTGCAATAATGTTAGGAATCACCCATGTCAATATAACAAAAAATATAGCCACAATGCTACAAATTATATTAGACCTTCGAATGTTAAAAAGTCTGTGCATTGTAGTTGCCATAAATAGTCTTCCAACAGATAATCCCGCCCAAAACCCAGAAGCCACATAACCAACTGATGGAGGACCTTTTCTGTAATCAAGTAAGAAAGAAACAATCCAACCTCCTAACGATACTTCAGCACCTTGATAACAGAAGATTACTAAACCAAGTAGATAAGTGACTTTATTCTTTAATGTCAATCTCAAAATATCTTGTGAAGATTCAGCATCATTGTATAAATCATTGGGATCCACATCCCATGGAGCTAGGTCAGCATCAGCATCTTTAAATGAAAAATAATTAGAAATGCAAGCAACTGACATAAGCGACAATAAAATCAAATAGAAATAATTCCATTTGACACCAGCACTAACAAGAGATGTAGCAATAATAGGTGACACTGTTGCTCCAAAGCCATATAGTGATTGGGACACCGATAAAAACTTTGACAGGTTTTCGAATTTGGCAAGAAATACATTGGCTTGAGATAACACAATAGTCATTCCACAACCAGCAATAAAAAATCCAACGACTATGATAGGAAATAGAGCACCGCTAGAAATGATGGCATACAGAGTGAGTTGACAGAAGGTGCCAAACACCAAAGATTTTCTCTTACCAAGCAAAGGTTGAATCTTATGAGACAAACATGCGGTTACAATAAATCCACAAGCAAAGGACATCCAAATGCTTGATACTTCTATATAGTTCAAGTTATAGTGAGCTTCTATATGAGGTAATAATGCACCGGGTGCTGCATCTGCAAAGCCACATGCCACCAACCAAGAACAAATTGCCATAACTCTGTATTTATTTCTTGGTGGATTATGAAGTGTCATAAGATGGGAAAATTTGATCTGTTCAGGTATATTGGCATTGGATTCGAACCGGGAAACTTCTACATAGTTGGAAGTAGTGTTGGGTACTAATCCTGGAGCAGATGGTAAAGGCTGTGGGACATTAACAAGTTCTTCTTCAGTTCCGAATAACCTTAGAGTGTAATTATCATCAGTCCTTAAACTATTAATACTTTGTAGTTCAACCGATGACATTAATAATAATTTTATTGATTATTAACAAGTTGATTATAAAATGAATACTACTCGGGCCTTTAATTAACATTATATAAATTTCTGAGATATTCTCGGGAGAACTTTAATTCTAAACCCCTTGTAATCTACAGCCTTAATTCGGCTTCGTAAATTATATGCTTACCCATGATGGAGTTAAGTAAACTAATAACCTACACACTATGAGAATCAAGGCGGGTTTTTGGTCATGATTTATACTCCTAGTAGCCTATTATAAATCTCCAACGGTTATTTTCAGGGCTCATACTTTGACATGGAGATTTATTCGGTCGATCTTGAATAAAGCATCCAAATTATTGCCTAAAAATGTATTTATCGCCGTTGATTTACATTTTTATATTCACTATTTTAATTTATTTTTATTCTTTTCCAGTTATATAAATACAAAACCTCCCAATTTTCTTTTAAATTTATAAAATTTGCAGAAATCAAGAACTTGAAAAATTGAACATATATTTATTAAATAGATTCTATGAAACTTCAATTAAGATTTAAATTCCATTTAAATAAGCCGTTTTTCGTTTGCTAAATCTAAAACTTTACCTAATCTCCAAGAGATATCTTCTACTTCGTCGTCTTTTTCAAACCATTTCCATCGAGCACTCTGTTCCTTCGTAAGGGTTCCGTTAATTCTAGCTAAAACCCATTTACCGAAAATAGGTAACATTTTAAAGCCATGACCAGAATCAGCTGTTGCAAGTAATAAGTTTTTATACTTTGGATGATAATCAATCATGAAATCAGAATTACCTCTGTCACAACACCAACATATTTTTCTATCCACTACAGGTTTAGAAATATTCGGGAAAAACACTTTTGCCTGATGATCTAAGGCCTCTTTATCAATGTCACACACTCCATCATTATCTTCAGTCGGGATAGATACGTATGATTTATTGTAATTGACCCAACCTGCGGAACTATTACACATCTTTAGAATATTCTTATCACTATCAGGTTCAAAACAAAACCCAATATCACGACAATTTAGTACCGGCATATTTTGTAAAGGCCGTGCTTCCTCTGGTGACAAATGCAAATGTCCCACGCTCCATGCTTGTGGCGTAACATACTCCCCTAATTCTGGCATTACATGAGTGATATGGGCCCCTAAAGATACAATAGTTAAATCCGCTAAATATTCACTGTTACAACTTTTTACGCCCTTCAACTGCTCATTTTCAATAACAAGCGATTGTACTCTATCAACTATAAACTTGACTCCTAATTTCTTACATTCTTTTCCAAGGAAATCCAAAGCTTTAAAAGCTTGGGCATACCCAGCATATTTATTGAAATATCCTGTCCAACCTTCGAAATCAATTTCAAGCGGGATTATCTCTTTGAATTCATCTTCAGTGGTCAATAAATGCACCAAACTATTATCAATTTTGTCATTATCTTTTAAAATGTTATAAAAAGTCTTGGTGATGTCAAGAGTCTTTGCTGGTGCATTTGCTGAGTTACAATTCACGTACCCTACCTTGTGAAAAAATGACGTAAAAGGTTCTGATTCCCAAACTTCAATGGCTTCTAATGCTAGATTCGTATAGAATTGATCTTCGTATTCTGGCCTAATTATCTTGTTTAAATCGTATCCAGCTGAGAACTTGGAGGGCACCTCTTCCCTATCTATTACAATAATATTAGAGTATCCAGCTTTAGCTAAATAGTAAGCTGTAGAAAGTCCAAAGGTTCCTCCCCCAACAATTTGGATTTTGTCGTCTTTTTTCATTTTGTCTCGTACAAATATCTTTGGGAATTCACAAATATTTATAGTTTTTGCCGTATATCGTTTACACCTGCTAATTTACTAAACTCCATATCAAAAAGTAACCCAGATCAAAAAGAAACTGTTTTCCAAGTAAGATATATATTGTGTTTATACTATAAACTTAGGATTGAACAACCATCCTTACTACTGCGAAGTATTTGCAGCCTCTTTTAGGCTACCTAAAGTTCCTGACGATATAAATGTATGCTTAAAAGACTTTGAAGAGTCCTCTCCAATCCCCCAATATTCATCCGTATCTTCAGGTCTACCGAACCCACCACCACCAGGGGTTAATATTCTTATAATATCACCTGAATTGATCTTAATCTCTGCTAACGATGGCAATCTGATCCACTGAATCACTCCATTACCTCGATTACGACCAAGGTAATTCTCTCCCCTTTTACCATCTTCGCCTCCATATATCCCCCATGGCGAATAAACTCTTCTTTGTGTCACCAAAGAAAGATGAACCTCACTATTGAATTTAATCTCACGGATCAATCCATTACCTCCATTGAACTTTCCTATCCCTCCGGAATTTTCTCTAATGGTATATTGGTTCACCACGCATGGATATCTTTGTTCTAAAACTTCTGGATCTGTGATTCTAGTATTGGTCATGTTAGTCTGAGTGCCACTAAATCCATGAAACCCATATCTTTTTCCATCTTTATTAATGATACCAGCACAATTTCCTTGTCCTATTGTCTCAGTATATCCAAACCCCTTGATGATATTACCATTGGAATCTTCTCCCCCTGTCCCAAAATTAATACCATTCATACATCCTCCAGTCGCTGATGTAAACCCAAAAGCTTTGAATAAGGCATCGGTGATTCTTTGAGACGTCATACCATTTCCAGCACACACAGCTGCATACTTGGATGGATTTATCAAGGAGTTTTCCGGAACAATAATGTGACATGAATCTAATAATCCTTGGTTCAATGGAATCTCCATATCAATAAGACATCGTAACACATATAGAACCGCTGAAAACGTTACAGCCTTGGGAGCATTCAAATTTGAGTAAGATTCTAATGAAGTCCCAGTGAAATCAATCAAAAGTGAGCCGTCTTCGCCATTCATATCAATGGAAACGTGAATTTCCGATCCATCATCCATATAATCAACAGCCTTTAACGGCAAGTTTTCACTATATTGTTTATAATACAGCTTCACAAAGTTTCTAGCGGCCTGTTCAGCAGTCTTTTTGATGTTCTTCATATAGAAAAGGACGGTTTCGGTATTGTATTCCACAAATAACTCTTTGATTAAACTTATACCTCGTTGATTTGCCGAGATCTGGGCCTTCAAATCCGATATATTATCGTCAATGTTTCTTGTACCTGAGACTCCCCACGATCTTGGTTCATTTACAAAATGCTGAATAAGCCCTTCATTATCAAAATTTCCTTTTGATACGATTTTCCAAGTTTCTATGTTAACTCCTTCCTCCCTAATATCTCTAGCATAACTCGAAGAAGACCCTGGAGAAGTGCCTCCAATCTCTGAATGGTGGGCACGGGCTGCTACAAGGAATTGAATTTGGCCATCGATAAATACTGGTGATACAATGGTAATATCTGGTAAATGGGATCCTCCTACAGATGGTGAATTTGTACACAAAATATCACCTTCAAAAAGGTCATTTTTCCAGTATTGCAATTGGTACTTAATTGCTGATGACATGGAGCCTAAATGAACTGGTACATTTGGGGCATTAGCACAAAGATTGCCTTGGTTATCGAAAATAGCACATGAATAGTCTAAACGTTCTTTAATGTTGGCACTAACGGAAATCTTTTGTAATGTTCGGGACATGTCATCAGCAATAGACATGAACCGATTAGAGAAGATTGCCAATTGAATTGGATCAACAATAGTGGATGAAAGGATATTTTGTTCATTTCCTTCCAATTCAATTACAACATGCCTGGGAAGAATAGTAGCACACGAATTTGGTTCTATTAAAAGAGTTTGAGTCTCATCTAATAAAAGTGCCGGTCCATTAATCACTTCACCGTTTTCCAAATCCTTCAATAAATATACTTTGGATTCTAATATTCCTTCTTTAAATATTATAGGCGTTTTGGAATTATGTTTGTTAGGGCCTACTACTTTCTTAGTAATGTTATCGAAGTCCACGTATGGCGACCGTTCCAGTAAATTGGGAGTTACATTCCCTGAAACTCGAACTCTTATGTCAGTAACAAGAACGTCTCTTTTAATATCATTAAATGCAAACTCTTTTTGGTGGAGTTCATAAAAGTGTTGCAAGAAGTCATCATCTTCAGGTCTTTCTATCATCAATCTTGTATCGGATCCCTTGTACCCCATATTGAAGAAAACATTTATACAAAGACTCGAGTTATCTATTCCTTGTTTAACAAGTTCACCAACAGCTTTATCAATTAAAGTCTCAATACGTTTAAGTAATTGGGCTTTTGACACTTCTGAATACTTTTCAGCTACTGGTTCTTGCTGTTCATTAACAATATCTGACAATGCAATACCATAGGCCGATAAAATAGCTGAATATTTATGAATAATGACCTTTTTTATCTTTAATATCTTAGCAATTCCAACAGCATGCTGTCCCCCAGCACCTCCAAACGATGCTAATGAATGTTTAGTCACATCATTACCCTTAATATCAGTTAACTCTCTAATAGGTTTGGCCATTTGGAAGTTTGCTACTTCTAAAAACCCTAATGCTACTTCATAGGCACTTTTCTTGATACCAGGATTATCGTTATTGATAGTTTCTGCCAAGGCCTCAAACTTGGATTTGGTGATTTCGTAATCTAATCCTTGATCTTCATTTGGACCAAAGATCCTGGGGAAAAATTCAGGCAAGATTCTGCCAGCAAATAAGTTAGCATCAGTAATTGTTAATGGTCCTCCTTTTCTGTAACAAGCCGGGCCAGGATGTGATCCAGCAGATTCGGGTCCCACTAAAAAGACACCATTTTTATACGACAAAATAGACCCACCACCAGCTGCAATAGTATTAATATCTAATTGGGGACTCACAAGTTTAATCCCAGCAGTGACTGTTTCAAAAGCAAACTCGTAGGAACCGGAATACCTTGAAACATCCGAAGAAGTACCCCCCATATCAAAGCCTATGACGGGTATGTTGTAATCGGGATCATAAGAGGTTTTGGCTAGACCCACTACTCCACCGGCGGGACCTGATAATAAAGATTTCAACCCCGAGAAGTTATTCCAACTACATAATCCTCCATCTGATTGCATAAACTCTATACGAGTATGTTTTTCAAAGCCCGGTTTTAATCCCTTAAGGAACCCTTTGATATACTGTTGAAGAATCGGAGTCAAATAGCTGTCTACCACGGTGGATTGACCTCGTGGAACCGTTTTTATAATTGGTAATATTTTATGTGACAACGAAACATTAGAAAATCCCAATTGTTCAGCGATTTCTCCAGCTTGCATTTCATGGGTTTTATAATTATATCCATGAATGAATACAATAGCAACTGAATTGATTCCTTGTTCTTTGAGTTCAACCAAATCTTCAGTCAATTTCTGTTTATTCAATGGTTTAATTACCTCAAACACTTCATTGGTTTCTCCATATACATATTTCTTACCATCCACCAAGTCTTTGGCATCATAGCCAGATGGATCAACACTGAAGGCTGGTAATGTGACTCTTTCTTCGACTTCGATAACTTTCTTATACAATACACCAGGTTTAACAATATTTAAAGCAAATAAATCAGGTCTAGATTGGTCACCAATATGTAAAAGATCCTTGAATCCTTTAGTTGTGACTAAAGCACAAGGTTCTCCTTGTCTTTCCAATAATGCATTTGTACAAACCGTAGTTCCTAACCGAATGGATGAGATCATGGAAGTATCCAAAGGTTCATGTCTAGAGATTTTATTGCCAGTGACAATTTCAATTACTTTTCTTATAGCTTCAATATTAGCGTCTCTATAATGAGTCGGGTCAACAGATAATAACTTGAATGTTCTTTCTTGGTTTGCATATTTATAGATCACATCAGTAAAGGTTCCACCTCTATCTATAGCGATGCTTACTGTTTGAGGATCTTCCACTGTCATTTGGGATTATTTTCAGTAGAAAAGAAAAGACTTATTTAAAGTACTGTTCAGCAGATTTACGGAATTACTTAGTAAAGGTCGATTCCACTTGACTATGATGAATACAAGAAGGTCTACATAAAAAAACTATTAGCTCGTTTCGACCTTCACATATTCCGTAGTTTACGGAATTAACCCCACAAAATTTTGTTATCGCAGAAGAGAAGGCGATTTATATCGGTAAAGACAACGCCTGTACCGGATTTCTTGATGGCTTTGCAAATTGTTGGATAATTCTCTTAAGGCGGGGTTCTCCAAAGAGGGCCAGTTTGGTTTGATAATAACAAGTAAATATTGATAATTCAATAGATTAAAATACACATCTAATTATTACTATATATTTTTCACCCTAAAACTAAGTTGTATACAAAAACGTTTTCTTCTCTTTATCAGTTAAATCTAGCAAATTTTGGGACTCGGGAGCAGCATCTTTCATAGCTTCGAATTGTAAGTGTAATTCTTTATCACTTTCAATAATTTTCATTTTGGCTTTATTTTCAAAAAGACATATGACCCAATAAATACCTGCCAATAACATACAAGCACAATATGCACATAACATTGCAATAAACCCACCAGTGAATCCCGAATCAAAAGATTTGTTTCCAGTAAGAGCTCCCACAGCATATCCCAAATAATTTATACCATAAACCACCGATTTTTTAGTGTTACCAGCAGTATTTGCTTGTGCTAAGGAAGCCATAATAACATAGGGAGCAAAATAAAAGTACATCAAGTACAACCCAACTAGTCTAGCACCGATATTATTGTCAGCAACTGTGTAAGATATGATTGCTCCGATTAAAGGAACAAAAAGACTGATGATTGTAATCATACATCTTCTAGTGCTATACTTACCACACAAATAATTGAAAAACACTGCTGCTATTGTAGCAATGACCCCAGTTGGGATTGACATAAGTGATGACTTTTGAGGAGAGAAATGAAGACCGGTATTAATAATGATTGCCGTAAACGATGTTAATCCACCATTTGGAATATTGATTCCAATATTAAATAAAAAGATTATGTAGGCTTTAATATCTAAAGCTCCTTCTTTTGCTTGATACGGTTTAAATTTGTTAGTTTGAACCCCAGTGCTATTTTCCAATACTCTCTTTGTAATAATATACTTTTGTTTATCAGTCAAGAATCTAGCATTCATTGGTGAATCTGGTAAAAAGTATAACATAAGCAACGACCAAGTAAAGGAAACACAACCAATTAAAATGAAAAGATATTTCCATTTGGGAATACTATCGTTGAAATATCCAACGACCCAAGAAAGGAATCCATTTATGACCGAAGAGGCAAAGGCAAACACCCAAGCCAATCGGACAGGCTGTTCCTTTTTTAAATAGAATCGAGTTATCATCAAAGTACAAATAGGGACATTAGCGGCTTCAAATAATCCCATAAAGAACCTTAACACCATTAATGGGGCATATGAATTACAAACAGGTAAAAGTAACGTCATCATAGACCAAAGAAGTGAACAGATAACAAATACTTTACCAGCAGGGTATCTCAGGGCAAGATAACTAGTAGGAAAAACTCCAACAAGACTACCTATAAAAAGGATAGAGCTAACCCAAGTATACTGATCTGTAGAAAGATTACAATCTTCCCGAAGACCGTATATAGCGGCAGTACCCAATGATACTTTATCTACAGCAGAAAACGTAGCAGTAACAAATAAAATAGGAACCAAGCACCAATCAGTTCTCCTTATAGCTTTCGATTCTTCAGCAGGGGTAATATCAGGATACAATTCTCTTTGAGTATTAACAAATATAGCAGCATGATCCAAGATTTCATCGCCTTTTAGGTCTTCGGAATTAACATCTTGAATAGACTTGTTTTCTACGGAATCAGCAAGAACTACCGTCGAATCTTTTGTTTCCTTGGACATTTCCTCGAGCTAATCAAAATAGTGTTGCCTAAGAAGAAAACTTTACAAAGATACAATCGATAACAGAAAATACTAGAGTAAATGGAAGGTACTTATATTAACCATCTTACATAGTTAATTGAAATGGGGCAAGGTGCAGGAAAATGGGGATGTAAAAAAAATAGCAGCTCTATACGAGCTGATTTAAAATTCCGTAGAACTGTTCATTATATCTTTTTCATATACGAGATAGGGTTATAGCAACGACCCCACAAAATCAACTGAGTTTAGCAGTCGTCCAAGGATTACGGACGGCGATTGAGCAAGTTTCTAAATCCCGTGACTCAACCGTTACGGAATTTCATTAAATACCCGTGAGTGAGAATCACTGATAACAGCATTTCATGAAATACAAGCGACTAAGAAAATCAGGCGAAAAGAGAAGTCGGCTGGGATGTAATACGTGCAAGAGGCGACGAGTCAAGTGTGATGAGCGGCATCCAAATTGTTTACGATGTGAAAAGCTTGGGCTAGAGTGTGAATATCAAATTAAACTATTATGGCATGACGAAGCTTTAGACCGGGGAATTTCTTTCGGGAGATCAAAGCAGTTTCAACTCATAAAGTCCCAACGGATTGGGGAATCTCGAGATCTACCGAAAGAGTTGACTTTATCGGAACTTTCTGAATTCAATACATTTTGGACTACTACTTTATATAATGATGTTTTATTTATCAATGCTAATGTCAAAGACTTTGAATTTCCCAATCGAATAAGATTTCAATCCATTAGTAGTCCTTTAGCGATTTATGATTGTATCGAGGATTCTACTGGATCACCTTATTTAGATTTCGGTATTATAAACAGTGTTGATTCTCATGACACAACTATAGACTGCTTTCAGATTTCCAATATTTTACCCACCGTCCCTTTGAATTTTAACTTTGACTCCACAACTCACTCCAAAGAGCTTCAGGCGTATGAGTATATGATAACTAAAGTCTTTCCAAATTGTATTTGTTACGAAGGAAACTTTGAAGCCAAACATAATCCATATTTGAATTATTTGGTACCATTATCGGTGAATTCAGACATTCTATTCAAATCCCTTTTATCTTACAGTGCACTGATAGTTTCGATATTTAATCACGAATACACATCAATAGCCATTAAATATGAAAATGAAGTGTTGCATGAGCTTCCAGAACTTATCAAGTTGAAACAGTGTATAAACTTGAATGACTGGGAAGATATATTTGGGACGATTCTCATACTTTGTAGTGCTAATATTACGTCCAATTGTGATTTTCAATGGATAGGTCATTCGGAGGGTGGTAAAAAGTTGTTGAATAGAGTCAATATGTCACATTCAAATCCATTTAATAGATTTTTTATTCGATATATCGTTAGTCACGAAGTATTGAGAAATACCATTCAGCCTAATGAAGAATCAAATGCTTTGATACACAAATATATTGAAAATGATACTGCTAATGAAATAGACTTAATGTTGGGCTGTTCACCAAATTTATTGAAATTTATAAATGATATTACCATTTTAGCCGATTCCTATGAGACCCTTGAATTTGAGTCTCTTCCCAATAAAGTTATACTTCAGGACTCAATTTTATTCAAAACATCATCACTACTTAACGAATTGGATAACTTACATCAATTATTACACATTGTTAATGGCCCTCAAAGTTTTGAAATCAACTTGATTGCCCAAATCAAACAAATGTCAGCTCAGTTATACTTATATGCTCGCATCAACCTATTCTATTGCAAAATCAACGTTGCTACTAAGGCTACTTATGATAATGTTTGTCATGAGATTAACACAATGATAATATCAATAATCGAAAAAATCCAATTGCTCAAATGTACCACCATGACAATTACCTGGCCATTATTTTTAATTGGTATTTTGGGAGCAAATTTGACCGAAGACCACAGATGGTATATTATGAAAAAATTCAAGGATATGGAAGCATTACGGGGATTGGCAAATATTCGGTTAGCACGAACTTCCGTGGAGCTGGTTTGGAAGTATAGAGATTTGAATGAATCCGATTTGTTAACGTGGAAGGACTTGATGAATTTTAATACTGGGACTTTAAGTTTGGCTTGAATTTGAATGGTCAAGGATAATTCCATGTCTATATAATTTGAACAAAATTAAAAAAAATAAATATATATAACAAGTAGCGACCAGCAACTCTTTATTGGACACCAATAACTGATAATTCTAATGTCCATACTCTTCGCATATGAACTTTCACCTTCATGACACTATCGGTATAATTATCTATGGGCGTATCATTAAGTTCAATGTCCATAATTTCATTTGACCACCAACACTTTCTTGCCGGTTTACGCCAAAATAAAAGTAATTTACTGTTATTATTAGTTTCCTTTTTTCTCGATAATGATCGAGAAGCAGCTCGGGCAGTCGAAGACGCAATTGCTGCTAGTCTGCTTCTGGATTTTGTGCTTGCATTAGAGGCCACTGGTTGTAACCCTGGCGATTCTGGAGGCGTTTCTTCTTCTTGATTTCTCAATTTCACCAACAGTAATGATAAAATGGTACATTTGGAGGGTTCCAAGTTTCGATTACCCCAAACACTCAAAGGTTGAAATCCTGAAGAACACAACATTTCAAACAAATGTTTTTCGGCGGGACCAAGATGTTGATCACCAATGGATTTATTGATATCGTAGCCTAAACCACTAAATACAAATTCATTGCTGCTTAATTTTTGCGCCACTTGGATTTTAAGATACCGCATGTTATTCTCATTAAGGCCACTAATTGGCGGAACTACATAATAGTCCAAGTCTTCTCTCAATACTATTATTGCCGGTTTTGTGTTTAGGACATGTGCGGCATCGGTTTGAAGACTTTTATTTAAACTGCTGGAGGGTGATAATGCTGGTAATTGGCTCGCATCATGCTGAGCCTCTGAAAAGACATCAAGGATATATTGGAAACATTTGGGGTCGAAATTCACATACACCACATCTTCTTCAGTCAAATTATCAATAACTTGACCATTAATATCTAAAAACACCCCATTAGGAAATAAACATAATAATATGCTTTCAGGTAATGTCATTAACTCATCCCGTGTTATAGTAAAAGTGGAATTTCTGATATTGAGATTGATCTTGGAATTGTAATCAACGAATTGGCCTTCGTCGTATGCCTGAGGAATATTCCCGTCAGTCTGTGATACTTGAGTAATTATATGATCAGTCATCATTTACAAACTTCAACCGGTAACCTTGACACTTACACAAACGAAAGAAAAGCTAAAAATATCGTACAAATATGACCTATTTATGTAAACCTTTGAAACACAGGATAAAAAATGTAGATTTATTCAAGTTCAGGGGCGTTCTATGTCAACACAAGATGAAAAATACCTCCTTACAGTTTCTGAATCGTTTACGTTTGTGGTCAAGTGCGAATATTTAAGGGAAAAGCCGTATACAGGACTGGCTATGGATGAAAGGGTCCCAGTTGACAGTAACCAACTGATGGATGACGTGTGGGGTGATGACGAAAGCAGTACATATAAACATATTGAACGGATCCATCATAAACAAGGATATGTGGACGGGTTAGTCAAGGCACAAGAGTCAAGTCTTCAGAATGGGTTTGATGATGGTCTTCCCAAGGGCGCTGTGATTGGGATCCAAGTGGGCAAGATTCTTGCTACAGTGATGAATTACGATATGTCATTGTTGGAGCAATGCAAACAAGAGTTAAATATTAGCAAAGTTCTAGACAAACAGTATTTTGATGACGATTTAGAAATGACACGGTCGCATTTATTATTAGACAAGTGGGAAAAGATTTGTCAGCATTTGACATCGCTGTAGCTTATACATCTTTGGATATGGGCATATCATTAACAATCACTTCCATTCGTTCGTGTAAACCTGTTAGCTTTTGATGGTACCGAGTGCGGCCTTTACACCAACCTTGCCATAATTCACTTAATAAATATTGCGTTTCCTGGTACATGACAAACTCCTGAAAGCAACACTGTTTTATTAGCCAATCTTTATTCAATTGCTGGAACATCTCTTGTTTGTCATTAATAATGATTTGCTTTAATTTCGCCAAGTCACTGCCCTTTATATCGGCCTCCTCATTATTTAGTCTATTAAATTTGTCTTCATTGCTTTTTATACGCTGTTGCAATTGACTGATAGTATTTCCTGATAATCGTTTACTCCGTTCAAACAACTCCACAAGGGAATAGAGATAATCAAGGTAATTTTTAAACTTTTCTAGGACAGTTGTATTTATGGCAAACACATCATCTACAATGAGTTGGCTGGAATTGGTAAAGAATTCATTAACGGAATGTAATGATGTGTTTATAGCACTCATATCGTTTTTATTGCTGTTTCCAATTAATTCATCGTCATTATCGTAAGGATACACGGTATTACTTAAATCTTGAAACCTACTAATCATTTCTACAAATTTATTATTATCAAAAGCAATTTGTTGTTGACGTTTCTCATATCGTTCAACTAGTATAACGATTTTTGTCCATGTCTCAATAATGACCCCAATATTGGTTTCAGCTCGTTTCCAATCTCTAAGAAATTCTTCGCCAATTACAGGCCAAATACTATTCATAAATGTGGGTGAAATCTTATTACCTTTGAATTCTAAACTATAATCGATTTGGGCTTGTTTCTTCCAGGTGGTTAAATCTGATGGTACGCTTAAAAACGTGATAACAACCGGTTCGGCTCGTAAAGTAGGATGTTTAATGATTTGATTTAAAAACCTGTACAATCCCCTACGACGTCGTTGAAGAAATTGGGAGTCTGGAGACGTTCCTACTAGATTATTAGTAATGTCCTCGTATCGATAAAACCCTAAATATACATACCAGTAAACTTTTTAGGCGGCAAGCCTGGAATCACTCTAAATGGATACTTTTTTAAGAGAAACTCAAGGAGCCATACAAAATCCGAATACCTCCGAATCACCCTCTTAACCCCTGCAGGGGAATTCATGCCTAAAGATACTTGATGAGTTATGGCATAATTTATATGTTTAAACAAAAGTCCTTCTTTTTCAGGTACTTCTTTAATATTAATAACCTCTTTAGAATCATAGAGAGGCTTGAAGGTTTCTCGAAAACTATTCATATAATCACTGACTTCATTATTAGTGGCAGAAAGTTGGATATTTTCTACTGGCAGTTCATGAGGTTGGGACCATTCAGTGTCAAGGATATTTGTAGTGGAAATCTCCGACGTTAACGGATCCGTAAAGTCATTTACTTCTTGTTTAGTACAGATCAAATCGACAATTTTAGCCAGGATCGGTGGCAAGTCATTGATTTTGAATTGTAAAGTTACATAGTCTCCTGATCCCTGTAGATCCAACTCCAACCCTACTAAACCTAAACTTTGATAAAACTTAGACAATTGGGTCAATGGTAGCAAGTTCTGATCATAAATGATATTCATTATCTTTGTGCGTTGAAACCCAGTAAAGTGATTATTCTCTACTAACTTATTTAATATCAAATTTTCGAAATCATTACCTGAAGTTAATTGATCCTTTAGCGAGTTATAAATGGCTTTGTAACTTTGAGGGAGTTTTGATTCGTCGAAACTCAATTCATTGTTCTGACTATCGGTCCCTGACAAATTCTGTGATGTTTCTAAATACCCACTGTTACTGCCGTCCTGTTCACTCCAGCCATTGTTACCCCAAGGATCATCTTCAAGTAAGTTACTCATTATCTCTGACGAGGAGCGCACTCAAATTGTAGTGACGACGCGGTAATGAACATGACGGTTTTGTATAATATCTTGAATTATTTTCATAAGGACGATCGTTATAATAGAGTCACATTAGGTTTGAATGCTGAAAGCCCTACGGTTCGTCGATTTATGCGTTGGAGGTATGCGGATTTCATCTTTCTAGGTGTACTATTTGTCATTTATATGATGGACAGCTTTCTTCAGCCTTTCCAACGACAATTTACGATTAACGACGAGACGATATCTCATCCATTTGCCGAAAGCGAACGTGTATCTAATGCTGGATTATTTTTTTATTCGTTGTTAGTCCCGGTATGTACTGTTACTGGGTTTAGTCTTGTGTTTACCAAACCTGAGAATAAACTCTATGTTACCTATATATCATTACTAGGGGTTGGTGTTAGTTGGCTAACTACTGGAGTGGCTACTGATATCCTTAAGAATTGGATTGGACGACATCGACCTGACTTTTTAGCCCGATGCATTCCTAAACCGGATACGCCTAAAGATATAATGGTATTCGCCAAAGATGTTTGTACAACCGAAAACAAGGATTTATTGTTAGATGGATTCAGAACCACCCCTTCAGGTCATTCCAGTCTTTCATTTGCTGGGCTAGGGTATCTTAGTTTATGGCTTGCAGGTCAATTAATTGTTAGACATCATCATCTGGGAGCATGGCGAAGTATAGTGGCATTGGCGCCTGCTTTTGGTGCCTTATTGATTGCCATATCCCGGACTGAAGACTATAGACATCATTTTATTGATATTTTAATTGGGTCATTATTAGGGCTGGTGATATGTTATTGGTCCTATTTTAGGTATTTCCCGGGCTTGAACCACCCTCAAAGTTTCAAACCCGTACTTTTGATTAAAGAAAAAGAAGAGCAACTAGAAAATCCCCCCTATGAACCCGTTGAGCATGTATAACTGTTTGTTTCTTTTTTATGTACTAATGTATACTTTCCTTGACATTTCATGTGCGAACTTTGTTGAAAACCTTTAGGACTATGTCTTCGGTGTATTGCTTTGTTTCCGGCGGTGGCATCCACTGTGTGCCAGTAAATTCGTTCAAAGAATACTCCGATACTACTGATATACTACCGGCCATAAAAATCGATCAACAAACGTCGGCTGACGAGAACAATGATCCTTTAGCGAGGGTCAAGATCAAGCATAAAAATCTTTTGTATGCGCTAAACAATCCTTCGTTATCGGATTTAGAATCGGATATCGACACTAACGGTGACCATGAAGGTGGCTCGGAGTATTTGACGGGGTTAATTGACAACTACAGAGCCCATGCCGTTTATTTACCGGACTTTTATGTAAATATTCCTGACACCTTGAACGACAACTATACTCAAATTAAACAGCTTCTTAAAAAAGTCTTCTCCAAGACCTGGCATGACATTGACAACATTAAAGTGTCTCGTCTCAGGGGGGGTATTACTAATATGTTGTTAAAGTGTACTTCTGATAAAGACACGGTATTGATGAGAGTGTACGGACCAGGAACAAATATTATTATTGATCGACATCGGGAATTCATTCTGCATTTAGTGTTAAATTCCATGGGTTTGGCACCACCAGTCCACGCTCGGATTAAAAACGGCTTGATCTATGGGTTTCTTGATGGCCGGTCTTTAGAGCCACACGAATTGCGGAGTCCGGGGTTGTTCCCATTAATAGCTCAGCAATTGGGCAATTGGCACAAGAAGGTCCAGCCTGAGTCCATCAATGCCGGGGTGACAAAGTTGCGTGAATATACTAAAGCCCATAAACGGAAGCAACTGTTTGATCGGGTTCGAGATGAGTCAGTGCCTAAAAAGGAACGCAAACATAAACGGAGATCGATTTCAGATATATGGGAATTGCTTGAAGATTGGATTGATGTGGTTCCCATTATCCCAGAGCTTATTGAATCGTTCCAGGCAAATATTGCTGGAGTCACTCATGATAATATAAAACATATACTACACCAAGAATTTGTGTGGCTACAAAATACGTTACTCGAATCAGTGTCGTCGCCGATTATCAGTTGCCACTGTGACTTGTTATCGGGTAATATCATTATTCCTAATAATCTTCCTGATACACTGGTGGATACATTACCGAACTTGTCTGAAAATCCAGTTAAATTTATTGATTACGAGTATATGCTTCCGGCGCCTCGGGCTTTTGATATAGCCAACCATTTAGCGGAATGGCAAGGATTCAATTGCGATAGATCAGCCATACCGGATCCCACTATACACAATCCTATAATGAAAAAATGGATACAAGCGTATCTTAATAATTATCATGCTAGTGACGAAGATATAAAGGGTTTGATTGATGAACTTAAATGCTACTATGGGTTACCGGGGTTTTACTGGGGCATTTGGGCTGTTATTCAGAGTGAAATATCAAATATTGATTTTAATTATGCCAATTATGCCAAGTTGCGGTTACAGGAGTATTGGGATTGGAAAAAGACCTTTATTAATCAGCCATAGATTTTTTCCTTTATTACGAGACATATGATATCATTTAGGGTTGAAATTTATATCAGACCGTATTGACCAAATGGTAAGACATTATCTATAGGACCATATTTATATTTGATAGAGTCGTAAAAAATAGAGTCGTAAAAAATAAAATAATTCCCAAATAGGTAATTAGCAACAACTTCTGTAGGTAGTCATCTCTGTAAATCTACCACTGTAGTGTTTTTCGTCTTGCTGGAATAAACAACTACCCACCGATTACCTTTAAGAGTTTCTTTGGCAAGGGTATTGAAAATGTTCAAGGCAAAGCTCCGAGGTATATTAGTAGCAGCCGCAAACACTTTCCGTATCCATAAATCCTGCTGTTTCAAAGAAGTTGACAGAATCACATCCAATACCTCGTCGGAGGCGTCCACACTAATCACTGGTGACAGTGCTAAGGCTTTGAGAAAGTTGGCTGACGCAACAATGGAGTCATTTTCAAGTTCTAATTTATTACTCTTATTATTCTTCCGACCCCGTGGAGCTTCATTCGCGACGATCAACGGTTTTTGATGGATCTCTACGGAAAATAACGGACTATCACCAAGAATAAACTCGTCATTAGGTTCAGGAATACTGTCATTGTTCAGATTATCATTGAGTCTATCGATTTTCCTCCTGGTTATGGCTTCTTGTATAAATTTAATAACTTCATCGCCATCCACATCTTCATCTTTCCCGGTCGCCATATCCCTTACTCTAATGGATTTATACGCTGTGTTGGCCTTTTTTGGTTTCCGCTTATTTATTGCCAGCCTAATAATAATCACCCACGGTATGTTCTCATTAAAGGCTTTATCCAAATAGTCTTCGTGGCTAGAAGCCAGATAAATATCACAACTAATATCGATATTCCATAAATCCCGAAGGATATCCAACCCTGATTCTCCCAAAACCTCTTTGTTCAAACTCGTAATCAACACTTCACAGCGTGAGTTCAGCCATTTATCCTTGTTTTTGTCCTTGACGTTCTTGGTCAACGCAAACAAGTACGTCGACGATAACAGAAACCCCACCGCCAAGTTCCGTGTAAACTGATTTACTCCAGTACTGGAAAACGAATTCACAAGCTGATCGTATCTGCCACCAGTGGCCACTCGGGCAAACTTTCTGGTTTTATCGTATTTGTATAATGCCTGGAACATTATCCCTCCTGTGTAGTATTGGCGGTCGTAGTTACTCAAGGGATTAAAGTAAATGGGGGTTTTAATTCCCAAAGTTCTCGCCACTGACAACACAGTCATCATATACTTCATGGCTCTTTCGACTCTCACCAAAAGCGGCGAATCAAGCAATAACTTCTGAAGCTTGAAAGCGGCTCGTTCGGGCTCGATATTAAAGTTGAATAACTCAATAAGATCATTGGCAATGATCGACGGCACTTTATAGTCTTCAATTAAATAAGTCTTGATCTCGTCGCTACTGCGATCAATTCCTAATTGTGATAAGATCTCCATAACTTCAAACTTGGACTTGTCGTCAATAACAACGTTGCCAAAACAAAATGTCACTACTGCATCCAAAATATCATAATGGTTGATGGTTATTATTTTTGTAGACCCTCTTATCGTAAAGCATTGAAGATCCGTCAATATTTCATCAATTACTTTGATACATTCGGCGTCATTTACAAACACATTCGAAGCCCCGGTGCCTACAATATCAAAACTCACTACACTAAACTTTTCAGGAGCGCCAGCGCCCCGTAGATTCGGACGAAACACAAAGTTGTGGCGATAGAGTTTGGATGCTGTCACCTTAGATCTACTGAGAAACCTTGCAAATGGTAGTACGAGGTCGTACGAAAGTTGTAGCACGGACCCGTTTCTATCCAAAACGTCATAAACCCCATCTTTACCACGCAGAGACTTTGGCATGATCATTTCATTATTAAACTCTTGGACGGCACCGTGGATCTTGAAAATACTGAAAATCGTATCCACGACATTACTAAACAACAAGTAATCTTCAATGGTATGCTGGAACTCATTCACGTTCTTCTTTCCCTTGACGTCAAACATGAGATCTCTGGCTAACAGATACGGCTGATTGAAGAGAGTTTCTCGAACTTGCAGTTGCCACGGCGACGCCGGATCAGCTAGCGACTTCAATGCCTCTTTAATAACTTGGTCTTGATGTTCCATGGGCATCCATCCACTTTGCAATATCTCCGAAGCACTGGGTCGTTTCCGTGGCTCATGGTCTAATAATAATCGAATGATTTTCTTCTCGAACTTAAATTTGGATTCAGTAAAATCTACAGGGAAATCAATCGTCACTAACCGTAGATTGTTTATCTTCTTAACTCGTTCCATTGCCGTGCGTAAAGGATAGCACATTTCAAAGAATATTACGCCTAAAGAATACATGTCAACTTTCTCATTATAACTCCCAGTGGCCACTTCCTTGGCATTATAAAACAAAGTTCCTACAATGGTTGACAAATCCTTATCGTTAGAGGCTACCTGGTTATTGGTCAGTAACACTGACGAGAATTGGGAATTCTTGGCTAATCCAAAATCTCCCACTTTGACATTATTAGCCTTATCTATGAAGATGTTCATGGGTTTCAAGTCTCGGTGTATAAACCCTTCTCGATGTATATAACTTACGGCTTCGAGTAGTTGCTTGAAAAGACGCCAGTATTCATTAGAGTTATTGGGTAAGCCTTGTTCAATAAGATTCAGCAACGTATTGTTTTCACAGAACTCCATTTGAATGAACAATATCGACATTTGATCTTTCTTAACTGTTTTGGCACTAACCACTTCCAGTTCGTGATCCGTATCATCATCATTATCATCACCAGTGCCAAATTCAAAATTCTCACTACCAAATGTAAAGTTTGGTTCCAAACTGGGCTCAAATGAACTGGAAATAAAATCTACTTGAAACGAATTAATCGATTCCGATCGATGAATTAAATTATTTTCAAAATCATCATTGTCTAAGCCATCCTTTTTCTTTTCTTCCTCGGGTAATTCTTCCACCCACGTTCCATAATACCTCACAATATACTGGTGGTTCAATCGGGCCAACGAAAGTACTTCATTTAGTAGCGAATCTAATTTATGGACCCTATGCTTGATTTTCTTTATAGCATAAAATGTTCCTTCCATGCGATTACGGACTTTTACTACTTCTCCAAATCCACCTTTTCCAAGTCTTCCAAGTTCTTCAAAATCCCGTTCATACCTTCCAATTGGCATCTTCACCTCGTCTTGAATTATACCACTATCCTTGTCGAGCTCTATATTAACATCAAACGTCTCGGTCATAAACCTTCCATCCTTAAATTGAAACTCATTCAATACGGGCCCTTCACGTAGAAACTTTACGGTATTTAACTCAAGAATAGATGGCCTTTTCGATAATTTAGGCTGGAGCATCTTATGAAGCATATCATAAACTTCTTCGGAGTACTCCCGATCATCATCAATAGTACCTTCAATGTATTGTTGATTAAACTTTTGGTAATCTTGATCATAACTCGTAATACCCAACATTATCCTCATAAACAACACTGCTAAATCCCATACATCAGTTCTCCGTTGATGGATTTTGGTTGGTTTTTGCATTTCAGGGGCCCACCAATCTTGTGGTATCAAATTCAATAGAAATGAATAATCCACATTCGCCTTGTGACCTTTAGATTGAATGTTATACAAGTACAATAACTTATAGCCATAACAAGGGTATGTCAATTTCAATACAACCTCAGAGTTTATCTCACATAATATTAATGATAATGAACATATTAACTTGTGAGTATGGCCCATGTTATGTAGCCATTCTAAGGCCGGTAGGATTTGTATTAACCACGCTCTTGCCAAAGCAAAATCAATAACAGGATTTTTTTCAATAATTTGTTTCATAGTATACATTTTCGGGCAATCAGTAACCACTCGAATCTTCCAGCCCTTGTCTTTAATCTTATCAATTTGAAATCCAAAAAGAGGCACTACATTTGGATGCAAAAGGCCTTTGATTGCCAGTAATTCCGCTTCCAACTGCTGAACTTCGTTTTTCCCGGCATCACTCAACCAAAATGGACCCGTCAATTGAACTTCACTCAAGAGAAACTCAATATTAATTACTTGGTCAGAGAGTTTGCTATAGAGTTCGGGCTTCAAAAACGGCACTACCACAGTTTGGGTCGCAATCGACGATAGCAAGTCTTCATTTTTGAATATATGTTTCCGTTTTACGGCTCTAAATTGAAATGTGGTTTTCCCATTGAAACTTGTACCGGTAATAATATTATCAAACACAAAATAATCGGTCAAATCAGTAGGTAAAGCTATTTCAGTTTCTCGTAAACCTTCATCTTCAACATATTCTTGCTCAAGTCGTTGCATTTGCTGTGATAGTTCTTGTGATTGTTGTAGTTTTTGTCGTTCAAGTTCTTTTTCCTTTAAATGGTCCATATGGAGCAATTTCTCCTGTTCCAGTTTTATACGCTGTTCCCTTTCCTGTTCTAACGATAGCACAGTTTCCGCATTGTGCTGTAATTCATCCAAAATGTATTTGAGTTCGCTTATAATTGTAAAACATACTTCTTGGTTGGGATATTCTTTTATCAATTGTTGAACTTTATGCTTCAATTGTTCAATATGAGACTTCAAAAGGTTCTTGGGGTCCAAAAGCTTAATTATAGGTGCTGACAATGGATATGTTTTAGTGAATTCAACGTCCAATGTAACAGATAATTCAGGTCGATTACGATCTTCATTAGATACAAGCAATATTTGAAAATGAGGACACGGTTTTTTATTCCAGATCAAATCCTTGGATGAAATGTTGGTAAATATATCTCCGTATATCGATTCTATACTGTCTACTTCATCTTGTTGTCGTTGCTCAATGTCCAGACCCAAGCTTTTGTTCATATTATTCTTGGAATCACTATGGAGGCCCGCACTGTTTCGCAACCATCCATGAGTAACACCATATCAATATTGGTTACGTCCGACAACCATATTGGATATAAAGAGACGGATGTAATACGAGGAGACGATTCATGGATAACATTTGACGAGATCACGCAAATTGCTAAAGCCAGGGACGTGGATATGATCCTTCAATGTGGAGATCTATTTCATGTCAATAAACCTTCAGTAAAGTCCATGTATTTCCCTGTTAAATCGTTACGGACAAATTGTATGGGTGATAAACCCTGTGAACTTGAGTTATTGAGTGATCCCTCTGATATAAATAGAGATAGTTCTATAAATTATGAAGATCCTAATCTTAATATATCTATTCCAGTATTTGCCATTAGTGGGAATCACGATGATGCCACTGGTTCTCATATGCTACTGCCATTAGATGTGCTATCGATGTCAGGGCTTGTTAATCATTTTGGCCGAGTGTATGATAATAATCAAGTAGTAGTAAAACCTATATTATTGCGTAAAGGTGATACTCATCTTGCCTTATATGGAATGCAAAATATTAAGGACGACCGTTTATACCGGCTATTTCGTGATGGTAATGTAAAGTTCCTACGTCCGTCGTTACAGACTGATAATTGGTTCAACCTCATGTGCGTGCATCAGAATCATTCGGCTCATACCAAGACTTCCTTTTTACCTGAACTGTTTCTTCCAGAGTTTCTTGATTTTGTGGCCTGGGGCCATGAACATCAATGTTTCACCGAACCCATTTGTCACCAAGCGGGATTTCATACCCTAAAACTAGGTTCATCGATCGCTACGTCTTTATCAGATGGTGAAGACTCGCCTAAACATGCATTTATACTTAATATCACCGGAAAGCACTTTGATTTAGAGGCTATTCCTTTGAAATCTACCAGGCCCTTGTATATTTCGGTTGTGAATTTGGAGGACGAAGGGTTTTCAATAACTTCCAGTGCCCTGGAAATCAAAACATTTCTAATCAAACAAGTGGAATCATTAATTCAACGAGCCAATAAACAACATCAAGAAACCATTGATGAGCAAGATGGTTTAGAACGACCGGTTCAGGATCATAAATTGCCATTAATACGTGTGAAGGTCGAATATACCGGAGACTTGGAATTGGAGACGCCCCAAAGACTTTCTAAACCATTTATTGGTCAAGTTGCTAACATTGATGATATTTTCTTGTTTTCAAAAAAGAGAATTACCACACAAACTGAAAAGGTAGAGTCTCACGATGTTGAAGTATTGCCCGAAGTGACTATAGCGACGTTAATATCCAACTTGGAGCTGAGAAACCTCAGTCTTCTTTCTGAACTTGGCCTCAATGATGCTGTCAAAACGACAATAGATAAGGAAGACAAAAATGTCTTGAAAAATTATATAAATAAAGAAATCACATTTCATTCCAAGACATTAAAGTCTGTAGATATTGATGAAGGCGATCCAAAACAAGTATTTAAAGGGATCTTATCGAGATTCAAGAAAGACGAAAAGGAAATGCTTAATGCGGTTAAAACTAAACCTCGTAGCAGTAACCCAAAGACTTTGAAAAGTAAAAGGATTGTTGAAAGCGATGATCTGGATGATAAAAGTGGTTCTGATCCCGAAATTGTTTCGTCTGATAATAATAATATTATTAGTAGTGACGAATCGGAATTGGAATTTAAACCCGATCCTCCCAAAACCAGAGGCAACCGCCCTAAAACACGGGGCCAAGGGGCTAAGGGACGAGCCACAAGAGGTTCTAGATCGTCTTTAAGAGAAACTAAAAAGGGCAAAGCTTCTCTGCTGTCGGATTTACTTTCTACTCTCAATAATATGGCAAACAAGTGATATGTACATGGTATATATTAAATAATTAATCAAAGGAGGTTGCTTCGTCAATCAACTTTTGCATATCGAATTGTTGATCGCCTAAATTAAAACTCTTGACAAGATTTACTTTGGTGTCACTGGTATTCATGGCCCCATAAAATCTCTGAATATTAAGAACCAATAAATGAGCTTCTTCGGTTGATATGTTAGACTCCTGTTCTACATGACCGTTCATGAGCACCAAGTTTTTAGACAGGGACAATTCCTGATGGAAGACAAGTGTAGTATGAGGTTTTGCATATTCCTTATGGAGTTTATACTCCGCTACAGTAGTAAGCATGCAATGAGTTGTATGAGGACCTACAAAAGCCCATTGCATAAAATGCATTTCGTATCCGCCATTATCTTTGGGCAATGGAAGGATAAACGTGGGATTTTTGAATGCCAATGCATATAACTTGGCAAATTGTAAATTGTTTAATGACGCTGCCAATGACCTTTCTTTGTTCAGAAACCTGGCTCTCCATATAAGTTCAATTTCCTTATTGGTCAAATCCTTAAGCTTGTCTACATCCACAAATGAATCCAATGTTTTATAAGGCAATTCAGGAGTTTCTTTATCAATCGGCGGTCTTATTTTTATCTGGTCATTGTTTTTCCTTGTTTCCATGACCTTAGCTTGATGGAGCTCAAGTTCTTTTAAAGGATCTATGGCATTGAGTTGCTTTTTTGTCAACTCAATTTTATCCTGGAGCTTTTTGTTCAACTCGTCAACATTGGCGTATCCTAATGTCTTTGCCTTTTGTTGAAGTTTCGTCTGGTATCGAGAAAACACATCTGACTTGTACCTTATCTGGGGTAATAGTCTTTGTAGTTTCAACATGAAAAATTTTGCGATCTCACAAAACGTCTAATTCTATAAACTTCCATAAAAATCTATTTGCTATGAGATCCTTGGTACTTAGATGCTGTTTTTGGTGGTGGTAGTTCAAGGCTTTTTATTTTCTGACACCTCATTGCTTTCTGGCAACTCATTAGTCACCAGCTGATGATATTCGTCAGGAGCATCCTTCGCATAATGGCCAATTGTTTTCTTCAAACTATCAGGAATATCATTAAACACCAAGTCTTCTGTTGTCGTCGTTAAATTCTCGCCTCTAGCTTTCAACACTTGTTCTAAACTGAACTTATTGTCTTTGAATATTTTCAAGTTGTCAGCAATTAAATGTCGATTCTTACATCCCGGACACTGAATGGCCACCGTTCCTTTGGTATATGCTTGTTTTGAAAATGTATGCGATGAACGGGTATTACATTTCTTACATGTAAATGCAATCATCATTTGTGGATCTTGCCCTTTAAATGCGGCAGTACCACTATCATATCGCCGTGTCTCGTAATTATTGCTGATTTTCCTGCTTCCATATTTTACTGGAACTGCTGTTCTCTGGAAACTAATAAATCTTACACCGGTATTAATAAAACTACTTCTAATATTCCGTATACTCGTTAAACCATAGTACCTCATCGTGTGCAAAAGTCGCACTAAAAGTTATTACTGAAAAGGATTTGTTTCTTCAGCTTTTTCAGTTTCTTAGTATTATCTATAACCGGAACCAGCCAATCATCCTGGCGTTTAGGAGGTTCTAATTGAGGACCCCATTCCAGAGCTGGTGTCAATGTAACTTCTTTAACATTGCCGAATTTCTTTTTTTGTTGTTTTGCCTCTAAAGCTGGGAATTTGTCGAGATCCTTGATTTTCGGTTTATTGGCCCAACCAGAATTAGCATTCGACGGGGAACTAGAACTGGAACTGCTGCTTGCCTCAAGATATGAAAACGTTAAATTAGTAGGTTGAGTCACCGGGGGTTTTTTGTCAGCTTTTTCAGTTTTAATCGTAGTGTATCTAATGGGTTTCGGCTTTTGCAATTTTGTAGTTATTGTTTTCTTTTGTAGAACAGGAAAGTTATCGGGAGAACTTGATTTGGATCGGATATTTCCCCATCCATGAAGGTTTACAGTGGGTGCTTGATGGTTTCCTAAAATCGGAAACATATCCTGATTGCCACGAGTCAATCGTTCTATGGTTTGGGTTAAATCAGAATGTTTCTTATTGACCGAGGGGTATAATTCTGCCACTTCCGTTAAAAGTATCACTACTTCTTCAATGGTTTGATTGGAAAACAATTGCTTATAATTGTTATATAATTCCTCGGCACTTATTTTACTATTCTTGTAGCTATTGTTATAATCCATAAATATTTTTACTTTATCATTATTATATTCTAAATAATGTTTGGCACGTTCTTCAAGTCTCATTTGTTTAGTTTTCAATGAATCCGATTTGTCAGTAGTTTTATCGTTTTTCTTATTCCATAGCACGTTTTCAGATAAATGGGACTTATAAATTACCTTATTACTAGTCAAGTTGCCATGTTCTTTTAACATGTGGGCCGTCAAGTCCAAATCATCTCTAAACACCACGAATTTCTTATCTAAACACGATTGAACTCCGCATACATAGTGATTAATTCTGAAATGTTCGTATAAACTGTCGTAATTCTTATAATAATTAGCTATATCAAGACTATCCCGGTCACAGATAAAACACCGTTCATGATTATCTCTAATATGTATACTCAATTCATCTTCAGAGTAAAATCTTTTCTTATTACAATATTTACATGCCGGATGGCCTGGAAACCCTTTTTGGTCTCCCATAGTCTGATGGTTCTGTAATGATTTGTAATGATACAACGGAAGTTCATCAATAAATGCTCTTTTGTTATTATAACATATCAAACAGATGTAACGGTTGTGTTGCTCTCGTATATGCTCAGTAAAGTCCTTGATGGTGTCAAACGGTTGATTACAATTCTTAATGGTACATTTTAAATCCAATATTGCCATAGCTTGACTCTTTGTGGATTCACTATTGAACGAAAGTTTAAGGTTAACATCTTCCACCAGACCTTTTTTGACACCATATTGACCATTAATTTCGTCAGAAATAAGCACTACGTCGTTAGGGGTTCTACATATAAGACAAACATCTTTTTCATACAATACTCTCTGTCGAAGAGCACATCGATGACAAGTGACATGTTGACAGGGTGTATAAGCTGCAAATTCGATTTCATCAGCACATATCACACACACGGAGTCCTTATTTTCTTGACCATGAATAGTTTTGGATTTAGGTCTTGCCACACGGGAAGTTAATGGCACATCAACAGCATTCATTGCTAGTAGTATAAATTTTACCGACTCTTCGCACCACTGTCCCACGGGCTTCGCGCTAAGTTTACGGGAACAGACTCCACAGGATGTTCAATGTCAGTGCCACCTTGAATGTTTCTCGATTATTAATTAATCCTAGTCTCTGCTTGCCTCACATCACTGCGGCTTCGTTTGATAAGATAAGTCTCCCGTTCACAATTGCTAATGCTACTATTAAAGCAATTGTTCTTGATAAAGATAATTGTTTTGCAAAAGATCACGATGATAAAGTGTATCCGGCGTATGAACAGGTCTGGTTGGAACTTCAGAAGCATTATCCGAAAGAGAGAATACTCATTGTAAGTAATTCGGCCGGAACTAGTGATGATAAAGATTTCAAACAAGCACAAGTGTTGGAATCCTCGACGGGGGTTACAGTTTTACGCCATGCTACTAAAAAGCCAGGGTGTCATCCCGAAGTTTTAGAGTATTTTAAAAAGCAAGGTCTTGATAATCCTCAGGAGATTCTTGTTATTGGCGACCGACTTTTCACTGACATTTTGATGGCTAATATGATGGGGTCTTATGGATTATGGCTCTTTGATGGTGTAGAAAAATCCCAAAAGATATTTCCGGTGCTTGAACGAAAAGTATATCAAACCTTGACGGGTAATTCTGTATAACGTATATTTTTTTAAAAAAATGTTGATGAGTTTTTTGTGGATTGGTTTTGTGGATTTTAAATTTTCAGTTTCAGATTACATGTCCATCCCCCAAAATGTTATATTTGATCCACCTAACGATGGTACTGCAACTTCCCTTGAAGATATGGGCGGTACACCAGTTAATGGTACGATTCCATCGATCCCCGTTCAAACATCCCATATTGAATCATTTTATGATTTGAAAATCGCTGGGATTGTGGCACTAATGTACTTGATCAACTTGATTATTCAATACATTTGTTTTTTCATAACTGTACCATTTGATGAAGTTTCTAATCGACCCAATATTTGTATAATCTCCAGTATTTATGATGCGGTAATGTTTACCATCTGTTGTTCTATATTTCCAATGGGCTCGATCATTCCTACCGTGTCTTCGTTGCATTACAGGACATTGACGGTTTTCCTTCAAGCTATAGGGCTTTTGCTTTCGATAGTAGCTATGGTAATGGTATTGAATGTGGACCGTATGGATCTGTATCAATATGATAGTATATCAGGTGATTCGACTCCAGCCGACGTGACATTGTACATACAAATGGTGACGTTTTTTTCGTTGTTTTTCCATAGCGTGGGATTTATCTTATCAACTATTGATTTGGTAATTTGTATTCGAGGATTATCGTATTTGAATAATCGAATCGACCGACAAAAACAAAATGACCCGCTAGAATTCCCCAAAGGATTCCCCAATGACATTGATAATCACGAAAAAGTGTTCCGGGGTTAACTTGACATTTGTATACATTTATATACATTCATATATTGATATACACTAAAAGTAAGCCATCCATAACGTATCTGCGGCGGCCAAATTTCTCGGATTCACCGCCTGGGAAATCAACTCCAACACATTTTGCGTAGCAACCGTAGGCCCTGACGATATATGGCCCATTGACACCACTCTTCGAATAATAATATCGACATTAGCTCTCACCACTTCGCGAAGCTGAGTATCCTGGGGCACTTCGCGGGGCGGATCCTGTTGTTTGCACCATGCGATCACCTCGTCCCGTACAAATAACGTGAGATACTGCTCTAGGTCCGATTCGGGCTCCGTCAATGCCCGGGCGATCGCCAACACATACACCGAGAGAATTCCTTCCATGCCAACGTCGCCAATCATCTTTTGAATATTAGGGGTGAGACGGAACGGCACTAGCTCGGCATTATAAAATAACGGTGCGGGCTTATTCCCCTGAAGCCCGTCCAACGACGCGTTCTTACTGGCGATCTTGCACGGAAGCATGTCCGACGTCCACACGTTACCTGATTTCTTATTCACATGGATCTTTTGGGGCTGTCTGGTATTGACACACATCATATATGTCATGAATATAAACGAAGCATATTGTGACGTAAACTGTTTGCGGAAGATCCAGAAGTCTTCAAACTTGGGGTAATTGTCGATAAAGTAGTTCTTGACGACATTGCTGGGAATAAGCATGGTCTGAATGGCACTCAAGATTTCGACTCTAATACTCATAATTTCCGGTTTAGGCAATCGGGGATCAAACGCCGCACGCAATTTGTCAATGGTATAAATAAACGGCTCGTCCCTGTCCTTACCATTTCGACGGCAATAGTCTTCGTAAACCTTCTGTAACGAGATATCTGCGGGGTCGTCGTTGATTATACGGATATGGGGCGATAATGGGATCGCTACCGGTAACGTGAATTGGATAAATCTGCGTCTGGTTTCGACTTTTCGGGCTAAAGTATCACCAAAGATCCTGAACAATTGTAAAAGACTCTCTTCTCGTCTACAATGACGAGCTGCTGGGAACTGCACTCCGAAAATGTGTTCACTACCATCATGTCCCCGTATTCTTAATCTCTTATAACAAGCATTAGTGCCTCTCACCAAATCGATCGTGGGTAAAAACCTATCAATCTTGACAAAATGGGTATTGTTATCTTTGTTCAAAAGGTACTGGCCCGGGACTTCGATTTCTTCAAACTTCTGGTGATGGAACTCGCTCAAATGGGGACACAAGTTCTCCAAATTGATTTCTGCCAATCGTCGATCCAATTTGTCTTCTAAACGATTACGCCATTTCCGTAATCGAGCGATATACGTCTCGAGATTAGGCTTTCCCACCACCAAATCCTTTTCAAACTCGGTGCGGATCTGTTTCGGCAACACGGTTTCGGCGAATCTCGTGATATTGGCTTCTGTGACTGGCGGAAGTTTGGCATCGTCTCGCGGATTACCAAGACGATTAAGGTATTGCACTCCATCGTTAAGTAACGCTACGCTTAACCGGTATGCATCCTCGTCGGCCGTACACTTGAACCGTTGATTGATTTGGTCCACCAACGATTCTAATGAAAGTGCAAGAAGCGGATATGCGGTTTTGAGGATTCCCATAATCTCGTCCACGTGTTCCCACGATTTCCGATTACTCATTGTACTTTCTTTCTTGTCGTTATTGTTGTTGTTGTCATTGTTATTGTTATTGTCATTGTCATTGTCGTTGTCGTTATTGGTGGCAGAAGGCTCTTTCTGTTGGTTTTGGTCGTCCTTAACGTCGGTTTTCAGTTCCTTTTCGTCAACCTCTTGTAGTTCTTGAGTTTGCGACTCCTTTTGTCTCGACATCTCCATAAACTGGCGTTGTTTGGCAGCAAAATCCTCCTTGGTGGTCCGAAGATGAAAGTGCAACGCTTGTGGATAACTCTTGGCGATCCGAATCAAAACTTGTCGGGCCAAAGCAGCCTCCTTGTTGGATAACGACGAAAGCAATTGCGGAATAAATGTTATCCAGTACCATACGGGAACTTCGCCTCTGAAATTCTCAAACGCCGACGTCAATGTTCCCGATTGATCGTCCAAACTAATGAGCCAAAGCACCCGAGCAAGAAGTTTACGGGTTTTACCGTTTTTGAACAACCCGGCTGCCTGCAAGTAGCAACTGATGGCATTATTGGCATAAACCATATCGTTAGGATTCTCTTTAAACCGTCGGTCGTTGAACAGACCCCATTCGGCCCAGGCTTTGGGTAAATTAAGGTCGATTTGTACCGAGGTAGCAAATGCCTTGTTGGCCTCATCCTTTTGATCCAATTTGTTCAAGAACATTCCCTTTAATGTAAAGAACTCGGCCTTTTGTTGTGTGGCAAAGTACACCAAGTTTGTGTTACTAATAACGTCCAAACCGGTGTTGAGTTCCTTAGGGTTCTGGTAATAGCACTTGACTTGTTCTTTAAGCTTCAAAAACGCTTCCTGGATCTCGATATTGGGGAGCTGGTAGATTTTGGTCAATTGGTTGATACAAACATCGGCCATTCCGTGTTTTCGGGCAACATGAGCAAACCGATTAATAACCCATGCAATCTCATGAAACCCTCGATAAGCATACGAGTTGGTATTGGAGCCCGAATTGGCCTGCTGGAGGGCTGGAATGAACGGCATGTATACTTCGTTGATTACCAGGAACGCATGTTGTCGCCATGTCATTAAATCGTTCCAAATATTAATATCGTCCCAAGTATTGGGTAATCTTTCTCGCCATACTTGAAGAACTCGCTTGAGATCCTGGCTTTTAACGTCGAGATTCTGGGCATTCGTCGATACCAAGCTCGAGTATACCTGGCTAGCTTCCATAAACTCCACGTATTGTTGAAACGTGTGTAATAAAGGAATATGAGAGTTATTAAACTTTGCCGGTAAACTATGCCATTTTCGAAGTGCCAATTGGATCCCCTCGTCACATAATTTCGAAAGTTCTGGCAACGATTGTCGTTCTTGACCGAATCCTTGTAAACAGAGAAACGTCTCGTAAATTTGTCGTCTAGGTGTAGGAACATCCATAACACTTTTAACGGTTTGTTCTAAAGTCTCACGATCAGCATTCCAATCAGCCACTCTCCAACCACATTCCAATAACAAATCAGAGAACCCTTCATGTTTCGCCAATTCGGTAAGAATGTCCCAATGTTGGAGTTTTTCCGTACACAAAATCCAATGGTCTTCCCACAACGCGTACTCGGACTCGCCGTACGGGAGCGCCCCACTGCGCGCCTTAATCTGGGCCGACTCGTACAACTGCTGGGCCTTATCCCATAAACCAATTTGTTCAAACGACAACGCCGAAATCGTCTCCATGTACTTGGCCCGTCTTCGCCATAATCCGTAGAACATATCGTCTTCCTTTAATGTGGCAAACAACTTGGCAAGAGCATCTTGAGTGATATCACGGACTTCCGAATTGCCATTCACCGACGCTGTTTCGATGTTTTCAAGAATATGGATACCGTGGGACCACGCATTGAAGTTTGATGCCAAGGCCTCGACGGCAAACGGCGGTAATTGGAGGTCCCGACACTTGGAAATCCCTTCCAACAACGATTGCACGACATTGGGACAATTATCAACTTGTCGGAGATGGTAATCTTTCGACAAAAGAACCACGAGACACCGGGTAAAGTCGAGGTACTCCGACCGGGAAATTGCTTGAAATGCTATAGGGAACACCGTCGACCAAGCTTTATCGACACTTTCACTACTCTGGTAAAACGTATCGATCAATGGTTCCAAAATATCACCAGCTCTAAGATCAGCAACTCCTGCCAAAAACTCGCTATGGCCCTTAATAATGTTAGCAAACCCTTCAGAAACGTCCACATCCATCACATCCTCGACTACAAACGGGAATAAACTAATTGGTGGCAATTTGTCTTGAGATTCCACGAGTTCGAGCTTTTTATTAAAGTCAAACGATCCGTAGAGCAACTGCAACGCTTGATTGAGCCACAGATAATCCGCCAAGTATTCCCAGTTTTGTTCCCGGATCACATAATAAAGCCGTTGCTTAATATCCTTTTCCAATGACTTGTTCAACAACGACATCAACTTAGTCCGGATCGCCACGTCGGCCGACCGTGTCCCCACCAAGAACGGCTGTTCCATCCTCACTGTCAACTCCGTACAACTAAACGACTCGTCCTCAAAAATATCAACAATGATCTGATAAAACTCCTTGGAAAGACTGGGCTCGCCTCGGATCTCAAACACCATCATCTTGGCGAGAATCGCCGCCTTTTCCTTGGTGGTGGGGAACAAATCGGTCTTGGAAAACACCCAATTCTTTACCATCCTAATAATCTTCTCCAAAGTATCTTTATCCAATGACCGTTCGATTAATTGGGCAAGAAGCGACAAAAAGATCCGACGCTGGTCTCCCAACGTCGATATTCGTTTCGACGATAACTTCAAAATCCGTTCCAAGAGTCTGGTGGTCATTTTCGCCTCAAATTCCGTACTGGAATTATCCTTGGAGCTCGTCTGGCCCTGGTGGGTGATGGTGATGTGGTCCTTACACAATTTGCTAAACGTCTTCATGATCAATGGCACAAGTGAGTCCAATGACGAAGGTCGGTAATTGGCCAATGTCCACGATAATGTCACCCCGGCAGCCACCGATGGCATTTCGTTCAAGTCCTCAGAAACTGTCGTCACCAAAAGATTAATAAACTCCTTGACATCCTCAGGTTCGTCGTCATCAAACTTCTCGTCGTTGATACCACTAAGAATCGTCCGTAATACCCGTTGCAACGCTTCTTGGATATCGTGGTTATCGGATTTGATGCATTTCTCAAGGAGTTTGTGCAAATTATCGAGATTGTCGACGATCCACGTGCACGATTTCCATTCCAACACCACTCCCAACACTTCCAAGGCATTCAAACAGTAGCCAAGCAAGTTTGCCGAGTTCAAATCGTTAGAAAGAAGGAATTTCTCGAAAAACGACAATTTCACCACCACGTCGTTCCAATACTGGGGGCTCAAGAGATCCGATAAGATCCCCAATGCTTTCTGGCCCAACTCGCTCTCCGAGGCCCGTTGTGGGCTGATACATACGTACCGGATCAAAAACGTCACACACGCCTCACGTTGGCCCAATGGAATCACGTAATCCGACGACGTGATGAAATCGTCAGTGTTGCTAATCTCCAGGCCACCTCGGGCCTGGTTTTCCCATTTCAAAATAAGTTCTGCCAACTCTATGGCCAACACTTGGTTCTCCACCGCTGGGTTTGCCAAGATCGTCAATTTGCCCATGGCCGTAATAATATTGGAGATAAAATGCTCCCGGGCCACAAAGAATATCTCAGGATGGTGGACAATGAACTGGTACACGTTCAACACCTGCATGACGTTGAAACCGTCTTCGGAAAGAACTCGCCGGGGCCATTTGAGCCACGATAACGGGCTCTCGTCTTGGCCAACTCTTTCCGGCATAACTGGAGCCAAAATATCAAGGGCCTGGCGAACAAGATGCCGGGAATCGTTCTGGTGGGTCCGTAAGAGTGCCACAAATACCTGGGTGGCTAATTTGCTAGGGGTTTCGTAGCTGGAAATGAAATATGCCGTCGTCACATACGCTACTTGTTTGGTGATATTATCTTCTAACTTGATATAATTCCAACTAAACTTGATAATGTCCTTTTTGTAGTCACTGGCAAACACCGACCCATATTTGAGGAGAATGGCGGTGGCCTCCAACAATTGGAACCGGTAACTATCGAGTTTCCCCGACGTATGGCCCGTAATGATATCGTTAGTGGACTTCCACACATTAGTATTAAAACTCTCAAGCCATCCCGGCGATCTCCGGCCTCGGAAAAACCCGTCTAGGCCATGGCAGTGCTGAGCCTCATACACAAGCACATTGTTGAACATCTTTCGTAACACAAAGATCTTGGCTTTCAAAATACTGTCGCTCATAATAAACTCACAGCATTTCGTAAGATACTTTTCCCGAAACTTAACGTCTGGCGACATTACGATGGATTCGAAAATGTAGGTTTCAATTGCATCAGGGACCTTTATTTGGAGATTACAATAATCGTCGATAATCACAAACACCAGGTCAGTATCGTCAGGATTGGCCCGTAAATACTGAATCATCACCGTTTGAAGCTTGGCCACCGCCTGGTCTGTTTGGAAATACCCTGGTGATGTCAAGGTATTACCATAAACCATCACTTGTTGTGATATCTTGAAAAGCTTCATTATTGTTTCTCCTTGTTGGTTCACCCATTCGGTTTTCGATAATGCCATTATAAGGTCTACGGTGTTACTGAACTTTGTGACTTTAATATCATTGTCGTCTTCGTTTTCGATATCGGTAATTATTTCATCAAACTTGGTTTGCACCAATTGTCGCAACTCACTACACTCATCAAGTCCTACAAAGTATGCAAACATATTACCCAATTTGCGGTTCTTGAAGTTATTAATGAAATACTCTATTGAGTTTTCCAGAAACCGATTCAAAAACTTGGCTACCGGGGCCCTAAACGGCGAGTTTTGATGGCGATCTAAATGGCCTTCTAAATATTGTAACGTATTGATGATTTCTTCCATAAACGTATACGCCTTTGCTGGCAAAAGATGAAAGATATTGAGAATGGCAATCACCACTTGTACGGTATGGTTATTATCGAGATCTTGGCTAGAAATCTGCCGGAGAGTATTGATTTGGGCCCACGCCATAAGATGGTCCAACAACTTACGGCCGATTTCCACTCGAAAGTACGAAATCAACAACTCCAACAATTTCGCCAATGCCTCAAGCCCCGATATCGTCAATTTCCGGTGATCTGACAAGTTCATTAGCATCGGCCGGAGTCCGTTCTGAAGCAACTCTTTGGGTAATTTGGCGTTTTCAGTAAGACTGGCTTTTAATCCCAAATACGCCGCATTGATAATCTCAATTGATTTGTTACAAAGAGCCTTAAAAAATACCCCAAGGATTCGGATTCTGGCCTCAGCCAACCCCCCTAATGAGAAATCCGGCCGACTCAATGCCAACGAGAGCAATTTGATGCAAACAACTCGCAATTCAATCAACTGTTTGGACGTCCGATGCTCATTCAATCGATGTACATTGGCTAAAGACTCGTCATCGGCATCCACCAATGCCAATGCTTCTAGTAAAAGCCGATTCAATTCGTCGTTGAACGTGAGAAACGTATCGTCAAGACTCAAACAATACGATATGGCTTCGATATTACCGATTTGCATAGGAAATGGTAATGCTCGTAATGGTTTACCAAAGATGGGGGTCAATAACAACTGTTTACATGGATTTATTATAGTGGAGATCGGGACATTGGTGGTTTCGTTAATGACTTGTAATGCATTTCGTGATAATTCTCGTACTTCGGGATTAGCACTGGCCAAATCGTAAACTAGAGCTCCCACAATTGCCTGGAATGGTTTCTCCAACAACGAATCTTTATTGGTGCCAGTATTACATTCCCGTAATACCTTCAACACCAAGGTTTTGGCAATATTACACACTTCTACAGGGGCAATTTCTGGAGTATCTCGAACAATAAAGAATATGGACCTCACCAATTCAAATTGACGTTTGGCAAACCACGAACTGGGAATGTTCAAATCCTCAATCAATGTCTTTAACCCCAAGATTCCTCCCAACTTGTTGTAATAATACTCACTGTAACAACTGTGAGTAAACTTATAGAACATGACTCGAAAGATGGGCGAATGCAAAACATCGTCGTTGCCAAAAATCGCTATCGATGTCGAATGTACCAACTTTATGGTATCAATGGCTTTTTCCCTTAACGCAGGGTCCCAGAAACTCAAGGCATAGTTTAACGAATTGAAAAATGCATTCTCATTGATGAATGCCTTTCCTTCCTTATCGGCCACCGAAAACGGACGTTCCTTCTTGATTTTGTCCATTACCGACACTCGCAAATAATTCAATACAAAATGTACGGTAATGCCATCAATTAATCGATTAGCCTCCTCCTTGAGTTCAGGAATCGTGATGGCAAAGTAGATCACCTGCAAAAGCCTGGTGAAAAGTTTCTGTTGGATTTCCAATTTATCCAAATCCTTAACTTCTCCGTCTAATTCTATGACATCGACTTTTTCCTGTTTGAGTATCGATACACATTTCCCAACACACTGAGCAAAGTCTTGGGGGATTGGCGTCGTGTCAATCAATAACTTAAAGATCGACGATAAGTATTTAAAGGCACTGATTCGGTAATGGGGTTTGATCTTGACGTCTTCCAAAAGTTTAATGGCATTGTCGACGCCAGAAGTCACAGTAACAGGAACTTCACCGAGTCCATGAATCAGAAATAAACCTTTAACCTCATGATCCAAAGCCGATTGTGATGCCAATTTATTATAAGGTTTGAAATGTTTATGGTTGCGTCCTCCCAACTTGCCTAGGATCCTAATAGCCGTATGAGAGTGTTGATGATGATACGGAACAGGCTTTAAATGCTTGCAAAGACCAGCCATGATTTCGTCAATCACCGGTTCAATCATTGGATCAAAATACTCTGCCGTTAAGTTGTCTACACATAATTCAAATGTCCTTAATCCTTGGCTCACCAATTCCTGGGGTCCACTCAAAGCATACACTAAAGGACGGGTTAAGTATGTTAAATGTGGAACTAACACAGATAACCTTACAGGCACTGTCAAGCACAATTCCACGTAAATATCTCGCTCATAAGGTCGTCTGGCATTCGTTATCAATTTATTGAGGTTCTCCAACAATACCGGTAAAATTGGCATGATTTCCTTATACAACGTTTCAAATCTACCCCCACTTATACTTCTGAACAAAATCCGTATTAAATAAGGATAAACTATAGGTTCTTTAGCACTCGAGGATAGGCTCATCGACTCCAAAATCAAATGATTTAAATGAGGCAATATCACGGCCTCGTTGGTTGATGGAAACAAATTGACTGACATAAAACATAACTTGAACAACCGGATCAAAATATTCGACTTTACAAGATCAACTTTACCTAATTCCACCAACTTTCCTCGCAAGAACGAAATTAAAAGCCCGGAAAAGTTGGCCGATGTCACTTCGGATGCTAAAAAGAACTGTGGTAAATGCAACAATGCTACATTTTCTAACATGGCATCAAAAAAAAACGGCAATTCGGCGCCGACAATTTCGTTAAATGACGCTGGATCAATATGAATGAAAATAGTGGCAAATATTTCCATCAAATCCTTCTCTTCTTTAGATGAAGTTATGGGCAAATTTGGCCCACTTCCCGAAAAATCAAATGCCTTGGTTGTCAACAAAGTTTTGGGTTTGGATATCGTGAAAAATCGCAAACAACTTATTCCACTTTTGAAGAGTTGTTTTAAAATCTCCACCTCCTCATAAGAAGTGATCTTAGCAGAGTCATTCCATTTGTCGTAATTTACAACTTTGCCACTATTCTTTGGATCAGATGGTGTTGGCTGTGGAGGAACTGGAGGATTACAATTTTTCAACCCAAATACTACCGATTTTAAAAACGTCATTAAAGTTCTAAAAAGATACTTGGAATCTTTCAAAAGATCCGAATTCAAGCTTGACGTGCTTGAATTGATCGGTGAATACTCTTCAATATTGAATATATCTATTTTCTCGTCAATTTCCATATCATCTGCAAGGTTTTTTTGGTCATTTTCGCCTTTTTCTTTGTCAACTTTTCCCGGTTCTTGTTGCTGTTGTTGTTCTTCTTGATCTTGGGCTTGTCGCTTGGAAGAATACCGTTCGATGGCTTTTTTGGAATCAATCTCTTTAGCCATTCGCTGCTTTTCAAAATCTACATGCGCTCGAATGATATGATCATACTTTCTATCCAAACTCTTGAACCGTTTGGCATAAGCATCGATAATTATCATAAACAACTGACGGCCTTCAAGTTTATTAGGAAGTTTCATGATTCTTTCAACTAAATTCAATAACAATTTAGCACTCATTATTTGTACTGTTAATGCTAAAGAATCATCCTTTAACAAATCACAATAAATAACAACTGTTGACCTTATTTGTTGAGGAGTAAGTTCATTTCTCACGTTATGGATAAAATCAGCAACTGTAGAATAAGCCAATGGTCGTAATGTCTCAAAAGCAGTTAATCCTTCACCAATCAAAATCTTGGGGTCAAACAACATTTCAATTTTCGAAATGAAATGTGTCCTAAACGGCGTCGATAAAATGTGTCTAGTGGCATGTAACAACTCCTTACGAGCAACTGACAACTCAGCAGGACAATCTTGTAAGAGTCTTAGAATTACATCGGGGACATCATTAGCTTGTTCAGGGCTTAAATGGTTATTAGCGTATCCTCTGATGAACACATATGCTAAGAACGAAGCAGCTTTCACTTGACCAAGTATGAAATCACTATAAGCTTGTCTATTAGTAATGTCAGGTGATATTGATGTAACGATATTGGTTTTATTCTGCGCTCTAAATTGTTTCTGCTGTTCGACTTGGAGATTTAGAATACCAATAATTTTCGGAAGAAATGTTTCCAATGACGTAGTGACTAGATTCTTATATGATGAGTACAAAGAGACCATAGTAATGGGACATTCCGCCAAGGTCTTAAAGGAATTCATTGCTTTGCTCAAAATCTTTGAAGACGTGTCCTCAAATGCCGGGGACATTTCTTTATTATTGGTTTCATCTTGTGGGGAACTGCTGCTAAATAATGATGCTACGGTATCAGGCATATTATCATAAACTTGACAAATGATTTCAATAAACTCACCTGCTCTCCCACTCAAATTGTCCTTGTAGGTTTTGTGAAGACTAGTTATAATCTTCATACATAAAACACCATTATCTTCATTTTCATGCTTCAATTCTTTCATTAATCGATTCAATATCTCTTCACTGTATATTTGGAAAGTATCATTCATAATGGCCCTATGAAGAATCTCTAGAATCGAATTTCGGAGCTTTTGTTCAGGAGCTTGTGTATTAAACACAACGGGTACCTCCTCTAAGAATTTAAGGAATATTGGCATTAAATTCGAAAGGAAATATTCATATTCAGCTGCCCCATTAAATGTCTCCATCATATCCAACAATTCACTCAATATCGAGTGAATGTCTTTATACTCCTTATTGTCATTAAGTCGTGACACAAAGGTGTCTAACTGCGATTTGTAAGACATGTTTGATATCACCAACTTGGTGTTCACTTTAAGTTGGTGTTTCTATGTCTTGAAAATTTTTGGACTTTCGTCTCACTGAAAACAAATTTGTGCACGTGATATACGCGTGATACTATTATCGTGATGTCGTGTATTACCGATCTATAACCAAAGAGATAAGTGGAAAATATTTCAACGGGACTGCCATCAAACATACCGGAGGAGTAGTATTTTAACCTAAACGTGCTTGTTATTTTTTGTCGATTATTGGGGGAGTTTTGAAAAAATTTTATTTTTTTTGTGATATTCACAGGTAATAGTTTTTTGAAAAGTCTTTAGGCATTTCTTTGGTTGAATTTTGAATTGGTTCTTTAGTGATATTATATTCTCTGTAAAATAAAAATAAATTCCCAATTAAATTAACTAATAGAAAACAAAATGCCGTCCAAGTCACGCTTTCAGCCCTGGTTCCGGGATGGACATCAATAAGGCTCATTGAGCTCAGTGGTATTAAAGCCGAGGAAGATTTGACGGCTTCATGTTGTAACATGGCGCCCAAGCCCCAAGTCAATACATTAACCAAGCCAACGATACACAGGATTTTTCGAACCCATAGTTTTCCCGGTATCAAAGGAAGTATGATCCAGATAATTAAGGCCAAACTGAATAATACCAAAATTAAAGCTGCTATTAAAATATATGAAAAACAAACCTCATTAAAACGTTTAGCCAATTTGCATAAATCTATAGTAGTATTTTCATCTCCATCTACGGCAATCAACGGATAATTCTTGACTTTATCGATATTAGAAAATAATGCACATGTGGTTTTATGCTTATAATCGACACAGAAATTCATATAGCCGACAGCAAGGGAAAACTCATCTATGTCTTTGCTGGTGGTAGTGCTATTAAAATTGACTATCAGCATTTGGTCTTTATTAAAACTTAATCGAGTTAAATATATTCCAGAATAGGCATCTGCCTCATCGTAACAACTTAAAAGGAGGAAGCTTAACAAGAAGGTGGTAATAAAAGTAATAACTAAAAGAAATAAATTGGGAATCCTTTGTATAATATTAATCATGATCTAGAATGGTACAAATAAGAAATTGCTTGTATTTATAATAAATTGGAAATTCTTCATAGTTTCATATTTGTTTCATCATGTTTCAAATTTCGCAGCCATTTTAAAATGCAAACTACAAATTATACAATATTTACAATTTATCTCAATTACTTAACTAAACAAAAAATCTAGCAAGGATGTAAAGTAAATAAATCAAGTTTAAAGTTAGCAAAGGCACACAATAGCTAGTGAGAGATTGAAACTTATTACGAAGTTTCATTTTGCCTTTTATTACAGTTTCAGTTTGAACTCCAGGTTCAACAAAAGTACCATATTTGAAAAAATTATCCATCATTGCATCTTTCTCGTACCAAATATTGTATAACCAATCTTCAAACTTTCTCAATTGCTCATTGTTTATATCATCAAAATCGATTTCACCATCACCCAAAGGTATTTCGCTAAGCTTAAAAGTTCTTATATGGAAATTAACGGTTTTAGGGCTTTTACCGTTAATAAATACATCTGTTAAAGTAAATTTATCTTCAGCACATTCATCTGCTGTCAAGTCAGAATATCCTGTAGTTATGTCGTAAACGATTTCAACAGTATTTCTTAATTTATGCAAAACTAAAAACAAACCTCTTGCTCTTGGTAAAAGAACATGTTTTAATGGAGGTCTGCCAATCTTTTCACAAAATGAATTTGAGACACTTTTGGTTCTTATCGAAGGTACCGTACCTTCAGGGAAGATAAGCACCTCGTAAGGGAAGAGTTTTTTGGTTAAAGATTCTTTAGGCCAAGTTTTGATATTACCCAGAGAACCTTTCAAGGTTTCAGACGCCACCAATTCAACTCCAGATGCTGGCCCACTTCCTCTAGCATCAGCATCAATTTCCAAGAGTTGATTGGTTAATACAATTTTATCATGCTCCCACTTTCTCGACAAAAACATGAAATTGAAGTTAATCATTCCTTTCCCAGCGAAAGGGATCCGTGCCAATGCCTCTTTCAAAACAATATGCATAGTGTCACTGAGATTTGAGAGATACGTGAGGTACCACACATAACACCAGTCGACATACAATTGATGGTTGGACATAATCACTGAATTTGGGAAAAGGTTCATCGAAAGCAACCCATCCAGGGTCTTTTTGAAGGTTTTACCCTCAGGTAACGTTTCCGCATCATAAGTTATTGTGATGTCAGCACCACTAGTATTACTCAAGCATGATATCAATGATGATAAAAAGTTGTATTTGGTAAGATTAATCACCAATTTCCAGGTTTCACCCTTTTTCCTCGTAAAAAACCCAAACACCGTATGTGTCCATACAAGAGAAAGTATTTGAGACACCAAGCATGCTACAGAAATAATATTGACGATTCTTCGTACTAAAAGTGCCATTGTAGAATTATATACTGGTACGGAGTCGTCGGAAGTGGTTTATATGATGTTTCCCCGCGAATCACTCCTATCTATAACCTAATCAACAGTTATCAAGGATAGAATTTTAGGATACAAAATATTTTTGAGTGCGATTTGAGACTGGCGTGTCAAAATCATATTGGTTAAACCTAAACTAAGATATCATCAAATAAATAATCAATGTTGACCCCGACCGTTTTCAACTCATTCAATTGCGGCTTAAGAACATTCAAAAATGACTTGAAAAGAAATTCGTCCTTGATGATAACTTTAGAATTTGCCACGTCGTCAGGATCTTCATAAACTGTTAATGTACCAAATAATTGTTTTTTGATAGAGGTTGCCAATTGCTTACCCTGTTCAATACACCAATTGATTAACCCACTGGAATCGACATTGTTTTCGTTATTTCTTTCTAAAAATGGGAAAATACATTGTTTGTAAGTCACAATGGTCTTTTTGATCACAGCTACATTGATAATCACGAGATTAGCTAGATAATTTCCTACATCTGTTTTTGTAGACCCTTGTACACTTACAACTAATTTCGAGATTATGGCCGTCAAATTGTTGGATACGGCTTGTAAGAAGGCAAATATTCCCTTCTCAAGAACCCCAAAACTATAAAAGTATTCCAAAATCTCTGATAATTCGTCTGGTTTGAGTTTGTTGGTATTATGTTTTAATGTAAAACTTAATATTTCTTGAATATCCAACTTTCTATTGGCAATTCGTGCTTTCAAAACGTCCACTAATAGTTGAAGTTCAGTTTTGGAATTTCTTGTCTCATCATCTTCATTGCCATTGGAATTATTGCTGTTGAGAATATCTTCAAGATTCAAAAGTTTACCTTCTACATAGTTCACCAACCCTACTGCCTCATTAAACCGATTATACGATACCTCGATATCTACTTCGTCGAGCCGTTCTTCGTATTTCTTTAATTCTGCAAAGAAACTGCCCTTATAATTGTTATTAAAGGTCGAAAATTTCCCACTGGCAGAAAAATCATGGGATTTGTTTCGGGAATGAAGATGAGTCGATATTCCTTGTAATGCGTAATCTGATCCATGCCTACTATGCCTATTATTACCACCACTTCTTCGTTTAAAGTTATCAAGAGTTAGATCATCATCAACAATCCCCGAATTTCGTAATGATCTTCGAAGTTGATTATTTTCATCTTGTTCATCACTTTTATGGCCTCTGTCTATCATACGTTCTTTTTGTATTAATTCATTTTTACCTTTAGTAAAAGCTTCTGTTACTTTAATAAAATGATCATATCGATCAGTCTCATATTTGAAACTAAGTGAATTTGAAGATAACTGCATTTGATAAATATTGTCATTTTCTTGCGGTTTGATGATTTGTAAATGAGTTTCATTTATTCCCCAACATTGAACGACTTGAAGTCTTGATTGGGAATTATTAACTGCCAAACTGGAATTTGACTTGGTGATGGATTTCTTGGTGGTTATTAATACTGTATCGTTTAATATAAAAAAGTGTATGGGCTTTATTGGCTTATTATTACTGATATTTATCTCATACCATCGACCACTTTCCGCTAAAATATGACGGCCAGGAATACTTTGTATATACTTTGAGGCTCCATCAACATGTTTGAATAATGACTGTAGTTCATCAAACCACATGGATTCTACTTTATATATGGATGAGCGATCTTTTTTTCTATTTAGGTTGTGGGTTTGATTGTAAGGGGACTTTGAAGTGTCATCATGAAGTTCTAGATCAATTCTTCGTTCTGCCAGATCTTTAAATTCGTCCAATACTCCGTAGAGGTCCTTGGTGGTTACTCTCAATTGAAATAACTCATCCTGAGTCAGTTTCAAATCCTCCATTAATGCAAGAATATTCTTTTGATTTTCGTTAATATTGGCCTTTAATTCCATGGTTACCTTTTCTTCATCTTTGACTAATACTTTATAATATTCATCAATCTCAGAAGCAGTGGCATTCGACAAATCATTGATCATTTGGGTCTTAAAATCAGGCTTTTCTGGTTTAACTGCTGGTAAAGCCGGCACTGGAGGCAAATTGGTAGCATCTATCAAGTTCTTGGTATGAGCTGCTGCCGATGCTGAGGCATGGATACTTAATCGCCTTGTTCTTTTATTGTTATTGACTGTTGATGCATAAGGATTGGGCACTTGTAAAGATCCGTCAGTTGTATTTCCATTGGCATTGCCACTCTCTTGATGTAAATGGATATTAGCACTAGAATAGGGGTTCTTTACTTTACCATCACCATTCAAAAGCCAAGGAGCTCTGCTTTTTCTATGATGGGCTTTTGATTCAAAGTCCATAATTAAAGTTAGGGTGGGACAACGCGAAAATTTTCACAACAATGTCATTATCAAGTGTAGAGTTGAACTATTTAATATGGAGATATTTACAGGAGAGTGGCAATGAATTGGCAGCATATGCGTTTGATAAACAATCGAAATGCCTGTCGTATGAAGATAATAAAAGTATCAATGTATTATCAAAAATTGAGCCAGGATTTCTTGTTAATTTAGTGCAAAAAGGTATACTTTATAGTCTCACAGAAGAGGATCTTAGGGATACTGATAAGAGATCAGAAATATTAACGTTTTTTGGTTCATTGCTTAAAAATGAAAAGGAAATTCATCTAGCCAGTAATCTTAAACTTGAAGTCCTTCCTAATGACAAGAATAATATGGAAATAGATAAACCTCCCGCATTTAGTACTAAACTATTAACTCCTACAATAACGTATGATGACTGTTTAATGAGTAAGTTCAATCCTATAAATGATATTTTGGCATATGTTAAAAATGAATCGGTGCTATATCTTATTACAATTCATAACAATGAGATTTCTCAGACATTAGCATTAAAGACTCCAGGAATGAATCATATTTCCAACAATTTAACTGCCATTGGCTGGTCACCATTGGGGAATATAATCTTGACATCAAGCATAACGGGAGAATTGTGTTCATGGTCATCAGACGGTAATTTACGAAACATGACTAATGGTATACTAAAGTATGATGATACTACCAACTTGGGTTATATAATAGAGATACTATGGTCTCCTAGCGGAGAATACTTTTTAACAATCGATTCCAATCGTCGGATCTGTCTATGGGAAAGTGTCACTTTAACATTTATTCAGGAACTCATTTCTTCCAATAATGTCTCCGCAGAATGGTCCGCATGTTGGTTGGATAAGTTTAAATTTGCACTTTCGGTCAAATCAAAGTCCATTTTGATTTACCAGATAACCCCAGGAGTTTCAAATGTTTATCATATTAAAACCACAGCAGAATTAGCAGGTCATGAGTCTGTTGCTTCTTCCCTTGTTTTCAATGATGAGTCCAAATATTTAGCATCGTATTGTGATTCTGACGGAATTATAAAACTATGGACCAGTTCTCTCATCTCCGAACCTATCATGTTGAATAACCAGAAACCGGTTCTTCCTGTAATATCAATGAATTTCCTACACCACGGCACAAAACTATTAACAACGTCCATTGACGGCACAGTAATATTATGGGACATAATTCAGAGTTGCCTGGTTTCTAAAATCAACATTTTTAAAAATGATTCGTTGTACAAGTTCGAAGAAGGTATACAAAAGGGCAGTTTAGTGTATATAGCACTGTTATCACCAAACGAACAATGGCTAAGTATAGGAGACAACATGGGTAATGTGAGTATATGGGATGTAGGGGAAAATGTGTGTAAAGGTTATTATATCTCGATTGCTAGTTCAATGTGTGATATGTCATGGGATAAGACGTCAACTATGCTCAGTATTGCTTATAACGACAAACCAAGTAGGATACTTTATTGGGATTTAGATTAGATTTTATGTATTATATATTTACCTGTAATAATAAGAGAATGACATCAATTACCAGTAGCTGCCGAGGCAATTGACGACGCAGCTGATGAAGCAGCAGAACTGGCAGCTTCAGAAACTCTTCTAATAGAAGGATTTGTGCCGGGGAAAATGATATCCATGTAACAAGTGCCAATGGAAATAAGCGCAAATACAATTCGTAACAAAGGAGGTTGGGCAACAGTGTCGTTGGGGCCTTGTGGTTTATTAACAGGCTCGTTCAAGATAGATTGAATTGATAAGAAAAATGCTGCCCACGATAACATTTTATTTCTCATAAACATTGCTGCCATTGGCAATGATTGTGATATCATACTGGAAGCATCACCTCTTGGTTTGGCGGGAATATGATGATAGGGAACAACCTTTTCCTGATTTATTTTCGATGACATTGATAATATGGAAAAACGTCGATACCGCACTTTTACAATGGGGAACGCCTCTCAGTGATTAATTGGTCGATCAAATCAAGTTGTCGATGATAATATCCAATTACCAATACAATCAAATTACCAATATATTCAATTGATGTTGATACTTGCCATGTCAATATTTTCAACGCTTTCTTTGCTAGACCTCGTAACATTGACATATCTTGAAAATCAAGGATATCACCCAAACTCAAGAGTACAACTAATACCCATTTACAAAAATTCTCTGAAACTGAAGGACTTAACCAACGGGACATCGCCGTAATCAACTTCATACAATCACCTTGGGTTAATATGCGCAATTGGTTGATTGGTGGTGGCGGATTTTCGTAAATATGACTTCTCCATGAACTAAGGCTCTTTGGTTTTTGCCAATGTGACGTAGCATTTATGTCATAGGTTGGATTCGATGCGTCTCTTTGTTTATCGATTTCATATTTCACATCTAAAAAGTCACTGTAAATCTGATCCTGCCAATATGCAATTGTGGTTGGCGATGTAGTGACATTTGAGATGGACTCGTACACTTTGGTTGAGGGTTGGAATTCAATTGTTTCGGCATCAGCTTTCACGGCTAGTAAGTATTCATATGCCGGTAAATCCGGAGAATTAATCTGATCCCTGTTACTTCCAATACTAAACACAGGGGTTTGCTGGAGAGAATTTACGTCAGAATCGTCATAAATATCCATAAGGGTTCGCAGCTTTAAAAAATGCTATAGTACTTTTATTATATATAAGGTCTGGGTTTATTCGGATTGGGGGGTTGCTTCTGAATCGGAAATAAGTTTACGTCGTTTCACTATGGGTTTGTGTTTTAACCGATTTATCAATTGAGGGTCAAATTGACAATTACATGTGGGACATTTCAACGAAGCTGGAATAATGCTCATTACACACAAACACACAGAACAGACGTAACCAATTTCCACCAGCTTCCCGGTTATAAAGCAACTTGCACGATCGTTGATATTAGAATTAGTGGGTAAGATAAGCGACGGCCTAATTGAAGGTTCAATGAAATATGCAGTAGACAACACTTGGATGATTCCCTGAGGGTTTTCAATATGGAGATACACTCCGTTGGTAATATCAGCAGCCTGTTGCAAATAAGACGAGTTTTGAACTCCAAGTTTGGCCACATCAATTGGAACTTTCATTTTTTGAGCTGCAAAAATCCCATTCATTAAGGGAATATATTTAATGTCATCATTATCATTTGGGGTCACAATTAAGATGCGGGATTTAGTTTTCGAGGATTGGTATCCGGTGTTATTGGTACCTCCGTTTGCAGTATTTGATTCTTTATTTGATATGTTGGTAGCAGACGAAATCGCCGATGCGGTGGTGGTGGAAATCGTTTGATCTAATTGCATCACTCGATTTGTATAGGATAATGCTAAACTCAACGCAGTAGATAACTTGGAACTTGCTTGTTGCAAATCAGATTTTGCCATCTCTTCTAGACAGCTGTTGAACTCTTGTAGTATTGTATTATCAACCTTTCTGAATTGCGTATACATTCCTTTACCTAATAATGTGGGCTGTTCATCAGTTGTGTCGGTTTCTTCACTGGGAGAGTCTTTTGCATGTGGATTAGGGTACATGAAACTTACTTTATATGGAGTACTGGCTATAAATGCCACTTGATTATTATTATTTAGTGATAAATGCCCGTTCAAAAATACTAATAACGATTTGACTATGTCGATAAGAGCTATTTTATCTTTGAGATTGAACCATCCACCGGGAGTGAGTTCTAATATTATTGTTAGCAATGACGGATCGTCTGTAGTAGGATCCACACTTTGGATTTCTGTAAATGTGTTATCAGCAATTGCATCCATAGCGAGCGAAATTGAGGCGATTTGAACTTTACTGTTCTGATAAATTTACTGTTCTGATACAAATTCGATTATCCAAGTAGAACCAGAAGTACCATATGGTGGTACGGGTCTTCAATGTAAATGTACACAACACAACGAACCAATAAAGAGAAAAAGATGCTTTGCGTAGTGTTGTTTATTTCCCTATATCCTCATACCAATCAGCAGGTCTCTCATTTATAAACTTTTTCATTAATTGCCTACACTCTTTATTGTTCATATTAATCACCTCAACACCATTGGCCATTAATAACTTTTCGGCACCGTAAAATGTGTCATTTTCCCCCAACACTACTCTTCCTATGCCATACATTAAACATGCCCCTGAACACATATTGCATGGAGATAACGTCGTGTACATCGTACACCGTTTGTAAACATCACCTTTTAATCGACCGGCGTTTTCCAAAGTATCCATTTCTCCATGAAGTATCGGTGACCCTTTTTGGAACCTCATATTGTGACCTCGTCCTAAAATTGTACCATCCTCATGAACCAATGCTCCTCCAATTGGAACTCCCCCTTCAGCAAAACCTGTTGTTAGGGATTGACTTTCAAAATTGCATTTCAACAGCTACATACCCTTTTTGGCTTCTTCCAAAGCGATTTGAAGACCTTTTTCATCGTCAAAGGCCATTTGATGATGTATTTGTATGTCGCGATGAGTGATGATATCCAGATATACCGTATCACTTCACAATAACTCATTTCACTACTTGTAAAGCATATCAATGAGAATAGCATACTATAAGTTGAAGATTTGTATTAATAGGCTATACAAATATGCTTATATATCCCTCTCTATCCACCAGTATAACCATTTCATAAGGTGCTGAAACTACACAAATACCGTTTATTGCTTGTAGATTCAAACCTTCCAAGACGCCGTCATTGTCAAGACGCTCATTGGTGACGACAGTTTTGTCAATCATGTTTTTTGTAAAGTAAAATCCTTGGGAAACTGAGTTTTCTAAATCTCCTAATTTCCAAAAGATTAGACGGTTACTCTGAATATTGTTGACAAGATAATCGCCACTAGCATGTTTATAAAAAACCATAGAATTAGTATCATTAAAAGTTATATCGTGATCACTGGTAAAGCCTTGTTCAAGTTCGGTAGATAATTCATCAAGAATCTGGGATATTTCAGTAACCTGAACTTCTTCACTAGAATATCGCCTCATGACCGGATCTTTCGTATAACTACCCAAGACTTGTTTGCATTGCAAATCACGCAAGTCCCATATGGTTATATTTGAATCTAAAACACCACCAATAACCGCAAATAACCACGAATCAGGTTTACTAGATAATAAAATCATTTGCTTGATGGGTCCTGGTTTACAATCATCGGCCACAATTCGCCATACTTTAACAAGGATCCCAAACCTATTATCCCAAAGGCAAAAACGGCCTTTACTCGTCCCCACAACCAACCATTCTTTTACCCTATTCGTTATAAAACTAGTGACAATGCCGTGATTCAACGGATTCTGCAATGTGAAATCAAGGTCCATGGTTATTATGTTAACGCCAAGGATCTTACTACTGGATGTGGCTATGACTAATATGGTATCAGACGCAAATTTCATCACCATGGCATATTCGTTATCTAGATAGTACTTGCGGATCATGCTTAGTTTCGAAAACTTGACAATTTTGTTATTTTTACCTCTGGTGAAGTCTACCCGAAAAACGAATATCTTACCATTCTTGCAACTTACAGCTACCACATTACGAGACTCCATAAACTTGACATCTAAAATCGCCGATTTCAAGTGGGTGATCAACGATGGGTTCTTGAACATAATATTCTTTTCAAGTTTTTGGGTATCCCACACCTTTAACACCCCTTCTTCGGAGCCAGTAATAAAAAACTCCGATGAAGGGTTAACGGCTATACATCGCAAATCATCAGTATTGCCACTATTGACATTGTTGGTGTTGATTCTGGAAACACATTTACTTTGAGGAATCCAATCTTTGGACTGTGATTTGGGTGGTTTTACGGGATTCCCAAACTCATTAAACGAATCAAGCGACATTTCAAATTTGACCTCATCTAAATAATTGAAAATATATGGATTATGGCCCGTGTAACTATGTTTGTAATCGGCAATAATTACCTTTTCATCGTCAGAACTCACCACTTTATGATTGAACCCATTTTCAGCCACGTATTTCAGTTTCAAATGATGATGAGGATCATTCTCTAATTCACCAAACACATTTTCTTCCGAGGTTTGGATCGATGCGTTAACTCGAGTTATATTGGGCAAAACTAACGAATTGGATCCGCTTCTTTCGGCCTTGGTGACCTTGACATCAAGCTGGAAGTCTTGTGTTACGTTGGCCTTGAACCCTTTACTTACAGTGGCAATTGGTTCCGATTTATAGTTGATTTCATAAAAGATATTCCTAGGTACTATATCAATATTGGTGGATAATGTAAACTCTTGAGGAGCAATTCCCTTGGTGACGCCTGAAATGTAGGGCCGAAGAGAATAAATTTTCCAGAAATCCCGTTCTTCTAAACCTACACCTTTTAACTTTAAAATCCATTGTTTATCTTTATGAGAAAGTGGAGTATTGGTGGGGGTTGTCGTTGAAGATTTAAGAAATACCGACTTGCCCAAGTCCTTGGTAAAATCCGTCAACTTTCCTGGACTTAACAAGAGACTGTTGTCATTCCAAAAAATCGATTTCTCTGACTGTGAGCTAGAGTTGCACCAAGCAATAAGTAATTGATAAGTGATTTTTGTCAAGGGACGGGTAATACACGGGTAAAGCGTATTCCAGTCAAGCTTCGTAATGTCATAACTCAAGTATCGTCTGATTTCGGGGTACAAAAAACAAAATTTGTCAGATTCCACAAGATTGTCAGCAATAGCCAAGATTAAATGTAATACAGATTGTCGGATCCACTCATTAGGATGCAAAAGCAAAGGAGTGGTGTTTACTAGTAATTCTTTATAAATAGCAAGGACATTGAAATGACTTGGATTAATTAGTTTTTCATTAACAAACACCACAAACACTTTCAAGACCTTAAGAACTACCAATTGTTCGGTATCACTGAGAGTTTGTATAAGCAACGGCAACAAATACTGTTCAAACGACAAAAGCCCTACAAATGGGCCAATATTGAGGATTGAGTTCAAGAAGTAAAGTCGTAAATTTGAATCAGGATCATTCAAATATGTTATCAAGTGGGGAAGAATAATATCATTAGTTTTGTCCACTCCTAAAAACCGACACAATGGGTATATATTATCCACCAAACTTGCTTTGATTTTAGGATTGTCGTCAGTAAGTAATAAGACCGCCAAGTCTTCAAATATGCCGTGAATCATATCTAAGGGGACTGTGTGGTTGTTATTCTTGAAGGATTTAGTCATCATCCAGAACCGATTAGCAATTTCAGCTAATTTGGGCAAACATACTGCAATTTGGATTTTGATTAATTGTTTTCCGTTTGTATTTATTGACTCGGAGGTGATTAATTTCGATAGTTTCGGTAATAGGTACTCGGGAAACGTTAATACATTTAATGGGGTAATATATGAACATGAATCCAATAAGCTCACAATTGATTCTAGAGCCACCACAACAACTCTTGACGAATAACAAGACGAAGTATCATCAATAATACTTGGATCAACTGAAAACTGCCTTACACTGGTGCTGGAAATGTACTCATCGATGAGCTTACACAAATAAGGTGTAGCTCGATCCAACTTGCATTCATCGTTGATATGTTCGGATAGAGCTACAATTAACTCACAAGCCTTGATTTTAGACGATGGTCGTTTGAGAGTATTTATTATTGAAAAAATAAAGTCAAGAATGATCAAGCTGCAGTTGTTGGGATTAGTTAACGACTGGATTTGATAGTTTTTGGGCATTCCTGGAAGGTTCAAAAACATTCTTCCTGGAATGAAATCACTCTTGTTATAGTCAAATTGTAATCCTTCGATAATATCTTTGAAATTTGTATAAATAAAATCGATTCGTAAATCACTGGGAGTAATGCTATCATTATGTGGTTCCACTATAAATATGTCGGTATTATTAAGGGTTCGAATAAACTCGTATAGAAATGTATAAAAACAGCTTGGAAACAATACATTTCGGTAATCAGCAAGAATTTGGAAGCTGGTAATTCGATCAACAGGATCAAATGATATTAGTTTCATAATTATGTCTTGGATTAAAGGATCAATTCCTGACAAATCAGGGATATATTCATTTTTCATAAACTTGAAAAGCCCTGAAAGAGTAAACAATGGTTCACCATCAAGAAAGAGCTCCCCAATAATACATCCAAGACTAAACAAGTCCATTTCTGGAGTTAATTGATTAAGTCCATTGAAATTATTATTATCGTCAAAATTGTGTTTCAACGGCAGCTTCAAGCCTATAGTGGAGTTATAAAACCGTTCTGGTGCTAAATTACACACTCGTCGGTCACTAGTATCAAAATAAAATGAAAACTGACTCGAATTATCTTCTGGTATAAACACAGGTTTAATATAGTTGGCGAAATCTGTCAATATGATCCAATTGGATGATGAAACCATTACATTTTCCAACTTTAAATCACCATGGTAAATACTCAAGTTACGATGAAGATTATCAATTAGCTTTAAAAGCTGAAAGACTATGAACCGTTTTTCAACGGACTCTAAAAAGGGTCGGATCGATAACCGGTCATATAAATTAATCTTTATACTCTGTCGTATAAGGTAACCAGCCCTATCAGTTTCAATGAGCTTTTGATAAGGTAAGTAGTAATTATATTGTGCCAATAAAGAGCTCTCCTTGACAAGTAATTCGGTGATTTGGGCAAGATTTAAATTGATATTATTAGGTTTAATGAGGATTTTAATTATGATACCGTTTGACTGTTTCAAATCCACGGCCTTAATTGTTTTAAGAAACCGAGAATTATTGATTAGTTCGATGTATTGTATATTATCCAAGATATCAACATATGAAGATATGGCAATGGTGGGAGCAGATGGTGCTAATAACGATAATCGTGCTCCCATAAGTGTCGCATTTATGTTACTGAGTGAGAAGATAAGTGAAAAGACATTAAAATTAGTGGTACATATATTAAATAACCTAATTTACTAAAGCAGAAGCAGTAGCTGATTCGTATTTCCAGTTTGGTGGCAAAACAGAAACAGTTCTATAATATCTAGCCAACCTGTGGATTCTTGATTCGATCAAAATCAATCTGAATTTGGAATCTTTATCCTTTCTGTTTCTTTCCAAGTGTTTTCTGACAGAAACAGCCTTTTTGATTAAAAAGTATAAATCTTCTGGGATTTCAGGGGCCAATCCGTTAGACTTTAAGATTCTTAAGATTTTGTTACCAGTGACAATCTTCGATGAGGTGACTCCGTGAGCATCCCTTAAAAGAACACCAATTTGAGAAGGAGTTAAACCTTTTCTGGCATATTTAATGACTTGTTCAACAACATCGTCAGACGATAATTTGAACCATACAGGAACGTTTCTTGAATAAGGAGTAGCCGATGAAGACATACCTTTACCCTACAACTGTTAGTATATGAGTGATATTTAGAGAAAGAAATAAATAAATCCGAATTGGGGGGATGCAATAAACCAACCATGTAACAAGCCCCCAAATAAAATGGTATTGTTCAGTGTTTGTCAAAATACCATAGTATAATCATAAAAGCAAGAAATAGTAATTATCCACGAATCACTAAAACTTTTATGAAAACCTATTGCAATATTTTCACTGTCACAACCCGAAGTTATAAAATCCAGACATTCGTATTCTTTCCTAATCCCATCTAAATGTATTCATGGCCAACTACTAGCAGTAGCCCAAAACACATCAGAATCAGATATAAAAGAAACATACACTTGAATGCATACGACCCATTTTTACTTGATTTGGTTCTTTGTGTTAAAACTTTGAAAAGTTGAGATGTAGAACTGAAAAATTTTTCTGGTGAGACGTAATCAGCTAAGGTCGTGGCGTTGGCTAACGAGATTGGTTTATGGTTTCGCAGCGGGGGCCGAAATTTACAACGAGAGGGATCGAGAGTGCGTAAAGTATATACTGGAATATACATCAATTGAACTCATCATCTAAGTTATCAAAATCATCCTCATCATCGAAATCAATCAATTTAGACACTCCTGCTTTATCACGAAATAACTGAAGTGCACCCGCATACAACATTTTACTTTCCTGACTGGTGGGTGGCTTCCAATACACTAATACTAGTGGTGATACTAACCTTCCATCAGTGGTTTTATGGGGATATGACAACAACACATATCGTGGTGAGTTAGATGGCAACTGATCTTTCAAATCATCGATATCAGTTATAACAGTGCTGGACTCTTGGATAATATCATAGCTGGATTTATCAATACTGTAAATCTGGGCTTGTAACGTTGTAGCTCGTCCGCTGCTAAATCTAAACTTTTGAATATCTGATAAGAGCTGCGATGAAAACGTGTAAAGATTGGACTTTTTGTTAGTAGTGCTTGTTACGGTAACTGATACGATAGGATCCAATTACTTACCATAGTTGGATGGCCAGAGTTTATCTATTCGCGAAGTAACCAGATACGTCCTCAGCTAGGCAATTGCTGAGACATTGGCCACCCGGAGGAAATCGGAAATTTCATTAATCAATGGCCATTGCTCAATTCTAATCTATTTTAACCTAAAAATATACCTTTGTTCAACTGCGTCTCCATTAATATTCCCATTTGTAGTTTGTGATGGGGCTTCGTTTCAGACCTCCGCGAAAACATTTCCTAAAACAGCCTCGTCGTACACAAATCAAATCAATAACATTTTAATTTTTAATCACAACATTTTTAAACTTATCAATCATTTAACGACCCAGACCGATTGTGATGCTCAAGAATAAAATCAATGTACCTTTAATCGAGTTTTTAAAAAGTATGTATTAGGAAACCATCCAGAAACTGCTTCATGTACTAACTGTAGACCGTATTTATCTAGGAGCTTATGACCATACTCCCCCAGATACCGACGAACTTGTGTACTTTACAGTTGAGGATGCCTTGCAATATAATGCGTTTCATTTAGATTTTGGCCCTTTACACATTGGTACTTTGTATAGATTTGCAGTGATATTGCATAATATATTAAATGAAGAAGTTAATCAAGGAAAGGCTGTTGTGTTTTTTAGTTCCACCACACCTAAGGACCGAGCCAATGCCGCATGTTTATTATGTTGTTATATGATTTTAGTGCAAAGTTGGTCGCCTCATCAAGTATTACAACCTATCAGTCAAATCGAGCCTCCATTTCTGTCATTTAGGGATGCAGGATATTCCAATTCTGATTTCGAAATCAGTATCCAGGATATTGTTTATGGTATGTGGCGAGCCAAGGAACGAGGAATGATTGATTTGACCAATTTTAATTTAGAAGAATACGAACAATATGAGCGAGTTGATCAAGGAGATTTTAATGTAATTTCTAAAGACTTTATTGCATTTGCATCACCTCAACAGAACCAACGTAAAGCAACGACTTTGAATGAACCATTTAAAAAGGTTTTGAATTTTTTTGGCAAGAATAATGTCAAGTTAGTTGTCAGATTGAATAGTCACTTATACGACGCTAAAGAATTCACGAAACGAGGTATTCAGCATATTGACATGATTTTTGACGATGGAACTTGTCCTAGTTTAGAGTACGTGCAAAAGTTTATTGGAGCTGCCGAGTGTATTATTAATAAAGGAGGGAAAATTGCCGTTCATTGTAAAGCAGGATTAGGCCGAACTGGGTGTTTAATTGGGGCTCATTTGATATATACCCATGGGTTCACTGCCAACGAGTGTATTGCATATATGAGGATGTTAAGGCCAGGAATGGTGGTGGGTCCTCAACAGCATTGGTTGTATTTACATCAAAACGACTTTAGAGACTGGAGACATACCATGTGTGTTGATAATAGACCTGACTCGTTCATTGGAGGGTTGTATAGTTTAGTGTCATACGACGAATTTAAAGCTAGAATGAAACAAGAATCCAAACAAAGGAAATTGGCTAATCAATCGAATTCAAATTCCAGTTTAACCCATTTTGATAGCTCATATATACAAACCCCTATTAGACGAAGAAAAATTAGTGGAGCTTTGGCAGCTAAGATTCAAATTGCCGTACCTCAAGAAAGTCCTGGCCAGCCCCGGAAGTATAACGATGAGAATGGAGATAATGTTAATGGCAATAATGGCAATGAAACCAATTCAGGGGTTATTGAAATATTTAACAATTCTGATGATGAACAGAATGAAAACGATGTTATGCAAGATATCCAAAGTCCTATAAGGCCCAGCAGTATCTCGATAAATGATTCTCATTCGTCTACGTCACCAACAAGAGATGCCTTAAGATCAATTTCAGCCAATCAACATCATATTCAAATCACAAAATCTGTAACTACCACAAAAACCACAAAAACCATAAGTGGATACTCGTCATCGCCACAGTCATCACCATCCAATGCAATACGAAACCAAAAGTCTCGACCTAGTTCTAGAGTTAGTAGTATTAACCAAGGCAGAATTGGGTATAGTCCCGTAAGAGTGCAATCCGGGAGTGTGAGAAAAGTCAGTGGGGGAAGGAAATTCTAATGATATATTAAATCTATTGTATACTAAATTTTTCATAATCTGTTTGCACATATATATATGGACTGTAAACGTTTACTGCTCTTCATAAGCGGCTTCAATTACATGGAATTCCTCCTCCTGAGTGGCAAATGCCAATATGTCATAATCATTAAATGATAGTTCGTCAAGAATCGCTTCATCTATTTCAATCCATTGATTACTATAAGGATTAGTTTTATCCTTTGGAGTAGCTATTTTGAGCTCCTTGTCACTAACAGTTATGGTTTGAGGGTTTACAGTCTGGGTTTCTTGATCAATGAGTTCTGATTGGGGAACCTCAATATCTAGATCCTGATCCTGGTCCATATCATCATCATCATTGCTAAGACCACCAGATTCATTTATCATCGAAGCAAGCGAACTTTTGAAATCCTTCATTTTCTTATTCTTACTCAAATCCAACGGGATCACGTAGGTTGATTTGCCCCTTTTGAATTTTATTACGGTTAATTTGGCAGTCTTATCTGTTTTAGGAGGCATTTCTTGTGAATCGCGACTAAATGAACCATTTGGTGCATCACCCTAATCATAAAGGAAGTGTGCTATCATTGTTCAAGGAATTATTAACGATAAGTCGTCGATTTGAGTTATTAATAGATAACACTACTCCTGTTTATCCACAGGAATGGCAATTATATCGTATTAATCCCGAGAAATATCGGAACTACTTGAGAGATGAGATGTTTCATATAGTGCGATGTGAGTTTAAGCGTAAATATACAAACATGGACGAATTCGCCAAAAGTTTCCAGAGTGGTATAACCGCATTAGGTATATTAAAATCGGGGTTGTTCAATGAAATCATTGCATTGGCATTAGATTTTCGAGAATCACAAGCTCAAAGAAATGCTCATATAACCAACATTTATAATGATAAAGGTACTAAAGAATTTAATGGAAAATTTCCAGAGGCAATAACTAAACATTTAGCATTTCCTCTAAAATCTTATGATCAAATGACCAATTCAGAAAGACTAAAGCGGCTTAAACTTGAATTGAAGATGACTAAAGATAACAAACATAAAGTGTTGCGGCGATATTTGAAACTGCTACAAATGACAAATAAACTTGTGGTACCCCAAGCCCTTGCATATTCCAATATGTCTTTACCGAAACTGGAACTACATGATAAGATATTTGGATCTACTGCCAAAAAAGCATTACAACAATATAATGAAGCTATTGTTATGGGGATCATGTTACCAGAAATGGAATATAAATTGAATATGGATGTGTTTATGAAAAAGTGGACTGATTCTATAGATAAAGGACCGTTTCAGCCAAAGATTCATACCATAAATGCAGGGCCTGTGCCGATTCCATTTATTCGATTACCGTATCCCCAATTACGGAAAATGAAAGAAATTGCTATAGACATAAAGGAGCTGGTTAGAAAGCTGACGCTTAAACAAATGTGGGAATCGACCAGATTACAAATGACAATGCCCGTCAATAAAGACGGCAGTATTGATCTTTCATGGTATAAGAAATATGGCAATAGTAAAATGTTTTCAAAAAGTTATTATGAATATTGGCATGAACAGGAAGCCATGTGGGAGTATCATTTGATATATGAACGACTTAAACAGACCAAAACAGCAAAAGAGATGGAATCACCTGAAACGAGGCGATATCTTGAAAATACTCTGAAACAATTAATGTCCAGCTGGACAAGTTCTATTCAAGATACAAATATCATACTCAATGCCGAAATCAGCCAATATTATCAGAAATATGATCGAAAGTATCTACAACAAGTTTTGCAACAACAACATGAAGTTTTACAACAGATGGAGCAACAATATCAAATGCGAGTTGACAAGTATAATAAGTTGATAAGGACATTAAACATGTATCAAGTATCACCCCATTCCAATTTGGTGGATAGAAATAAAGTGGGTACACAGAAAATACATCAAACTTTGATCAAGAACGATCATCAAGTCAAACATACGAGAACTGGATTGGAATCCGATAGATTTGGAAAGCGCAAACAATTGGCAGATTATATGGATGACTATGAAATCCCTAGTTTTAAAGTAGGCCGAAAATACGAAAAAAGGATTTAAAAAAAGATAATTCATTATTCATTAGACGACATAACCTCCAAAGCTCTTATTTGTAGTTATATAACCTTCGACATTAGTCTCTTCGTAAATGCCAGAATCATCATCAATCTGAGACAAGTCCTTCTCTATTATTTCAAAGTCCTCAATGAGTTTGACAAGTTCTGCAGTGTCTTTGCCATCATCATGCATCGAAAGTGCCCCCATCATCTCTACGACCTCCATCAACGATTTACCTTGATGTCTTAACTCCTCATGCTTGGCGAGCACTTCTTCAAGACTAGTGATGGTATTTTCAAACCATGAAGACATCGACTCTGGAAACGGAGATAGCACCATGATATTTTTTCTAGCAAATATGGCCTCGGGACTCAATTGATTCCGATAAAATAACGACGCCTGATAATGCTGCTTACAACAGTATTGAGACGAAAATGTATTGGGGAGAATGATTGACGGTTTACGATTGTAAATTTGGAATTTGGTTTCACCGTTACCATCCTTGACAATTGTAGTGCCATTGCTATTACTAGAGAGTCGCCTTATACGATGTGACGGTGATTGATCACAGATTATATACCCACATTGATGTTCAATATTGCGTTCCTCAATAATATCATCGTACGACTCCAGAGTTAAAAACCGACTTAAAAACTTTAATAAGGGCATGTCAACATGATGGTCCAAAAGAAGTTCAGTGATCATGAAAATTAGCTTGGAGGCATCCGTCGGAGTTAATAATTCCTTATTGGCAAATGGCTGTAATAAGGGGATAAAGTTAGGTAGGGTAAGTAGTTTCATGATTTTGCAAAAAAACTCAGCAAGATTGGAATTGAACTGTCGTTGACTGCGTGATACTTTAGTGAATGGATCCTGGTAATTAATTTAAAACTTGGTAAAAATTGGGGTTTTGATCAAATAGGAATTAGTCGATATTTTCAATGATGGTATTGGAGATATGGTCGTGCGCTGACAGATTTGTTTTGGGTGCGTTGGCAAAGGGAGGTTAAATAGGCTATGGATCAAGGCGATGACAATGATGTCATTTCTGGTATAATCACCAAGGCCAATGGAGGAAATTACCATAGATTAAGTGATTTGGATAATACACACCTAAGATCACGAGATTTTAACCGAGAAATCACTCCTACTCCTAGTCGGTCGAGATCAAGATCAGTGCCTAGAGCAAAACAACGATCGAGGTCATCTACTACCGGCTCGTTTATTAATTTTCTATCGGAACGAAAACCTCGAGATCCAAAGTTTTCGTTATTCAAATTACTAATGTTAGAATTGAATTTGCCGTCCAGCGAAAGAACGGCTGTGTCACAAGAATCGTTTGCTAATGATTCATATGATCAACTTATTAATCTCATAAAGATCCCCATAGTGTTGGAAAGGTTTATGGTTCTCGGCTTATTGATATGTACCACATCTTTCTTGACATTATTTACTCTTGTACCTCTACGAATAGTGGCGATCATATTTATGTTTATAAAAGATTTACGATCTCCATATCAATCAAAGACAAAGTCAATTGAATCGTTCAAATTCGCCAGAAGAGATACTATTACCATATTATTAATTGTTTGTGCTCTTGTAGTGTTATCATCACCAGCACTAGACATCTCCAAGATGTATCATGATGTTAAGGGCCAAGCTCATATCAAGTTATATGTAATGTTTGGAGTATTAGAAGTCGCCGATAAGTTGTGTTCGTCAATTGGTCAGCATATTTTAAACGTTACCTACGATTTATCGGTTCATACGTTTACGAAACTGACATTAGTTCGGTTTATGACGTTTTTCGGGTTATCAACGATTTATTTATCGATCCACGGCTACATTCTTATTTATCAGACGGTATCGTTGAACGTAGCCGCCAATTCATACTCTAATGCTTTGCTAACACTCTTATTTTCCAATCAGTTTAGTGAGTTGAGAGGTTCCGTCTTTAAGAAATTTGATCGAGAAGGGTTATTCCAATTAACTATGGCTGATCTTACTGAACGTTATCAATTAAGTCTTATGCTAGGAATGATTGCATTGAGAAATCTATTACAATTAAATAGCTTAAGTGATGTCTTACCCAATTGGCATAAATGGTTAGGAGTGTTATTGGGTCCCAGTATTGGGGTCCTTGGCAGTGAAATTTTGGTGGACTGGTTAAAACATTGTTATATCACTAAGTTCAATAAAATAAGACCTCGGATATATAATAATTTCATTTACGTATTAGCATTGGATTATTTAGATGTGTTCAAATCGACTTCAGTGTCTCATCATGAGTATGAGTTGACGGATTATTTGACATTAGCAAAGAGAATCGGATTACCTCTTTTAGCGACAACCGTATGCTTCTTGAGAATGTCTTTAAGTGATATTATAACTATATTCACGGTATCGACATCTTCCCCCATATATGATATTTTAGCAAGTGGTTTATTATTGGTGATTTCGTTTATTGGTCTTTTGTTATTAAGATTAATATTAGGTTTGATTCTTTTGAAAACCACCAATGATATTAAACAAAAACACGAAAAGAGGTTTGAAAAAGATATATACGTAAATTCCGATCCCATTATACCCCAAATAAATGAAGAAAGCATTAATGGAAATCACCAACCAGAAACAATATCCCCGAAATCGCCCAGCGATCTTAATTTCCTTCCAGGAGTTCCCAACACGGAAATGTCTTATATTGATCCTCAAATACGATCACGACTCTACGATTATGGAGAAATAGTACCTCCTAGTCCCGAAGAAAAACGGAACCGAGACTTCAACAATAAATACCAATTGAAATCCGATGAAGGGCTTAGTAAGGTTTCCAGATACGAAATGACATCTAAGCGAATTTGGTGATATTATATACAAGAAATATATACAGCATTTTGTGATTGGTTATAATTTAATAATGTGTCGTAACACTTGGGGTCTAATTCGTTTTGTCTTACTCAAAAACGATAAACACCCAGTTAATAAAGCCACGGCTCCAGCTTGATGTAAAGCTGCCAATGGTATAGGCACAAGATAAATCAAGGTAAACATTCCTAAACTTGCTTGTAACGTAACCAAACCCATCATTCTTGCAAGACTCTTAAATATGGGCCTTGGTAAGACATTTCTGAATTTCATCGAATAAAGATGGACTCCAAGCACCGTCAAGAAGGTCGTGTATGCCAATGTTCGATGCACCAATTGCACCGTAGTTGGGTTTTCTAATAAGTTCCTCCACCAGAGATCTGATAAATCTTTTTGTCGGGCAAACACTGGCGACATTAACTCACTATAACTGGGAAGATAATCGTCTCCCATATGAGGAAAGGTGTTGTATATAAGACCAGCATCCAAGCCAGCCACCATTCCGCCTGACATGGCGGTAAAAAAACTCAATACCAATAGTCCAAGGCCCATTTTACGGAATTTAGATACAAGGGGAGTATTTAATTGTTGAACCATGGATTGAACTTTTGCAGGCTCGGTTTTAAGAAACTGATTCTCATGTAATATTTCTAAACCAGTCCACAAAACCCCTAAATACATGCCAAATGCTGCAGCCAAATGGGTGGTCAATCTGTATTGAGAAACGGTTGGTTTTGAATTTCGTTCATCTAGCTGACGTTGGTCTAATCCCGATTTGACCATCCACCATCCAATTACGCCCTGTAGCCCCAACAAACCAGTTAATCCCACGATACGGTATTTCACATGGCGAGACAATTTATTGGTGCTCCAGAAATATATGGCAGGAACAATGAAAAACACCCCTATACATCTTCCTACTAAACGATGACCCCATTCCATACTATAAATGAACTTGTATTCGTCTAACGTAATATGACTATTCAACTGTTGGAACTCAGGCGATTCCTTATACTTGTTAAATTCATTTTCCCAGTCTTGTTGAGTCCATGGAGGTAATGTCCCAGTTATTGGTTTCCATTCGGTGATTGATAATCCTGATTCTGTCAATCTCGTTAATCCTCCTAAAACCACTATCCCAAAAACCAATGTGCTTGTGCCAAATAACCAATAACTAACAAGTCTGTTAGAGACTATAGGGGATTTAAGTTTAGACGTTGTAATATGGTTATTGGCTTGTAAGCCTCTCATCATTAGAGATTGTGTCGTTGTAGATGACAAACGTACACGCTGGAAAGTGGTCATTTGACTATTGAAAAACGTCCGATGATACTTTAGAACTTGGGCTATTCCCAAACTCTGTTGGGTCCAGTTCTTGGTAAAGAACAGTTTGGCAGCGAACATGGTTAAAAGTGGTGCGAGTTTTTCACCAGATGCTGGGGATTTGAGGGCATTTGTGGTTGCAGCCGTCGCGGTAGGGCTATTTTTTTGCACCCAACACAAACCCAAATAGAATTAACTATTATGGCAGATGCAAATGAATTTGGCGACGTGGAGTTGATTTCCAATACGATTTATATTTACTTGATATTGATATTTGTGTATCTTGTAGCGGGAGTTATATTTTATTCTATACGAGAGTATTCTATTTCATTAAAATTGAGGCCAACTTCGGGGACTGATAAAACCATGGGCCATTGGGGGTCGGTTAAATCCAATACACAGGAAGATGAGGTTCCCAAAGGAGTTGTAAACGACCTAGAGGATTTGGATTTGGAACTTATGGGATCTTATAGATCCAAGAATAATTTTAATGATCCCACAGATAACGTTAAACCACCAAGTATAGACTCCGATTTGTCATACAAAGAGTTTAATCGAGAATTTCAAAGACTAGATGTTATTTATGATGAAATAAATAGTGGCGAAACAGAATCGATAACCAAGATCATGAAACAAAGCAAAGCCACTAAACTAAAGATCGTTTATGGACTTAAACAATTGAACGAAATCAAAGACCACATCCAAACATATAAAACCAAAGTTTCTGAAAATCAAACTCCAAGCATATCCCAAGTGTTGAGGTTCAGCTATACGATCCCCCAAATCAAGTTTACGAGTTTCTACGAGAATAATAAACTTATAAACCAAATCAAGGACGAGTTGATTTCCCCCAAAGTTGATATCAGTACCAAATCCATTTTATTATTTGAACTAGCGTCTATGGGAGCCTCTAATAACCATGAAAATTATTGCATATACTCCTTTAATGAGTTGGTTGAGTTTTCAGTAGATACCGGTCTTTTATTTCAAATCATTGAAAAGATAACCATACCAAGTCTCAAGGTCCTCATTATAGAGATGTTATTAAACTACTGTTGGAGCCAATGGAACAAGGCACCCACTAAAGACTTGGTGATCCAGCCTAAAGCCACCATATTTAGGATTCTATGTAATGTAGAGCTTGGAATCAATGGCATTGAAAATTTAAGTGTTAATATTCGAAATAAACTCGAGTTCAAGTGTCAATTTGTCATTAGAGAAGCGGTCAAAACCAGCAGTTGCCACAATTACTTGGAGTTCATTCCTATGATTGGCCAAGCGATCGATTTGTGTCGTTCCAGTTCGGTAAAATACTTATTCTACGATATATTATACATTACCGTTAAAGATCATAGTGGTTGCTGTATGACAGAATATTTGCAAGAACCACTCACGGATTTAAAACTTATTGTGCAACACGGGTTTTGGTACAAGAACGAAGATCAAATCATCGATAAGACCAATCAACTTTTTAATCACTTGATGCAACGAAAGTTTAAGGTCAATGGCTGGTTAGAGGAAATTAATGGTGGTAAGATATATGTATGTGGGGCCAAAAGTTCCGACAAGTTTGTCAAGATGAATAATCTGGCGGAAACTTCGAGAACTCCTGGGGGGTTAAAGATGTTTAAATAAGCGTAGATATTCAATTATAAAGAACAAGCGTTGATATTATATACAAAGTTTAATGAAACATTAAATAAGTTTAATGATTAAATCCAATCTCTTGGGGTTTTTAACGTATTGACCAAAACCTCTTCACGTGAACCCGGTTCAGGATGATAATCGTACATCCAAGTAGCATTTAATGGTAATGACATTAAAATACTTTCGATTCGAGCATTTGGAGTTTGAAGTCCAAACTGCGTACCACGATCAATCACCAAGTTGAACTCAACGTATCTGCCTCTTCTGACTTGTTGCCAATGTTTCTCTTCTGGTGTAAAAGGCAACAAGTATCTTCTTTGTAAGATGGGAATGTAAGACGTTAAAAATGCATTAAAACATTGCTCCACCATTAATAAGAACGCATTTGGATCCTGATCATCAACATCATCGAAAAAGATTCCGCCAATGCCCCGGGCTTCCTTTCGATGGGTGATGTAAAAGTATTCGTCACACCATTTTTTATAGCGGGGGTACAATGCCAGGTCCAAGGAATCCAATGCCTTTTTGTGTTGTTGATGAAACAACACCGCATCGTCCTCGTACAAATAGCACGGAGTCAAATCGGCACCGCCCCCAAACCACCAAGTGTCGGGTTCACCGGTTTCGGGATGTTTGGTTTCGAAATACCGATAATTGAGATGAACCGTGGGAGCATGGGGGTTTTTGGCATGAATGATCATTGAGAGTCCTACCACATCAAATTTCACCGACCCGTTTTCATTGGTGGTTAGTTTTTTATGGTTGACTTTCATTCGAGTTACGGCCGCAGGTGGTAACACACCTCCAAGCATGGAAATACCGATTCCTGCCTTTTCAATGACATTACTGTCCTGTAATACCATAGTGACTCCATTGCCATTACCGTCTTCTCTTTGCCATTCGTCGATACGGAACTTGCCACCGTCGATTTCTTCGACGACACTGGCGAATTGTCGTTGTTTGTAGCGAATGAGAGACTCCATTCGGTCCTTAATAGAGACATTGGTGTTGGTCAAGTTGGGAGTCAGTACCATTTTCAGATTGCGAATTTCACAATTGGCCAATAAACAATTACAGGCCAATTAATATGGGGTGATTTCTAAACACATACATTAATCTATTAAATATAAAAATAAACATCACGTATAAAAATAAACATCACTTCTTCTTTTGTCTATTACCTTTAGGAACTCTTGCCAACCAAAAGAAGAAAATCGTAAACAAAATATTGATGATAATAAAACAAATGAAAATCCCATAGTTTCTCCATCTTTCCGAATACAACGAATTGATAGTTCGCAAGAAATCATTGGTATTCTTCATTTGACAAAACGAACACTCCGATGTGGCATTAGGGTTCAATAAATTACCTCCCGCACGTGACATGTACTCTTTCAAATAGTCTTGACAAGTTTCCCCATTAGGCGGATTAAACTGCAACAATTCGTTTTTGGAACACACTACTTCGTTATTGGACAAACTCGTCGATAAAATTGCTTGCACCAAATACGTGAATGGATTACACCTGTACATGAAAATCCAGAATCCCGGTAAAACATCGGGTCCTGCCAATACCCCACAAAAGTTGAGACACATGGTGAATAACATAGTAGCGATATTGGCGGCGTTATCGGCGATTTCCGAAAACGACATGGCCAATTGCCCCAAGGTCGTGGAGTAAATGTAAAATCCCACATAAAGCAACCACACCAAAACACCTCTACTGTTGACTTGATGCGTGGGCTCGGCATTTTCGTATAATCCAACCGGGTAGTACCAGCAAAAGAACGACAAGGTGCCAATGAATGCTTGGAACGGGATTTCTGCACTAATCTGGGCCAAGATAAATGCAAGCCAACTGTATGTTCTTGAAGGAGCCTCTCTGACCTCGTACAAGTCTCTTTGTTTGACAAAAAATGGCAACATTTGTTGGATAAGGGTATTCAAAGGAATAAACGACATAAACACCGAGAACATTTGATTTTGCAATCCTTGCATCGACGTCCCGGCTTTAAAGAATGAAAACCCATTGAAAAGAGCAGCTGAGGCCACCAAAAAGATCTTGGAGTAAATATACGTGGGGGTTCGCCAATCTTGCTGAAGCACTCTCCATGTAACAAGCAAATACTGAGTCACAATATTGGCAGCATACTTCTTATGGGAATCTGGACTGGTATCTCTAGGCAACTTGGCCAATTCGCTTTCCATCGACGCCAATTCATTGGTAACTTGCTGGAACTCCTTGGAATTTCGCCAGACTTCAAAATAATCTTGTTTGGCATGTGACCCTGGTGCAGCTCCCACCACATGTAACATCCATTCCGCAGGATTGGCATCAGGAGGACACGGATCGGCTCCATAACTTTCGAAATAATCAATCAATGTCGTACAGTTTTTGCCCAAGTCGCCAAAGTAAACGGTTTGACCACCCTTTTGTAAAAACAACAACCGATCAAACTCCTGTAATAAAATAGCTGAGGGTTGATGGATCGTACACAAAATGGCTTGACCATGGTCGGCCAATTTCCTCATCAATTTACAAACGGACCATGCGGTTTGGGAATCCAATCCTGAAGTGGGTTCGTCCAAGAACAAAAGCAATTTGGGCCTGGCTGCCAACTCAACACCAATAGTTAATCGTTTACGCTGTTCAACATTCAACCCTTCACCAGCAACTCCCACTACGGCATCAGCATAAGCCGTCATTTCCAATAAATCAATAACATATTCAACGTATTCTTGCTTTTCCTTACGACTCACCAGTGCTGGTTGTCGCAAATAAGCACTGAATCGTAAAGCTTCCCGAACTGTAGACGTTGGCAAGTGCAAATCTTGCTGCTGGGCATAACCAATGGATCTTTGGAAAGAACTATCCAAGGCATTACCATTAACCATTCGTACACCATCGGTAATGACACCGGTAGTAAGACGGTCACTCAAACAATTCAATAATGTGGTTTTACCTGCCCCGGAACTTCCCATTAATGCCGTCAATTGCCCGGGTTTAACCCATCCGTCCACGTGATTCAACAATACTCGATCTTCAGACTTGATCTTGACTTGGTACGTCAAGTCTTTCCAGTGAAAGATATTGGAGTTCTGGCCCATCATTTTGGCGACTTCGGCCCCACTGGAAGAAACTTCGTTGACGGTATCGGTTCTCGAATCAATTTCGTCTTTAATAGTGACTTTTTCCTCGCCATTAACATGGCTTTCAATATCATTGGCTGCAGCCTTAGCAGCAACGTTACGTTTATGTTTCTTCAAGGATCCTCTCAAGAATAACACAATTTCTCCCTTTTGCATCGATCCCTTATTGGCTTCGGTTAATGCAATGTAAATGAAAAGGAAAAAGATAATAAACCCAATGGTGATTCCGAAATTTCTCCATTTATGGCTATTAAAGTATTGAAACGTTTCAGCAACGTAATTAGTGCCATTCACGACGTCACTACCGGGAACGGCCCCCACTACAGCACAAATACGAGAATCCCGAGCGACATTTTCGTAGCCAGGACCATTAGGCACAAACGAAGTGCATTGGAAATCACGATCGTGGAACTCGTTAACCATTAAACTCTCAAACACATAACCCACAGGGTTAATATAATTAATCCATCGGGACCAACCCAACATTTTGGGAGTGGGGATCACAAAACCAGTAAAGATAATCATCGCCAACAACAACACGGTAGCGGGGGTCATGGCCCCGGCAATCGACGTGGAAATTGCTCCGATGGATCGGAATAAATGCGACATTACCAACGTACAACTGAATCCCATCAACCAGTAGAAAAAGAACCGGCCTGGGTTTCGGCGAAAGTTGACCATGAAATAAAACACAAAGTTAAAACTGGTGGACATGAGTAATTTAAGGGGGATTTCCGACACAATCGACGCCAAGGCATCGGCACTAGGCCTATACAAAGCATATTGCTTGTGTTTCTCAACAATAGGTCTGGCTTCAAACAACGACATAATCTCCAACAACGACGCAAACGCATTATACAACACTGCAAAGAACATAGCAGCACCTCGGTAATAAAACGACGCCGTAGTCTGGCTCAAATTGTAAAACACCGACGATAAAATAAGACCCATAACTCCTTGACCGAAAATCGAAAAAAGGGCCACCGACGGGTCTCCCTTGGTTCTTAAAAAGTTACGGTGCATGATATACCGGGTTTGCATAAAGAACGACACCGTATAAGGCGACTTGGCTTCAACATGGTTGGACTGTTTGGCGACATGAGCATCGTGGAATTGAGTCTTTTTGTCTTCCTGTTCACATTTATCAAAGTAAGCATCAATGTCGTTAATCAAATTGGCATACTCGACACTGTTTTTCCAGTAAGTTTCGAAATCCTTAGCAGTTCGGGGAACTTTTTGTTCAAACCCGGGTCGAACCACCCGTTCGGCAGGATTGGTGATGGACGTTAAAAAGTCCGCCGTGGTTTGCCGTTGGGGACACTCGTAGCCCATGGTTTCGAAAAATGCCTTGGCCTTATCGGCTTTACCGAAAAAAATTTGGTACCCTTCGTATAACACCGCGACATTGTCGAATAAGTCGTAGGCATCTTGAGAACACTGGTAAATGGCAATTAATGGCGTGGACTCCAACACGGCAGCTGATGTCTTTAGGGCCTTGATAAACTCCAAGGCGGTGGCGGCGTCCAAGCCTCGTGTGGCATTGTCCCAGCACTGGATATTGGCTCCTGATAACGAGGCTTCAGCAATACTTACTCGTTTACGCTCACCTCCACTAACTCCGCGGACATAATCGTTACCGACATTGGTGTACCGAGTATGGCTTAAACCGTAAGTGGCCATGTACACGGCGGCCATGTGTTTGGCATAAGCTTCTCTGTCGATATTGCCTCGGTTCTGAGGACTTCTTAATCGAGCAGCGAATTCAAGAGTATCCCCCACTAACAAATGGGGGAAATGGATATCGGTCTCGGCCGAATAGATAACGTCACCTCGATAATGATTTTCAATATCTTTAGGAGTTAATCCGTCGTAACTAATGTGCGAGTCTTTACTGATTCTAAACCCATAGGTATGGGAAGCAATGGTCTTCAATAATGTCGAACACCCACTTCCAGGTCTTCCCAATACCACCGTGACTTCACCGGGCTTCATCAAGGCGTCCATGGACTTTAAAATATCAAAATACCGGGTTTCATCGACTTTCCTAAACATTCGTACAAACTCCAAACTGTATTTCCACAAGGCATTGGTGACGGTGGGCTGATAATCAGAGTCGGTAGCAATGCCACTGGCGACCAAATTCTTGTAGCCAATACCAAGACTCGAGTGTTTATAGTAGTCCGGGTTACTGTCCAACAATTTCCGTAAATTCTTGACCCAGAACTTGGCCTCAAACTGGTCCGAGTCGGGGTTTAATCGTTGATCGATTTCATCATTATTGAAGGGTTCAATCCCAGGGACTTGCGACATGTGACTGAGATATTTGATCAAGTCGCCAGGAGATTCCGTGAATGACGAATTAGTAAACGTTTTGCTTAATCTTCGAATGTGTTCTGAGGCATCGGCGTCCAAACCAACGTATTCATTGATTTCATTAGAATCGTGAAATTCCTCACCATTCAAATCACTCAGAGAATCGCCCCGAAATGACTGGGGACGATATGGCGAAGTGGATTCCTTCTCACTCATCGTCAACTACAATTAATCGTGATCACTAAACTTGAAAATTACCTCTGGTAGGGCAAGGAGATCACTTATAAACCTTTTTTTCTGCGGTTTGATTTTTCGGTGTTTGTTTTTATCAGCAGGTCAGAATTTTCTGGGCCGCAGAATGACTAATGAGGTGAGGACACTGACTAATGGGGTGAGACCAATGAGGTGATGGTTTCTTGGTATGAGCAGATTGCGAACAGACTCCTATAAATAGAAATCCCTTGTAACTGATCTGGGTTGTCGTAGTAGTTGGCCTTTGGGTGGTGCTTCATAGCGTAGGATGTAAATCTTGGTGCGGCTCGGGACAGCCCGAACCGAACGGAAAGTTCTGTTCCCGAGAATTGCGGCTTCCTTGATATACGACGGCTCGCTAACACGGCTCCGCATAACTCCGTGTGTACTAACGATTATAATTGCTAGGCTTATTACTAAGGCTTAGATATACACAAAGTACAAAGTACTAAATTACATAAATTACTACATATAAAGTACTAAATAAAGTACTACATAAAGTACTACATAAACTTAAAGTACATACATAAAGTACCTACAAAGTACTAGATAATAAGTACTAGTAGATAATAAGTACTAGTAGATAATAAGTACTAGTGGATAGATAATAAGTACTAGTGGAAGTACAGATAAGTACTAGTGGAAGTACAGAAGTACATTACAAACCGTATTTGAACCCACCGTTCTCAAAATCAGTCATATCCTTATAACCATTCAAAATCGTCTGTTTGCGAATCTCTTCGCTATCACCGTATAATCTCTGTCTCTGGGTATTTCTCCAGTGCAATAAACCAGCATGAAGAAACGTTAGCCCAATCATCCCTGAATAACACACAATCAATGCCGTCATGGCACTAGGGTATTTAGGGGCCTCTCTAGCAAAGAAAATATTAGCTCCACCTATATTACCTGCTGCATAAAACACAAACCAAATTCCATTGGCCACTGTCTTTTTACTGCTGCCACCAATATTAGTAACCAAAAACACCCACGTTGAAATAATCGGTAGCCCCACAATATACTGGAGCCATGTACACCCTACTAAAGTCCATTTTTCCGTAGTGGGTGTCAATTTAATCCCAATTAAACCTCCCAACGGAATGGCACAGCCAAAAAACAATGCCACCGATCGGGTGTTTTCCACAAACAACGATAAACATCCAAATGCAAACACAACTATAAACTCAATCGCTCCCGTGGGTAATTGCAAGGCAGTAGCATCTAATCCAGTAAACCCATACCCTCTTATTAATGATGAAGAAAAATTCGAAACTCCACCATTCACAATCCCACTCCCTAAACCAATAAATGCTAGCATCCACACAGCCGGATCCAACACACATTCTTTGGCTTGGTACCACTGGAATTTCTTTTCTTTGATTCCTTGACTGTTTTTAGAAATCTCTTTAATCAAAATTTGTTTCTCCCGTTCCGTCAAGAATTTGGCGGTAGTGGGATCATCAGGACACACGTACAAAAATATAAACGACCATACAAAGTTAATTAACCCAATCACCAAGAAAATCAACTTCCAGGGCTTGATCGACGAATGAGTGGCATGGCCTAACCCAAATCCTAATAATGCTCCCACCATAGTGGCAATTCCATTGGCCAGCAAAAATGTAAACTGCCTAAATTGTTGATCATCCCGATGGTAAAATAATTTACATAGGTTCATACAGTTTGGCGAGATACACGCTTCCAAGAGCCCTAGTATAAACCGTAATACTAAAATACCACCGTAATTCTTGGCACCAATGTGTCCTATTAATATTATCGACCATGCAAATAATGCTACTCCGGTGTATTTACCCACTGGTAGTTTTTGCAAAAGATAGTTCGCTGGGAGGGCCCCGCCTAAATACCCGAAATTGAAAATGGCTGCAACCCAAGAATACCTTTGGCCTTCTAAATTTAAATCAGTAATAAATGAATATGCACTAGCATAGTTTAATGATAATTTGTCTAAAAACTGGAGACAATAGGTGATAAATAATAAGGGAAGAAGTCTAGAGTCGACTTTACGTCTAATCTTCGGAAATTCCCGATCAATCTCTTCCTGAGGTATGTCTTGGGCTTCACTATAGTAGTCAATCCCTAAAGCATGTGGCAAATATTTAGTCTCCAGGGTTTCATCATCGTTACTAGGAGTATCATCGTTAGTAGTGGGTTTCAATTCCACCAGAATGGGTTCTTTATCGTCCAATGTCATTTTTTCCGATAATTGTCATATTTTCCGCTTTATATACGGAGTGGGGGAACCTGATAAGGAACGGAATGCATATCCGTAATCAGCATTGGCCATACAAGCTCATTTGACGATTAGCAGTTAGATTGAATTTAAAGTCTTGCCAGTTATTATGCTACAATTAGAATAGAGTTTCGCTTAGGGGTGCTTATCATTCCCGGGATCTTAATTGTCGGAAATAATAATTATAGTGATAAAAATATTGCCTTTTTGGGATTCTCAATATTATCAGTGTGGAGGAATATAATGATAGCGATAATATTTAATTTAGTGGATTTCTGGAGTGGTAGTGCTTGAATACAATACCAGTCTTATCCATAGTCTTTCTAATAAGCTGAGTTCAACGTTATTATGGCATTGGTGGAAATCTCAAACCAGCACACGTGATCAGATCCGGTTTAGGTATTACCAACATTTTAAATTGTCAAATCAAAGTCTATTTGATGGCCGTCAACATCAAGCAGGATATGTTACATTAGTTTTAGGCAAATAATTGTAAAAATAGAAGTATCGCTCGTCACAAGGTAAGTTTGGTTTCTTGAATGATTATTATTGGCTGCTATTTTAAAACTAAAGAGTTACGAAGTTACTTTAGCTGATTTCACTCGACTCAATATGCCATGAAGGTACAAACAGGGCACGGCATACAGTAAATTTAATTTGGTATTTCCTTGACACCGAGTTAGTTTGATATGACACAAAAAAAGACTACTAAATTACGCTCTATGGAATATTGACATTAATTCCATTTGAACCGTGTTGAGGAAGTTTAATGTCTTCGGAGTTGTGGGGCTGTGCGGCTTGAAGACGGCCGCCCACGGGGAACGTTAGATTGTTTTGTTGACACATTTTGAAAATTATCTTGAACATGGTCTAGAGGAATGTCTGTAATATTATTAAACACGACACCATCCTAATAGTGCTACAGTTCAAATTGTGAAAGTAAACTTTATTACGGCCGTACATCTGTCATATAATGAGCTGAACAACCAGATTACCGTTTAAACCTTGCAACTGGTTAATGTTGTCAGTTGGATATTTGTGGATGTTGGTAAATGTAATAAAAGTATAATAAAAAGTTACATAAATTATCTTTATTGTGAAGAAGTTTGATTTCCCCGTGTTCAACCGATTATTAACGAAAAGGGTATCCAGAAAGTCGGGGTAAATCACGATAAATCAGCAAATTCGTTTAGATTAACCACAAAACACAAAGTGAATTTTTGGACGTTATTATGAAGAATTCTGTTGAATATAGAAGCTCCATATAGGATACCCTCTGTAGTCATTGATTCGGCCGACTGAGACAAATTATTGATGCCCACAATTAATCATGCTATGAATATGGCGACCATAAAATCACCAATCATAAAATGAAGCACACATGTTATGAACCGTCATTGAGGAATGTGGAACTTTAAATCAGATTGCATTTATTATGTGATCGTAAAAGTAATTACAAAAATCCAACGATCCATTAGATTTGGTGGTGATCAAATGATTGACAAATGAAAGGGATTCGTCAAGTTGGTGGAAGAGTTGAAGAGTTGAATGGATAATTTACCATTGAGAGCAACTCAATAACCAAGAATAAAATCACTTGGCACAAAACACTGAAAGAAAGGAAGCAGAGTTGAGCAATAGAGAAACAAATAACCACAATTAAAAGGTTCACCAAGTGTTACTAAGTGTTGAGATGAATTATCATATTGACCAGTGTTTCAAACAGACAACACAAGTCGCCATTATTACGGGGTTTCATGAAAATATTGTATAGAATTAGTATGCCAATATAGACAAACTCTATTTTATTGGGGAATGTAAATGATGACACCTATTATGTAACCACCCACCGAAGTTGCTAGGGATCACCAGCAGGTTATCTCCATAATATTCGTAATTCCGTGAAATTTTTTAAGGTTTTCTTCACAACCAAATTGATCTTGGAGCGAAATGGGGAAACTCGAGATATCAGAATGAAGCAGGGGTTCAGAGTACCACACTATCGTGTACATTATGTTTAATATAAACGTTAGGGTGAAAGCTGTCACCTAAAAAGTGAACTCGGGGATAACTATGATGCTTTTGAGTTTTTGGAGAAGGTTTCCTTAAAGAGGAACTAGAACGGAATTATGGAGGAATTTGAGAGGAATTGTGAGGAATTGATATGGAATTCAATTTATATTTAAGTTGATCATTTCCCTTTAAGATATGGTTATAAGATCCCAGCTTCATTTGGTGTTACGGAAATAAAGGCATTATAAGTTATGGGGTTTAAAGTATCAGAAGACGTGTTGAACGGCAGTGTTTCGTATAAGATACCAGAGTCAGTGGTTAATAGTGAAATCAAAGATTTAGTTGACAACCTTGAGAGACAACCTAATTTTAACCCCCATGTTGAGTTTGACCCCGCAAAACATATCATTTTTAAGGATGACGACATAGGCAAGTTTCGAAGATTGACGTTGGCAGAGTTGGGGATCTCCAAGACTCATGTACCTGCTATATCCGATTTGGGAGTCACTGATCCATTCCCATTATTTAGTGAAGAAGCATGTAATATCATGAAATGGGAAGCATTTCAAACCCAGAGTGTAAAGAAGTATGGCCGATTACCTCGACTTGCTAAGAATGCTACTAATTTAGATTTACAAATCTGTGGGTATATTAAAAGTGCTCCGTTCACCAAGGCAGCATGGACTCATCCCCGAACTCAAGAAATTGTTGATAAGATAGCAGGAGTTGAGTTGAAAATCATGTTTGATTATGAAATCAGTCATATAAATGCGTCCTTGATCAACAAGAACCATCCAGTCGGCGAAAAATTGGGTAAAGATGGTTCATTAGACTCGGTGTATGATTGGCATTATGACTCGAATTCCGTGGTAGTGGTGTTGATGTTATCAACCAACAGTGACATGATTGGTGGAAAGACGGGGTTGAGAGACGGTCAAGAGAATATTCTTACTGTTGATGATCCCAAAGTGGGGTTTGCCACTTTATTACAAGGGCGAGTAGTAAGACATGTCGCCACCAAACCCATTACTAATCATGAAAGAATTGGTTCAGTGGTTGGTTATGTCCCTAAGTCAGTTGAGATACCCGATACCACGGTATTGACGTCGTTCAAGCCTTCGGTGTTACCCAGGTCCATTCATGATGAGTATTATCCAGAATGGTGTGATTACAGATTATCGAGAATACAAGAAATGATTGAAAATAAGCGACAACAGTTGTTCAAAATAGAGGGTCATTTTGATCAACAAAAATTTATTGATTTCTGTAAAGATGTGGAACAATATTTACAAAAAACATGGAACGAATTTGAAGTAGTTTGTAATGATGAGTATCCACCAAAACTTTATTCCACTCCTTATAAAGATTTATAAACTTGCCAGATATATTACAATTAGTATACAATTCCTTTCGGCCGATAAATTATAAATATGGTACAAAATCCCATGTATTAGTGTCACCCGCCCAATGTTTTAATAGTCGGTTATATGAATTTTCTACGGTTTTGGCTCCTAGTTTGATTAACGACTTGAAATATAATTCGATTTTTAGTTTATCAAGAGGCGTTATACAACATAGGCCACAGATTAATAATGATGAATGTAGCATTAGGAGACGTCTATCTTTTAATACACGACTGCTATCAATGAGATGATTGAAATTGAAATGGTCTCGAGGTACGGTAAAATCAATACCTTTAAAGAAGTGACACATGTCCAAGATTTTTCGGACAACATCTTGGATAATAGGACTCAGAATGGGTAAATTCATATACATGGGATTTGTAAGCACGGTAATATAAAGGCCTCGGATGTGGATTTTATCACTCAAGTCAAACCAACTAAACACGACGTTATTGACTTCGCCATAAGTTTCTGATGGCAAGTACGTCACGCCTCCAGTTTTAGGATAATAGGGACTGCTGGGATCGATCAATCCATCAGAGGATGCCAAATGGAAATTAATAGCTTGGTCAAACAAGTGCATGAGTTGGATCAAGTCATTGGAGTCTACGCTTTTAGTAGGACTGTTTCTTACTTTTATGGAAAGTTTCAAAAAATGTATAAATAAATAAACGTTGGCCGACGATTGTCCTAAAAACACATTATAGCCATTGGGGAGTACGAACCCCAATTGGATGGCAAGGTTCCAATCGTCTCGGTAGAGAATAGGCAATAAAATATCGTCCAATTGGGATTCGTTATTAATGGATCCTCCCACAGGATTAGTAATTACAGCAATGATCTCAAACGACGCAAACCATGTGGTGGCTAATAAAATGCTGGGACTGTTTTTTTTGTACATGGTTAAATATTGTCGAAACAAATTATTGGCACCACGGAGATGGTCTCTCCATGAGCCATTAATGGCACTAACGGAATCAGTGACGAACAAAAGACTGGTGATGATTAAGGGTTCAATGAACTCGGAAACTTTACTCTTTTGGTCGAAAATGGAATTTAGACCCTTTAGACTAAGATTTATATAATGCCGTTTATAAAAATCGTCGACAGGTAATTTACTCTCTTCAAATTCAAACGATGCGGTAATGGATAATACTGCGTTTAGGAGGAACGGCACTCTTTGAGCCAGTTGAATGATGATTTTATTAAAAAAGTTCTTGGGGCCACTTTCAGGTGATAATGGCATGAGCCATAACGAATATTTCTGATAGAATAAACGAAGATAATTTTTTTGGCCGTTTTCCAAATTGTCAAATGTTTCTACAAAGTTGATAATGGCGAGATCATCAAAGATTTTATCATCGACTTTGGTAGATGGTGGTGGAGTTGGTTGAGTTTGAGACTCCGGAAGCTGACCAAACTGTTGTTCGAAATCAGTTAGAGTGTCAGGCACGCCTGTGAACTTTCCTGAAAGCAAGTCGCTAAGATCATTAGCTAACATCGATGCTCCCGAAAACAATTGTTCATTAGAACTTTCCGATGGAGCCAACGGAAGAGGGGTGGCAGGATTAACTGTGGGCATCGAGAACTTTTTGGGTTGATAAAACGGGGGGCTGGCAAGCGGGAGAAACGAATCGAATCTCGGGATATTCGTTAATGGAATTCCTGCATTAACCATTGGATGAGAAGTTTGGGGAATAAGACTAATGGCAGGGGTTTGTACGGACGGCGGTGGGGTCAATCGAGGTATAGCGTCATTTATGGAATTGACTACCATCATGTCGTCATCCTTAATGCTTCGATATGTACATGGCTTTCTGGTCTTGTAACAATTTTGACAAATCGGTTTAGTCTCGTCACACTATTTTAGTTAGTATAAAGCAATGAGATGCATGTGGGGCTCATTCCGGAACTCAAATGGAATATAAAGTCACTACGTACTTTCATCTTGCGTTTTTTGCATTCCAAACAACCATTTCTGCTGTACTTTCTCTTTTTGATAACTTTTCGAACTGGAGGGTTTGAATTGTTCATGGCACTTATTTTGTTTTTCTCAAATGAGGCTGGATTCGGGGGGAAGGGCCGATAACAACGTGATTGTGGTGGGGTGGGACCGAGATGGCAATAATGGCCCTTGGCGGCGACTAGAGGCGTTGCGGTGAGATAATACGAGGTCTAGCGATAAGATCGAAATATACGGGCCAAGTATCGTGGGGATTTAGGCGACACTAAACATATAAGCCTTGGTACCTGGTGGTAGTGTGTGAGAGTTGGCGATAGCAAGAAAAAATTGTTTTGGGAAACTTTCTGCGAACGTATATGTTAGACTACAAGTTGGAAATATGTATTCCATTTGAACACGCTGATCAAGCGTCGATTGCCCGGAAATCGCTTGAGCCTGACCCACAGCTTAAACAAGATGAGTTGCATGTTACGTATTTAGTCAAAGATGACAATTTGATAGTGATTTATGAAGGTATTAGTGACCGAGTGCTTAGGGTAGCTGTTAGTAACACTTTAGACAATATTAAAACCATCATTGAGTGTATTGAAGAGTTTGACGGCAAACAAGGCGTGATTATCAACTGATTTCAATAGTGAGAATGTTGAACTCAACGCTCCATGTCACAATTGATTCCCCTTTAGTGGGAAATCAATCTACAGTACCTGAAAATATTTCGCGATGACTAAAGTCTTGAAGAAACAGCTAGGAATACGAACGTTGTTCAAAGGGTTGGATAAATATACGGAAACAGATGGGAGTTTACACCATGAATATTCTATAAGACCGGATACGTTTGCGTTTAAAGCCACTAATAATAAGTCCAACCAAAGTTCGCCGTTTCACCAATTGCGAAATTCAAATTATAATATCCTTGACTATGTGTATAGAAATTCCATCAATTACCCATTTTCTTCCAAATCGCCTAGAGATATGTTCAATTCATACCCAATGATTAATTCTAAGAAATTGGCCAATCATAAAAGCCGTCCCAAAAGGATAAAAATGTCAGTAGCAGACTTTATTGACGATAGTCTTTATAATCCAAATTATGGGTACTTTTCGCTGGAAGTGGAAATTTATCAAACCGAAACCCCGTTTGACTATAATAACATTAAGAATGTTGATGATTTTTTAGACGTGTGGCAAAAGTCGTATGTGAAATATGATAATATGAACTATCAGCCAAAACGACAAGAATTGATTAAAGCTGATAGTGTGAATTATGCCAACCCTAGTTCGAAATTTGCATCAACTTCTCTAAAATTATATAACGAAGAAAAAACCAAACTTAATCCGGTGATCCAGAATAAACGGTCTTTGCAGTTGTGGCATACTCCCACGGAGTTATTTCAGCCCTTTTATGGCGAATCCATTGCCAGAAACATTCTCAACACATATAAAGCTAACATAAACTCGGGTGAACTTGTTATTTATGAAATGGGAGGAGGAAATGGTACCCTCATGGTCAATATATTAAAATACTTACAAAGAAAGCATCCTGAAATATATCAGAATACAAAGTATAAGATTATTGAAATATCCAGTCAGTTAGCATATAAGCAATACAATAATGCATTGAAGGAAAAGTTGGTTGCCCAAGGCCTAGACTCGTCGAAATTTGAAATCATCAATAAATCAATTTTTGACTGGACCCAAGTCGAAGAAAATCCGTGTTTTTTCATTGCACTAGAGGTATTTGATAATTTCAGTCATGATTTGATAAGATACGACATTGCGACTGGCGAGCCGTTTCAGGGCCATGTGTTGATTGATGATAAAGGCGATTTTTATGAATTCTTTACGCCTAAGTTGTCGTACTATAGTGAAACATTTTTACAGTTACGTGAAAATGGACCATATAAGGTTTTAGAGTCACTGTCGTGGCGCCATAAACTCCAATCTTGGTTGCCTTTTATAAACTGTGATAAAATCCATCCTTTACATCATTCCACAAGGAAATTACTATGGAAAAATTCCCTTTTCCCTCTCAAAGATAATTTATCACCGGGAGAATTTATTCCCACAAGATTAGTAGAGTTTTTGCATATATTGAAGCATAAATTCCCCCACCATAACTTGATAACTTCTGATTTTAATTATTTGCCAAATACCATTCCTGGCTACCACAATGGACCTGTAGTACAAACCGTTTTGCGTGACCAAACTGTAGATATCACGACTTATATGTGTCACCAAGGATTTTTTGACATTATGTTTGCTACAAACTTTGAGTTGATGGCAAACATATATAAGCAGATTATTGGCAGAGACGTAGAGATCAGTCTGCATCGGGACTTTTTAGTAAAATGGGCCGATACCTCTGCAACAACTACAAAAAATGGAGAAAATCCCATGTTGGATTTCTATCGAAACGTAAGTTTTATGACCACAGTATAAACCAGTACATTATTGTGCTGCTGTATATAACCTCTAACATAATCAAATCCATAATATACACTCCATGTAGTCATTTCATAAAATTCGCCATCATTCCTATCAAGAAATGCAATTGACACAATTAACAGTACTCCCTAATATTCCCCTCTTAAAAAAACACCCTAAACCCTTTAAAAACTAGCTAAAACCTTGGCGAACCCTCCCCAAAAACAATCGATAACCCATGAACTTGTTGACCTCAAATTACTTACAAACTCGAAAAAGAGTTTCGAAATATCATCAATAATATTGGTATTGAAAGCATTCGTCATCAGATACTTGACGTCATCACAAACGGCTTTAATGTGATCCAAATAATCATACGGTGATGGATCCAACTTAGCTTCAGTTGCAAGATTGTCAGCAACTAAATCGCCGTAATACTTGGAAATCCCCCTTGCAATACCAAATCCAAGACTAATGCCAACTGAAAAGCTTACCAATACATATAATAGATTATACGAAGGCATGACCGGTTGATTGTAGAACTTGTCAACAATAATACTTAAAATCAGTAGCTTTTTTAATCTCAAAGGATCAACATTATTAGAGTGGATAGACAATTCATTTTTAAATTGACGTTCCAACAATTTATAGTTTTTATTATTAGTCGGAATCAAACTTGAGTAAATCGATGAATTAACATCTGTAGGTTGTTCACTCCTGAACGAAATTTCTGAATTGACGATATTGGTAAAACTTTCCTTTAGTTTTGTATCACGTAGACTGGAAGCTTTCCAAATCTGAAATGGTTTGAAATTGTTAATGATTTCAAACAAGTTACCAAAAAAGTTACACGTGATTAAATTAACAATTATAAATTTAGGTGTAGTATTAAATTCATTATCGGTTGGTAAATTTTGTTTTAAAAATTCTAATAAAGTGGTTGATCCGTCATTAATAATAAATATCAATTTACAATTTTCTATGCAATTGCGATTAAACGGTCTTGTGATATTAACATTAACCAAATCGACATTAGCAATAGCCAATTTACTAACATCGAGGTTATTGGAAATGATGCATACTTTTAAATACGAAGAGGTGCTTGACATCTTCATCTTTGGCATAACAAAGGAAGGTTTAAAGTCATCTTCCTCTTCCTCTTCAGTTTCAAACACCATAGAATTTGCAACCATAGCCGCATCACCAATTTCCATTTGGTCCCGGTAATTATCATTTTCGTCAGTGGTTATTGACAAAAGAGATGAAGGTTTAAATTGGGCAGGGGAGTTATTAAAAGTTCGGAAAATCGAGTCGTTACTGATATTTTGCCAACTTTCTTCAATATAAAATTCGGGAGATGGAAATTTACTTAATTCATCATTACGTAAATTCGGTGACAATTCCAAATCAGGATTAATCAAAGCGTTAAAGATCGACAGGTGTGAATTGAATAACTTTACGTTATCCTCTCGAGTTTCAGAATCCCTGCTATTACAAACACTACGCAGCTCGTAGCGCTTACAATTATGACTGGCATCACTGAGGGTTTTAGTTAAAGGCTTGAGCCCGTATTTTTCGAATCTCTTTTCTCTTTCGTCCAACATAATTGTGTTTGTGTTCTATAGAAACAGTTTATCCTTATTCCTTTCGCAATTCCCCTTATCGATTTTTGGTCCGACACGTCTCTCCGCTTTTGAAACAATAAACTGTGGAGTGTAATTTTGGTATTAGTTTAGAGTGAAATGAAATATTAGCCATAACATCGACTTGTTACATGGGTTCTACCTGACTGTTGATATTTTTTGGATGTGGGGGAGGAATGGAACAGAGATAAGTCCAGTTGGTTGAAGCACGACAGACTGTTAACGGTAGAGACTGATGGCCGCACTGATCTGTACCAATGTCATCGTCTTTACAGAGTAATAATGTAGAACCGAATCAGAATAATAAGAAGAATGCAAAACGTAAACATAATCCAAAAAGCCGTGAAAAATTAAAAGACCAAGTCAAAGATCCTAGTAAAAATTACAAGTACCTCCAAGTCAAGAAATTATTTAAAAAGATTGATCCAGTTACTATAAATGGTATGTCAATTGCCAAATTATGTCAAGAAACGCAAGAACAAGATCATCACAAAGCTATAGATAAGTATTTATTGAAATTTGTTAGTTCCCAATCAAGTCTTTCCTTATACTTGTCATTTGTTATTATACCATCGGATCCTGATTTTCCTTTTGATTTGGATATGTTAAAGGTGAGTTTATGTATTCCGCCAAAATACCCTTACGACAAGGCTGACAAGCCATCGATCTACGTATTGAATGAAGAAATACCTAGGGGATTCGCAGTTAATATAGAAATGGGATTTAAAAAGATTGTTAATTTGGCTATTCATAATGAAACTGACCAAGACATCAAGTTAGTCGACGGCAAAGGGTTGCTTTCACAGATCAAAACTTTGGACAAATACTTGGAAGCGTTTTTAAAACAGGAAAAGAGAAGAACCATAAAGTTTATCAAAGGAAATAAACCAATATCCCAAGCAGCATCTCCAGAATCAACTCCTGAACCTATAGATTCACGCAGAGTCGCTAAAGTGCCATTACCAAAGTATTCCAAACCCTCTCAAGAGCAGATGATTGATGATATGCAACGTCAACGATTGGTGCAACAGCTCAATAGCAAATTAAAACACAATATTAAATTGTTTAACAAAAGTCGACATTCCGAAAAGTATAAAATAACATTACCCATAAATACCAACTACGGCTTACCGTCAGCATGGCTTAACTATGGAAAAATTGAAGTGTTATTAACAATTCCTAAAGAATATCCCAATTTACCGTTGCATATGGAAATATTTAATAAATTCCTGACGGACATGAATGGTTTAGAGAACTGTGAACGCTACGAAATCAACTTGATACGGAATTTCCTGGAATTTACTTTTAGCAATAACAATATCGTATCGATCATAAATCAGCTATGCAATAACTTAAGCGTATTTTGTATGGACTCTGTAGAGTTTAACCAAGCTGTTATTTTAAGTACTAGGGTAAGATAAAGCCTGCATATATAGAATAGATATAGATTAGGGGTTTCACCGACAATTAAAGCTTCGCACTGTTTACCGATTTTGTAAGTAACGATGGAAGACGCCCAAGAAGATATTTTATTTCAGTATGCCAATGAATGCAACTTGGAAATACATTGTACGCCATTTGGGTTGTCAGGACTATATATAAAAGTCAAAGGAACGAATATTATGGGCATAGGAAGCACTATGGGGTTGATCACGGGATCAACTAAAGGATTAATTCATTACAATGATAGTCAAGATTTGATGGACCAAAAGTATAAACTATACGTAGTTGTTGAAGAAGACGGAATACTTCGAATTGATTTCACAAAAATATCGCCGTTGAACCAAACTAATGATGATGTGACGTCACCTCACCGATATAAAGATGTAGCTAGAGATTCCAACAAGAGTGGGTATGTTAAAGACAATTTAGGATATAATACATCACAACAGAATTTACAGAAACCTCAAGGCATCCCTGACAAATCACCAAATTCAATAAGCACCAACGATAACTCTTCATATGCGTCATCGGACAAGTCTCCTCAAAACGCAAACTCAGATAAAGTCGACACTGAGGGAGAAATTATTGAAGAGGAAGAATTACCGTCGCTAATATTCAGAGGCAAATGTCCGGATGGCCGCCCTGACAACGTTGAACCATTTATAGGCATTTTCTCGTTTGAACGGGAAGATTAGTGTATTATAATAAATAGTCACATTCACTAACGGTCACTGCGCATGCGCACTACGTAAGGATGTAATTGGCATATGAATTTCGCAAAGTGGCCTCGGATAATTTTTGCTCACTACTATTTGTGGGGATACAAAATTAATATAAAAACCACGGGATCCCCACTGAAAAATTTGCTGTATTGACCTATACTAATTATGGAAAGATTAAACCAATTATCTGGACAACTCAAAGCTAACTCCAAACAAGCATTACTTCAAAAGAACCCTGATGATGTTGTGATTGTTGCTGCCTACAGAACTGCCTTGGCCAAGGGATTAAAGGGTAGTTTCAAGGACGTTGGATCTGATTTCATCTTGCACAAGTTTTTAATTGAATTTATCAAAAAGACCGGTGTTGATGTTAACTTGATTCAAGATGTTGCTGTTGGTAATGTCTTGAACAAGGGTGCTGGTTCCACCGAACACAGAGGTGCCGCTTTAGCTGCTGGTATTCCTAACAAATCGGCCTTTATTGGTTTGAACAGACAATGTTCTTCCGGGTTAATGGCCATTAGTGAAATTGCCAACAAGATCAAGTGTGGGGAAATTGACTGTGGTATTGGTGCTGGTGTCGAAAGCATGTCAGCCAACTACGGACCTCAAGCCATGAGCAAGATCGACACTCATTTACAAGACAATGAAGAAGTTGAAAAGTGTATAATTCCTATGGGTATCACTTCCGAAAACGTTGCTTCTCAATTTAACGTTACTAGAAAAGACCAAGATGAATTTGCTGCTGAATCTTATAGAAAAGCCAATGCTGCCGTAGCTTCTGGTGCATTCAATGACGAAATCTTGCCTATTACTTCGTTGCTTACTGTTGTCAAGGACGATGAAGAAACTTATAAGGAAGTTGTTGTTTCCAAGGATGAAGGTCCAAGAGAAGGAGTTACTGCTGCTTCTTTAAGTAAATTAAGACCTGCTTTCGCCGAAAACGGTACTACCCACGCTGGTAACGCTTCTCAAGTTACTGACGGTGCTGCTGCTGTTTTATTAATGAGAAGATCTTTTGCTGAAGCTCATGGTTACAAAGTTTTAGGTAAATATGTTCTATGTTCAACTGTTGGATGTCCTCCAGAAATTATGGGAATTGGTCCTGCTGTTGCCATTCCTGAAGTTTTGAAGAGATCTGGTTTAACCATTGATGATATTGATGTTTATGAAATCAATGAAGCTTTTGCTTCTCAATGTTTATACTCAGTTAGAGCTTGTAACATTCCAAGTGAAAAAGTTAACCCCAGAGGTGGTGCTATTGCTTTGGGTCATCCTTTGGGTGCTACCGGTGCTAGACAATATGCTACTATTTTAAGAGAATTAAAACCAGGTCAATTTGGTTTAACTTCTATGTGTATTGGTACTGGTATGGGTGCTGCTTCTGTTCTTATTAGAGAATAAATGAAATAGTTATGTATATAAGTATACGAATGGTGTCTTAGTAGAAGTAAAGTGTCTTTACTTGAAGTAAACGTTTGAACTCTTTCTTCTTGGTTGTTCGTGTTCCTCTATTGCTGGAGATCTCTTTAAGTTATGTTGATGAGCTCCATGAGGGAAGTAGACAACATTGACTGGGGGTAAATAGTAAACCTTGGAAATGGGGAAATATTTATAACTCGAGTTGTCGTTAAATATTTCCAGAATATTAAGTTTATTGGTCATGGTATTGAGAATAATCGGTGGTACAGATTTATCATTAAGATTGAACTGTGAAGGTGCTGACGTCATTGGTGATGATTCGTCTTGACTATCGTCATCGATCTCCTTACTATCCAAATTATCTTCGTCAATGTTTCTTTCTGAATTAATCTCTCGATCACTTTCATCTTTGACGTCAGTTTCTTCAACTTTGAAGTTGGTATTGGAATCAAATGATTTGCCTGAAAGTTTATAATTTTCCCTACTGGTAGCAGCTCTTCCCTTGACCAATAAATCATTACGGTCGGCATAAAATGACGGATTTCTACCTCGTACCACTATAGGTTCTGTTTCTAATTCAAACAAGGTTATTTCGTTTCGACTATTATCAGGATTAGTCACCAGAAACTCTTCATCAATATAATCGTCATAGTACAAATCGGCTACAATAGCACTTAGTTTGATTTTTAAATGGTAGTAATTTTGAAATGTCATATTTCCATTGTTAGGAGTGGCATTTTTAAATCGTATTTTTTTAATAGTGAAAAAACTATCAATTTCTCCTTTGCTGATTTCGGCATTATTGACAGTTATAATATGTTCTGTAGTGGTCAACGGCATGGCCACAACATAATCGGCATTATTGACGTTCATTTCATCTCGTCGTGGGTGGATTTCACGATCTCGAGAGTCATCGGATGTTAGCAAGGGAACGTTTTGATTCTTGGATATATTTGAATTAGCTGTGACCTCAATTTTAAACCATTTAATAACACGAGTAATGTTGTAACCGTATTCGTTAGTTTGTAATTTAAGGATTCGAGACTCATCATTGGAATCATTTTGAAAGCCCGACAAATTGAAATTAAATGAAAGCTGAATGTAGTTCCGTCTATAACACGAAATGACTTTGGGGTCAGCCTTGATTACCTTTCGTTTTTCCCCTTTTAACTCCACTGACAGGTTTTCCTGGAGAATACTATAAATATAATTACCATTATCCACATCATTAGTGAGAAACTTTCCATTAAGGAAACCTTTAAAATCCAACTTGAGTTCGTTTCCTGCCGAATCTAATATCTTACTATCGCTATTGAACCGTTTTGACCGGAGATCTAGTAATTTTGTTAATTTAGCAGAAGAATAATCAATAATCACTCCGTTATTTTTCAATTTGGATTTTTTCTTGACGACTTTTCTTTTCTTCTCCGGCACTAGTGATGCTTCCGGGGTTGGCGTATGATCCTTCTGGGGCCCATTTAAAGAATTCATAGGCACTTGGACCACTAATTGTTGAATCTGTTGCAATGATTGAGGATAATTTAAGGTTTGCAAATAAGCGGGATTATTTTCCAAGTCTATCAAGTTGAGTCCGCTATTATTGTGATTGGAAAACGGCTGGACAGGTGTTGTTGCCGAATTGAGCTTTAACATGTCAGAATCCATAGTAAACCAATTTGGGTCTTTAGGTTGAGGATTGGATCCAGAGAATAAGTTGGAGACGATATTGTGGTTATGTCTTTCAAAAAACCCGGAATAATGAGAATGTGGCATAATATCGTCTTTTTGGAATCCGAAATTTTCATCGTCATTAAGGGTTTTAGTTATAAAATCGTTATTAGTAATGAACGTATTGAAATCTGAAGTTTGAGTGGGAGATTGGTTTAAAATGAAATCCTGATCTGGTTCCACTTTAACAGGAACATTATTATTGGGTAACGTGATATCGGGCAAAAACAATGAGCTCAAGTCATTATCTCGGTCCTTGTTCATTGCGGACTCGATGAGGTTGTGGGGTCGTATCTTCTGATGACGAAAGTTTACTGCGACAAAGTACACGACTTTTTGCGAATCTGGAGAAATTGTAACGAGGTTGCATTGGTACACTATGGTTTACCAGGAACCGTTTCTAATTGAAGAGTTTATGAACCGATATGAAAACAATATTGATTTTAATTTAGGAGAAACGTGTTGTCATTCATTGAGTATCGGCGATATTATTGAGTTTCTTCCAGACTCAATTCGGCTGTCAACAGAGACGGAATTGCACAACAAGTTATTCAATACGAAATTAGTGTACGGATGGATCAACGGTAGTAAGGAACTTAAGAGCCATATAGCAAGTCTTTACAATGACGGATATTCATCAGACCCAATTAGTAGTGATAATATTGTGATTACGAATGGGGCAATTGGGGGTAATTTCCTAACGTTTTATTCACTCATTAGTCCTGGCGATAATGTAATTGCTGTTGACCCTTCATATCAGCAATTGACTAGTGTTCCCAATATGTTTTCACAAGGAAACTTGATCAGGTATAGTATAAGCATGGATCAAGACTACAAACCAAGTATTTCCGATTTCGAATCGTTAGTAGTGCAGCACAAACCCAAAGCATTTGTTATTAATAACCCAAACAATCCCAGTGGTTATGTATGGGACAATGCTACATTGGGACGATTTATTAATATATGCCGGGAACATGATGTTTATATTATTTGCGATGAAGTCTACAGACCGTTATATCATTCGACAGAATCGTGTCCCACATCCATAGTGAATTTTGGATATGACAAAGCGATTTCCACTGGGTCGATGTCAAAAGCGTTTTCGTTGGCAGGATTGCGATTAGGATGGATAGTTACCCGTGATACACTGTTGGTCACGGATTTGCTATCCAAGAGAGACTACAATACGATTAGTATTTCCATGGTCGATGACATATTGAGCGTGTTTGCGTTACTGCACCATAAGGAAATTTTAAGCCGAAATTATGAACTCTGCAAGACGAATTTAGCTATGGTTGAGGAATTCATTGAAAACTCAAAGGGATTGGTTACTTGGATCAAGCCTTGTGCAGGCACGACGGCATTTATAAAATTTAATATTGATGATCCAGAGTTTGGTAGCTACGAGTTGTGTGTAGAGTTGGCAACAAAGCACCGGGTATTAATGGTTCCTGGGGATTGTTTCAATTGCCCGGGATACGCCAGGATTGGTTACGGTAACAGCCATCACGATTTGGTGCAGGGTCTTGATGTTCTTGAACAGGTTTTGAAGCTGAAAAATTATTGGCCCCAAAATTGACTATGGGGATTATTTTTAATATACGTTCACGGCTTAAACAAACTCTTGCGGTTATTTTTAGTACCACTGGCAATGGGCAACAATAGTTAGGGCTAATTGTTTGTTAGGGCTAATTGTTTATGGGTCGAAAATAATGACTAAAAATAGAAGTGTCGCAAATAGCCCTATGGCCATACTAATCTAATTACGCATCAGGGCAGTCGCTATAAATACAACCTGGTGTCGTTACCCTGGCTTAAATTTAGTAATTTTTCGTTTACAGTAAATATTTTCGTGTGCCTTTTAAAGTTTTTGGATTTGGTTAAAAGTTTTTTTTCTACGTCTTTCTGCCTACCGTTTTCAATTGCTCGACTGTTACTCCTGTAGTTACACTCATCTACCATAACCATACACCACCACCACACCACCGTTGCACAGTTGTGAGACATTGTTGGCAATGGCAGAATTAGCGTATCCGGGCCGTAGTGTGAACAAGGTGTTCAACCAGGAGTTTATTATTGATAAACGATTCCAGATTGTCAAGGAATTAGGCCATGGGGCATATGGCATTGTTTGCAGTGCCAAATACCAGGATGGCAACGAGGGCGATGGCAATTACGTTGCCATTAAGAAAATCACCAATATCTTTAGCAAGAAGATCCTCTGTAAACGATCCTTACGAGAATTGAAGTTGCTTCAGTTTTTCAGGGGCCACAAAAATATTACATGCTTGTACGATCTTGACATTGTCCCCCATTCGGTGACGGGGGAATTCAATGAAGTTTACTTGTACGAAGAGTTGATGGAATGTGATATGCATCAGATCATTAGATCGGGGCAGTCACTAACGGATCAGCATTACCAATCGTTTATATATCAGGCATTATGCGGACTAAAGTACATTCATTCTGCCGATGTGTTGCATCGAGACCTTAAACCCAGTAATTTATTGGTGAATGCTGATTGTGATTTGAAGATTTGTGATTTTGGGTTGGCAAGAGGGTTTTCCGAGAACCCCGATGAAAATGCCGGCTTTATGACCGAATACGTCGCCACAAGATGGTACAGGGCCCCGGAGATCATGCTCAGTTTCACCAACTACACCAAATCCATCGATATCTGGTCGGTAGGATGTATATTGGCGGAATTGTTGGGTGGTAAGCCGTTGTTTCGAGGAAAAGATCATGTTGACCAGTTAAATCAAATTTTGTTGGTTCTTGGCACTCCCAAAGAATCCACGTTGATAAAAATCGGGTCAGTCCGAGCCCAGAATTACGTTCGGTCTCTTCCGTATACGAGAAAGGTTTCGTTTCTGGAACTATTTCCCAATGCAAATCCCTTGGCCTTGGATTTATTAGAGCATATGCTTACGTTGGATCCAAACGAAAGAATCTCAGTTGAAGATGCCTTGAATCACCCGTACTTCAAGTTGTGGCACGACCCCCAAGATGAGCCTTCATGTCAGGTTAAATTTGATTTCAAATCGTTTGAAACTATTGATGATATTGACACCATGAAAAGAATCATTATCGAGGAAGTCAAGAGCTTTCGAGAGTTTGTTCGAAAGCCACTTGAGGAACAGCATCAAATGCAACTTCAATTGCAAATACAAAAACAACATGAACAGCAGTTGGAGAAACAGCAACAAGACCAAGATATAATTGATAATTTTGATCCTATGGATTTGGCCACTCCCTATAACGACGTTGCTCCTAATCCTGCGACTAATATCAGCGGAGGAGTTGATATTAGTGCCATAAATGATACTAATGCAATAAATGATGATAATGCAAAATACGAGTCTATTCCAAAACCTCAGGAATTAGACGAGTTTACTTTTAATAGACTTGGAAGTAACGAAATCTTGAATAATAATGAAGATTTATTCAGACTAGAAGAAGAGTTGGGGTTCGGTATGGATGGTACCTTATATCTGTCTTTACCATAATGTAGCATAGAGTTAATAAATTATTTTTCTTACACTATTATATTAATATCATTACTAAAGAATATCATATTTGATGATATCTCCGCCCTTTCCCATACACCAGAAATTACGTTGGTCAACATAAATGTTACTAATCTTGCCATCTTTGAACCAATAAGTAAAGTCAACTTCGCTCAATGGGATCTCAATGGATGGCACCCATTTGTCATTCACTACTGGGTGGATAATACATGGATAACTCTTGTTGGAGACTTTATGTTGTTCCATTAGTAACTTGGTGTAATGTCTTTTGGTTCTGATTTCATACAAGTACGTGTATAAAGACACAACGTTTCTAATAGGATCATTTTCGGTGAGGTTGACAAACGACGTTGATTTCGGAGTGTTTGGTGTTAATAACGAATTCATATTTTGCACGCTACCGTGTAAAGAATGACTGAGAGTTAAGTTGGCCGAAAGGAAATTCGATTCGTCGGATTTGGTTTTGGAATGTCCTCTTAAGGCCATGGTGTGGGTGGTACTGGTTTTTTTAGCCACAGGACTGGCGTTAGGAGAAGACGGAGACGTGACTCGCTTTTTGGTTATCTTTTTGATCTTGGGCAATGCTTTATAATCAAATTCCCAAAAGATGACTTTGCCATCATTGCCATAGGTGATTAATCGGTAAAACAGTTCGGGTTCTAGCAACTGGTCTTTTTGACACACAACTTGTTGCGGTTTTACAAACAACACTTTACACACGGAATTGGAGTGGCCCTTTAATCTACACACTAACTTCATTTGCTTGATTATTGGCGGATACAGATTATGGTCGGTGTTTTTTGACCCGTCCACCAATGTCGACGGCGAATTTGTCGAATAGGAAGCCACGGCTTGGGTTAAAATCGCCGGCATTGAAGGCACATTATTTGATCCAATACTATTGGTTGTGCCACTTCTTGATCTTCTCCCTTGTAAAGATTGACTGGGCAATAATTGGGTTTGGGTTTGGGGGTTTTTCTGTTGATTTATGATGGTGTTGATGTTGTAATACGTTAGTTTGAACAACTCAACTATATCACCATTACCAGCAATTGCTAAAAACTTGAAGTCGTTGGAGAACGTTATGTCCAATACTCCGTCTTGCAAATAAGTCGAGATGATATCGGTAATAATACACCGTTTATTATCACCGTAATTGGAATTGAAAGTAAACGACAAGTTGATGATTCTTACAAGACCATCTATGCCACCTATGGCTAATAAATGTGGATTATTACCCGAAGGGGAGGCGTCTACAAGCGATATGGTGGATCTAATGGTGGCAATTGGCCGGTGACTTAATTTTAAATGCCCAACAACGACATTTTCTTCTTTGGAATCGGTATCCAGAGACTTGATATTAAACCCACTTAAATCAAACTTTTTGAAATAAGTAACAAACTGATCTTGGTCAATAACTTCCTTGTTATATAACGGTTTAATATTCTTGGTGAAAGGATTAAGGATAATAAGCTCTCCGTTAGAATACCCAGCAATCACCAAAAAATCATATACGGGATGGTCAATTACTTCTAAACAGGTTACTGCTTCGTTAATTATAGTTGTGGATAAATTATTGCCACTTAAATGAGAAGAACCCGTAATTGAATTAGGAGACTTTTCATTAATGTAATTATCAAGGATTAAATACGTTAAATTCGCCAAGTTAATGACAATAATAGCACCAGAATTTAAACCCAAAATCACATAGTTTGTGTCATTCCCAGACTTGAATAAACGCATACAAGTGATGATCAATTTGTGGTGCAATTGAAGTCTTAAAATCGGAACTTCAATCTTCTTTGCATAAGAAAACGTTTTGGGTTCTTGCTTTTCCTTATCTTCTCGATCATCAATTTCTAATAACGATACATATGGTTTATCGGCTTGATAGGTTATTGGATTTGTGTAATTAGCAGATGAATCTATGGCAATAATATTAAGCACATTGACATGGCATGCCACCAATAGCTTTTCGGTATCGGCAGAACCTAAAGTTTTATAATAAAGTTCACTATCGAAATTTAAGACCTTATCAAAGATAGTAGATTTATTAATGGACGATATCAAATCATGGAAATTATTTGTATGAAAACCATTGGTTGTTGAAGTAGAGAATTTTAGTAATTTTGTAACATTATTAGTCAATTTGTCTAAAGCTGTTTGGGGTTGGGGTTGGGGATCTTGAACAGCACCATTTTGTGGAGAGTCATTAATGTCAAGGATTTCAGTCAAACAACCTGGGTTTAATTGAACATATTGAGAAGGGTCTGGCATCAATGATCCGGCATTGGCTCCTATCTGGAATCCTCCATCTACAGTCTTATTTTGCGTTTTATACTTAATGACTTTGTCGAATAGATTAGTTATATGATATGGTAAAGACACATATGTGTTAGATTCAAATATCCCAGGTCCCGGATTCAATGGGCCTCGTGATATATTCAAATACGTGGGTGTTAATTTGCCAACCACAGTCGAGGCATCTGAATTATTAGTGACATTATTGTTATCATTCAACGGCCATAATATCGACACTAAATTGGCTTTCTCTTCCGAATCGTAATCTTCGTGAATAAAATGAATATTATCTTCCAACTTGTCAATTCCAGGCGACACTGTTCCAAAAAACACATTTAACGGAGGAAGATCATCAATTTTAATTTTAGTCAGTGTCATTGTTGGCTGTAAAGTCACCTATCCCGGTACTAATAGAAATTATTTGTTAGTAAACTCTTAGCAATTCCAAAACTGTTGATTCGTATGGACGCTTAATATTCAATAACCTTTGAACCAGAAACTTATCCGTTAGTATACAAATCTAACGACTACGTCGAATTTAAATACGAGTGACAAAAGTGGAGGAGGTTGAGATTCTCACCACTGTATATAAGCACTTCGCTAAGACTTCGCAAAAATTTAAAATGATTGCCTGTTAAAGGTTACAAACATTATTAATGCTTATATGATTTGTTCCTCCTGGAAGAAATGGATGGCGTTGATGTAAAAGCGAAGGATGATTAAGGAAATGTGATGAAATCTTTTTGATAGGCTCAAATTAAACGTTTGATGTTTTAATTAAGCGCCACTATCTTCATGAAACTACATTTTATGGCATTAATTACTTGCCAAGGACTTAGAAAGGAAATAATTATTATTCACCAATGCAGAAATTGCAATCAAGCAATTTAGCCCCTGAATTAATATCATTATCTCCTAGAGAATCCCCACAAAAGATCCTACTATTTTTATATCAACACCATCCAGTTCTCCCATTCATTCAACAATTTATCATTTTGCCTAAACCCACAAGCAGCTGGACATTTCAGCTTGCCATAATGGAGTATGTCATAGTCATACATCACATGATCGCGCACATGATACGTGGTGTACCGATGAATAAATTAGTCGGCAATTGCTCCTTAAACTTTCAATTCCGAAAAACGAGAAAAGTTTTGAAATTTTTCGAAATTTTAGTAATTGATTCCAATTTCAACACTTGATTCGGATAAATCGCCAAAATCCATTATTAACCTACTTTGAAAGGTTAATTATTTGATTTGCCGTTTTTTTTCCGTTAAATTCTTCAGAAATTTGATTGATTACACTAAACTTAAATTTATTTATCATTGTTTATTTAGGGAGAAAAATTTTTTTGGCAGTGGTCGAGATTCAGTCCCGTACACCCATACTTTATCAGGTGCCTCCCAATCAAGTTTTATTGTTGAGTTTATCAAATTTCATTGTATATAATAGTAGTTGAAGAAGAAATTGTCTTTCTTGTATTCATTTGTTGATTTGTTGTTTTTGTGTATTTCAATTCCTTCTTGTTTATAGTTTTTTTTGTTGTTTTCAAGTTTAAAATCATGGCAATTCCACAATTGAAAAATGGGAATGGAAAGAGTCAATCAAGTTCGAGTGCAAGGTTTCGTCAACGAAAGATATCAGTCAAGCAACCTTTAACCATATATAAGCAAAAAGATCTACCGGCCGCCGATTTAGCTAATGAATTAGAACCCAGTCAAGTCAATCATTTGAATAGTAATGGCCAGCAGCGAGATTTGCATTCTTTTGAGACTGGAGTGGATAAGAACGAAGAGGATGAAGTGCATTTGCAGCAAGTAATAAATGCTGCACAAAAGGCTTTGTTAAGTTCCAAAGAAGGTAGAAAAGACGAATCAAAGGAGGAAGATTTAAAGAAAGCTCAAGTTTATATACCAACACCTGATGCATCTAAGATCTGGCTGGAAGCTTCTAAATATTATAATGACCATACATTCATAGAGCCAGAAGCTAACATAAAATACAGTGCTCAAGTTGAAGATGCCATTGGTGTTGCATATAATATGGATGAAATCGATGAAGAGTTTCTTAATGAAATGAATAAAACCCATCCTTTAAAGAAAAATGAAGCCATCTGCAATGAACTTGAATTTGAAATAGTTGTAGATAAGTTGGAAACATTAATTGAAGAAAAGCAGCCCTTTTTGTCGATGGATCCAACTAATATTTTATCGTATAAAGAGTTATCGTCATACATAATAGAAGAATTCAAATCGTCACATAAAAACAATCCATACATTCAAATTGGTTCCAATCTCAAATACATGTCATCCATGACTCTAAAGGAACGATTGGCCAAAGAATTGAATTTCCATCCCTTTGTTACTACTTTTGACAAAGATCCTTTGAACCACGATAATAAGGATACCACTAGAACCATAATTAAATTATTGGATTTATTTGGTGAACCTATTTATAACCATTGGAAAGCAAGGAAAATAGAACGAAAGGGCAAGTCAATAATACCAAGTCTAAAGTTTGAAGATCCTAATGCCAATGAGAAGGACAATGATAATGATCCTTATGTTTGCTTCAGAAGAAGAGAGTTTCGACAAGCACGTAAGACGAGAAGAGCTGACACTATAGGTATTGAGAAGATTCGATTATTACAAAAATCTTTGCATAGAGTACGTGATTTAATGTTTAATGTTAGTCAACGAGAAATTTTAAAACTCGAGGCTTATAAGATGGACTTGAATGTTTTCAAATTAAGATGTGAAGCAAAAACCTTGAAGAGAAGTCAAAATATTGTTGGCGATGACCACTTATTTTATCCACACAAGAAGAAAAAGATTATTAAAATCAAGGAGGAAGAAGAAAGAGAGAGAGAAGAAGCTAGAGCCAAAAGAGAGAGAAGACTTAAAGAGTTTAAAGATTCAACAAAACTTAATCAAATGTCTCAAGTTTCTTCTCTGGTGGATAATGGTAGTTCAACTCAACCATATGTTAAATTACCTCCGTCTAAGATTCCTGACATGGACTTGATAACTGTGTCTTTGGTATTGAAAGAGAAACAAGATACAATCAAACGTGCAGTATTGGATAAATTGCGCAAGCGGAAGGAATTGGACGATGGTTATATTAATTTGACTGATAATCCATATCAACCATATTTCAATATTTTGACGAATTTCCATGTTCAAAATAAAGAATTGACGCACAGTCCTTATTCTGCTATAGGAATGAATAATTTGCATCAGATCAATTCAAGTAGTGTACTTAACGAAGCACTTGTAAAATTATTAGAAGAGGGCAAAAAACCTCTTCCTGAAATGAGAACATTTAGTGGTAAAACTGGAGAGTTGATTCCTTCAGAAGCGTTTCCTCATTTGAATACTTTATTGAATGACGTTAAGAATAGAAGTGCCAGCGGGTATATTAGCCAATTGTTGAAGAATATTGAAAGCAATAATTATGATGTCTATGTAAATGGATTTGAAACCCCTGAGGTGGATGAAGAATTAAACCGACCCAATATATCAGATGCTATTTTTCGGTTAAGAAGAAGAACGGGAAGGTTAAGTAGGAACTTCATAGATCGAAGACTTCCTAAAGATTTAAGTCAGTTTATTGATGACGGACAGGAGGGGAAACAAGGTGAAGAAGGAAATGAAATTATTGATGTGTATGACGCATTAGAAACTTCTAGGAGAGCCAAATCTAATTGGAAGTTTGATAATGAATCGAGTGAATACGAAACAAATCTTGCAATGCCTTTTAGTTTAGATCCTTCAAGATTGAATAGCATTTGTGAGGATACTCAGTCGATAAGATTTGGTTCAATGTTGTTATCGAAATCATATGAATTGTTGCGAGAATCTGTACATAATCGACAACAAGCTTTTATGCAACAAGCAAGATTAAGAGCCTTACATCAGCAACAGCAGCACCAATTGCGAAATAAAACGTTGACACAAGTAGCACGGCCTTCCAACTCGAGTACGAGTGGCTCAAGTACCGGGTCTGGTTCGGAATCAGCATCTTTGACCGGGTCGGGATCGGGATCGGGGTCAGGATCATCACAGGCAAAGTTAAACAGAAGCAACTCGATGACGCCTCCAATACGTGCAGCAAGTAATTCGGCTCGAAGTTAGCTAGTGCAAATAGTTGCACGTGATCGAATGTAGTTTAGTTTAGATGTTGAAACATTTTGTATTATAGTTAGCATTACACGACATAAGTTATGAAATACAATTGGTCGATTAAAATAATCCTTCTATTTGGCCATCATCGTCAACCTCGACATTCATAAACCCGGAATGAGTGGGCAACCCAGGAATGGTCATAATCTCCGCTGCCAAAGCGTATAAATAACCTGCTCCTGCCGAACATCTGACTTCTCTAATGGGAATCGTAAATCCAGTAGGTACTCCTTTCAAAGCCGGGTCATGTGATAACGAATATTGCGTTTTGGCAATACAAATTGGTAACTTATCGTAGCCTTGCTGGGTGTACTGTTGGACTTGTTGTTTGGCCAACGGCGATAATTCAATGGCTGATGCACCATACATTTTCGAGGCAATGGTAAAAAGCTTATCTTCAACAGAACTATTGACATCATAGAGGAAATGTTGGTGTGGATTTTTTGGTAATTGCACGGCTTTCACCACGGACTTTGCTAATTGTAATGCTCCAAGACCACCTTGTGCCCAATGGTTGGTGGGCACTGCAAATTCAGCGCCAGCCTTTAAAGCTTCTTGCTGAATCAAAGCCAACTCATTAGCAGTATCGGTTTCAAATTGGTTAATGGCTACAACCACCGGTACATTATATTGCTTGATATTGCTGATTTGTTTAGCTAAGTTGGCGCAACCGTTTTTCAAAAAGTCCAAGTGCTCTGAAGTGTAGACTTCAGGAAGTGGCTGGCCTGGCTTGACATCAGGAGCTCCTCCATGTAACTTCAAAGCTCTCGAAGTTGCAACTAAAACAACGGCATCAGGTTTAAATCCAGAAGCTCTACATTTGATGTTGAAGAACCGTTCGCCTCCCATGGTGAAATCAAACCCGGCTTCAGTAACGACGAAACCCTTTTTACCATTGTTAATAGGATTGGACGGCGATGTCAATTTCAATGCCACTTTATCGGCAATTACCGACGAAGCACCGATTGAAATATTGGCAAAAGGTCCGGCATGGACAAATACCGGTGTCCCTTCTAATGTTTGCATGAGGTTTGGCTTGATAGCATCTTTCAATAGTGCCGTTAACGCTCCAGCACATCCGATATCTTCACAGGTTATGGGTGTACCGGTGTCCTTTTGAGAACCAACAACAATTTTACCAATTCTTTGTCTCATATCTTTTAACGAAGCTGATAATGCAAGAATGGCCATTAATTCCGAAGCAACCGTGATATCAAACCCCGATTTCCGTGGTGGATATTTAGATGCTTCATTGTGACCTTGACCTAAAGTGACGTCTCGCACAAATCTATCGTTACAATCAACCACTCTTTTAATGGTGATGGATTCGGGATCAATATTCAAATGAGCAAACTTTTCGATTTCTTCGTCGTTCAAATCGTCGGGATTGGTTTTGTTAATGCCTAATTTGTTCAAACGAACCAACATCGAAGGTGTGAACGTTCTCGACCCCTTTTTCACGGGAATTAACCGTTTGTAGAATCCTTTTATAGTCTTGGATGTGTATTCATGGAACATTCTCGTGTCAACGGCAGCACATAACAAATTCTGGGCAGCAGAAATAGCGTGAATGTCGCCAGTTAAATGCATATTGAATTCGTCCATTGGAATCACTTGTGAATAACCACCGCCAGCAGCACCTCCCTTGACACCAAATGTCGGGCCCATACTGGGCTGGCGAACATTGGCAATCGAGTTGTAATTCAAATGAGCACCCAAAGCTTGCGTCAATCCCATGGTAGTGGTACTTTTACCTTCACCTAAAGGCGTTGGTGTGATCCCTGCAACCAAAACATAGTTTCCCTTTTCTTCCGTAGGTCCTTCGGCAAAATCATCTAATCGTTCAATCAAGAGTTTAGGATCGACTTTCGCTTTGTAATGGCCAAATGGCTCGAGTTCCTTTTCCAAAAGTCCCAACTCCTTCGCTACAGTAGTGATCTTTTTGGGATGCTGATTTCTCGAGATTTCTATATCAGATGGCACTGGCAGAACGAGGTTCAATGGTAAGGGTCTGAAATCGTGTTTATGACGATTTCTTTGTTGCAAAATAGCAGCATCAAAAACATTTGAACATAACATAGCTACGGTCATCGGACCTACGCCACCAGGTACTGGTGTAATGTACTGGGCGACTTTAGAGGCAGATTTAAAGTCTACATCTCCAACTAGTTTTCTACCGTTTTTACTACTGGCATCAGGTTTGTAATTAATTCCTACATCAATAACAACACACCCTGGCTTTAACCATTCGCCTTTGATGTACTCCGGTTTACCCACGGCTGCCACAACAATATCGGCGTTTTTCAAAACACCCTGGAGGTCCTGGGTGTATCTGTGGCAAATGGTAACCGTACAATCGTGCTGTTTCAACATTGAGGCTACTGGATTACCTACGATATCGGATCGTCCAATAACAACGGCATTTTTGCCACGCATTGGGACTCCAGTGGTTTTGATCAACTCGATGACTCCATTAGGCGTACAGGGCAAGAATAAAGGATGGCCGCCTCTTTTAGCGAGTTCGCCAATATTGAATCTTCCAAAACCATCGACGTCTTTTTCAATGGCCACAGCGTTGGTGATGGTGGTTTCGTCAATGTGGGCGGGCAACGGCAATTGAATCAAGAGCCCATTCACTTTGGGATCGTTATTTAGATTATCAATATGCTCTAACAATTGAGCCTCGGTGATGTCTTCGGTAAACTTCAACAAATTGGACTTGATGTTGGATGACTTGGCCGCCTTTAGTTTCGAATTCACATACGCTGACGAGTCCGGCCTGTCACCGATTTGAATTATGGTCAAATTGGGCTTGAACTTCAAATTATCGGAATTCAAATCGGCACCAGCACCGAACTTGAGTTGGTTGTGGTTTAGGACTTTTTCAGCAATATTGCTTCTTATAGTTTTGGCCAACTTCAAACCAGAAACAATAGTAGCATTGTAGTTTATGGAAGTAACTACAAAATGTCTTACTAAAGCTCTAGGCTTGTTCCTAAGCATTGTAAATTGTTAGTGGAATTAATTTTTCAGGCATCTCGTGTCGTGGAAAACTACAGTGGAAACACGACATTCATATGAGTCAGAATGAAATGTACAAGTACCAATAAAATGCTGTCAACTTTATCGTTCTGGTAGTTATAATCTGGTTTGTCTTATTATGCGTTATAAGGACTTAATTGTTGTTTGGTAGATGTCAATATTGTCTTGTAGTTGTTCGCCGCACGCTAATTCTACACTATTTAATAGTGATATCTTTCAATACATTATACAATGTAACTCGTATTTTAGGGATGAATAGAGTTGGGATAGAGTTGGGATAAATAGAGTTGACTTGGAATGATCAATGGAGTCACCAAATCCAGAAAGCATAAACACCCTGATGATTGGGGAAATACAACGACGTAAAAATGAGGTTACATTGAACACATCATCTACGAAATTGCTCTGCTAGTGTAAGAATTAGTAGGAATTAGTGTAAGAATTAGTGTAAGAATTAGTGTAAGAATAATTAGGAATTAGTGTAAGAATAATTAGGAATAAGTAGAATTAGCGCACGGGTTATTCTCATCTCATCAGAACATTCTCATTTTCATTAATTAATCTTTATAACAAGTTATGATATAAGATTTAGACCAATTAGAGTACTTATAAAATATCATGTCAGACACAGAAAGCTACCACCACGAAAGAAATTCCCGGAACGCTGATGAAAAGTTTGATCAAGGTTTGGACGATCACAGAAATCAGCCTAGTTCTTTACCAGTTCCACAACCAGATATCCCAGCTCCCACATTTAGGAAATACGACCGTCAGCATGTAAGCATTTTAGGCTCTACGAACTTGGCGGAGTTTTCTGGCGGTGCTTTTGATGAGGATTCCAATTTTGTGCCTCAAAAAATGCCTCCTAGAAAGCCTAGGGCTTATTCTGTAGATGAAGGCTTGGATCCCAAGGACCAACGTCATTTGAGTGTTCAGAATATCTCGTTTAAAAACAACGCTCCCGTCAAAAGAAAACGGAAACTGACCAGAAGTGGTTCTAATAATGACAACTTTGAAGCCGATTTGGCATCGCCTATGATGAGAATGAAAACTAACGACACCGCATATAGCGACAAAAGCAACAAGGAAAGAAGACCTTCAATGTCGTCTATTGATAGTGATGTTATTAGCCATGGGTCTCGGTCGAGTCAGGAAACTGAAGAGGACGTTTGTTTCCCCATGTTACGTGAACATGTGAGAATCAATGGCATTGATTTTGATGAAATTGACGAGTTTATAAATGAAGAAAGAGATAATGCTGAAACTTTAAAACAACAACAACAACAGTTGGGCCAAAGACTGGAACCTTTTGTTTCTACAACTTCCAGAGTAGTTCATTCTTCTCAAGCTACTTTGAAGTATACGCCCAAAAACATTTTACAAAAGACGTTTACTAGAAAAACTTATGACACTGGTTCCAATAAGGATCTGCTGGGCAATGAAAAGTTCCAGCCAACTTCGGATTCTTCATTAACTGATGAAGATTTTCGGAAAATGTCTCCAGGGTCTGAAGAGTTTGTGACTTTTGCTGATAAATCAAATGCCAGTTCTTCTTTGCCGGATCGGTTTTCCTTTTTCAGTACCAAAATGGAAGAAACCATTCATGCTCCGGATATTCCTTCGTTAGTGGACCCGAACCAATCAGTTCGAGATTTGTTCAATGATGGAGAGGTCACGTGGTGGCTCGATTGTAGTTGTCCAACAGATGCGGAGATGAGAGTTATTTCCAAGGCATTTGGATTACATCCGTTGACCTCGGAAGATATTAGGGTCCAAGAAAGTAGAGAAAAAGTTGAACTATTCAAAAACTATTATTTTGTATGTTTCCATACTTTTGAACCTGATAAAGAGAGTGAAGATTACCTTGAGCCAATAAATGTGTATATTGTGGTGTTTAGAGATGGGATTTTGACGTTCCACTTTTCTCCCGTCGATCATGGTGCTAATGTTAGGCGAAGAGTACGACAATTACGGGATTATGTCGATGTAAGTGCCGATTGGATTTGTTATGCGATAATTGATGATATCACCGATGCGTTTATTCCGGTTATTACTGGGATCGAATATGAGGCCGATGCTATTGAAGATTCGGTGTTTGTAGCCCGAGAAATCGATTTTAGTTCCATGTTACAGCGAATTGGCGAATCCCGAAGAAAAGTAATGACGTTAATGAGACTTTTATCAGGTAAAGCTGATGTTATTAAAATGTTTGCTAAAAGATGCCAGGACGAAGCATTCAAAAATATACCACATCAGGAATCACCCCAAAACCAACACACTCCGAACCAATCAAGTGCAATTTTGGGATTTGGTCACGACGGAAGCGGAGGTATCAGTTTTGGACCTCAGCCCGGCGCACCTCCCAATATGATGGCTTCCAATCAGTACCAATTCCATCACCAGGGCCATATAACTCAGCCTAGAGCCGATATTGCCTTATATTTAGGTGATATCCAGGATCACGTGGTCACGATGTTTCAAAACTTGTTGGCATATGAGAAAATATTCAGTCGGTCCCATGCAAATTACTTGGCCCAATTGCAAGTTGAGTCTGTTAATTCCAACAACAAAGTCACTGCCATGTTATCGCAAGTAACGGTCATTGGTACGCTATTATTGCCACTAAACGTTATTACGGGTTTATTTGGGATGAATGTGTCGGTTCCTGGACAACACAAATCGGGATTGGCATGGTTTTTTGGAATTCTTGGAGTAATGGTTTTTGTGGTTATTTTGTTTTTCACTATTGCCAGAATATGGTTGCGGAAATTGATGAATAATGATGCTGAAGGTGCTCAAGTATCTTCCAGGAGGTCTTTTAAGAGTTTTGGTTTGCGAAGACCTAGCAGAGCAAAATCTGTGGTCAGCTTTCCACGTTATGATGTTTAGAAATATTTCTTTGGGGTTTAATGTATAATATTGATTTAGTTACTTTGGTCATCGACCTTATGATGTTTGTACACTTCTTTTCTCCATTCTTGCAATAATTTCTTCTTCTTGTACTTTCTCCGATCTTTTATTCTTAACTTCTCTTCTCGATATGGTGCAAACTTCTTTATGCCTATATAATTGTTCAATTCTTTATCGTCAGCTACAAATATATCCCTGGTAGTCAAGCCGTAGCTTTCCGGAGACACTTCACGGTATTTAAAGACTATATCTGTGTCTGTAGACCGTCCTCGTTGTTCTTGTTCGACCTCGGCTTCAACTTCCTCAATTATTTTGGTTTTATTGGCTTCGATTATGGCCTGGGCTTTTTCCTTTATGCTTTCTTTCTGTTTCTTCAAAGATTTCTTTTCCTTTAATTTCTCTTTTATTGACTTTTTGGGTACTTCTGTTTCGGATTGTTCAAGGCTTTCAAATTCGTCGTCGTTCCATTCAGGTTTAGTAACATCTTCATTATAGTATTGTTCATTAAACACATCAGCCATCTTACTATCCCAGTCGGCATCATCGAAATCATCATTTAAAAGTGAATCACCAAACACTTTGACAATAACATCTTCCTTAATATCATTCCCTAGCTCTTTTTTGATCTTACTTAATCGATCAGTTACTTTGTTGAGCTTTATGGTTTCTTTCTTCTTTATTTTCTCCTGTTTACTTTGTTCTCTTTCTTGGTTTTCTTCATGTTTTCTCTCCCGTTGCCGTTTTCGTGCATTGGTCTTTTCTCTTCTTAACGTTGCTTGGTTACGGGCGTACGAAACAATCTCAGCTGCATTATGGTCTTCATATCGAAAGTTATATGCGTTTTCAAACTTTTCTACGGCTTCATCAAACTCGTCATCATCGTCTCCATGTTTATCAAGATTAATCACTTTATCGTTCTTCTTAGGAATCCATTGTTTTTGATCCACAAAAGATTGAAGAAAATCCTGTGGGCTCGTAGAATCCAAATCAAGTTGGGGTTCTTCAAAATGTGTTTTAGTCTTTTTTGTCAAAAACTCGTCGTCTGCATTGTCATCGTCGCTAAAAGCATTCTTTATATCCGATAAAAGCTGTGCTCGTTCTTCTCTTTCAGTGACAACAAAGGACTTTTCTCCGTCAACAGTGGGGATCTCGTCCTCGTCCGACTTGTAACCTCCTGACAACAAATTCATTCGATGATAATCTTTTAAATATAATGGTTTTTCGTGTTTTTTGGTGACTTTGACTTCTTCTTCATCGTAAAACTTTATACTTTTGTCCAATAGTTTACTGGGATCGGTTTTAAGAGTCTGCAACACTTTATTGATGCCATTATCTATATTTTCAGTTATTAATTCCCCAAACTCATCCTCACTTTCGCTTTCGCTTTCACTTTCACTTTCACTGCCACTTGGCGTTTCGCTGGTTTCAATTTCCTTTGCAATTAATTGCTGATTTTCAACCAAGCTTTCCCGCCTGGAGTCGTCTTTATTTCCGATTTCCCCTTTAAGGGCTTCTTCTCTGGCCTTTTTGGCTGCTGACTTCTTTCTTGCCATACAAAGATTTTCGCGATGCTCATCGAGATTTATTAACACTATAAATGGTTTGTTGTTCACTTCAAACACCCACCTCAGCTCCTTTCGTGGGTCCTTTCGTGGGTGATAACACTCTTTTCAAATCATCTTGCATTATAATGAAACCTCAGAAGAAATTCTAAAGTTTTAAATCGTTCTGAGTAACAGTTTCTTTTACCAAACTATGAGCTACTGCTTTCTTAGTACTATACCACCATCGTATTGCCAATTCACCTCTATTTAGATCCAAGTTCTCGCTAATCACTTTCCAAAGCATCTCAAGCAAATAAATGGTTTCCGGCTTATCGCATCCCTCAATTAGTATGAACACTTTATCTAACCATCTCGTGAAAATAGACAACGGAAGATAAGGCACTAAATTAATAATTGTCAAAACCATTGCTTCTTTAGAAGTTTCGGGAGTTAATCTCTTTTCAAACTTATATGCTTGATGAGAATCGGGGATGAGATCTAACATAATTTGTTTTGACGGCTTTTTCCTTTTATTGTCGTGAATAATGTCTCGGTCGTTGTGCTTGCTATCAAAGGTCCGTAAAGTGGATTCAGCAGCTATTTCGCTAATTGGCTGGGCTGAGTGAAATCCTTTGTTTTGAGGGTTAATGTAAATCCCATTTTTTGTATGAAGGCATTTGAAATAAATAAAGTTCAACATTTCTTCTGCTCGGGATTTCAGGGCATTGGCTGCTGTTTGAGTTAAAATGGATTTTCCTAGCGTTTCAATGGCAACACTTAATTGATGCGGCGATAATATCGCTGGAAATTGACTCACTACTAAATTTATATAATCCAAGCTTGCTCCAATATTAATTTCTTTGTTATGGTTGGAAAAATATAACAAAAGAACTGAATGACACGCTTCAATCAAATCGTGAGCCTTTATATCACTATTATTGACAATATCAAGACACAATGGGAATATAGTGGAGATGGTGAAATCGTTGTTTACATGGTTATTCTGTAAATAGTTTTCCCATAACCCCATAACAAATAAAACTTTACTTTTTATCACGAAATTTTCATTCAATACTTTAGAATTTAAATTAACGTTGGGGTATCCTATTAAGAACATTGTGAACCTTTCAAACTCTACCGCAAAATTCTTAAGAATCACTTCTAGACTGAGGTAGTATGTAAAGTTATAAGTGTCAAAACCCCCTTGGCCAATACTTACTAACACATAGTTTAGATAGTACAACGATTCAAGTACTTTAAAACTAATTTCTTTATACTCTTGATCAATATTATAAGTACGAAAGGACATATATCCGTTTTTGGCTTTTAAAAACCGAGAATATATTCCCTGGTAGATAATACATTGACTAAACAAAATGGATTTCATTAGTATCCAAAATTGTTGATGTAGCGGATTGTTGGACTTTTGACTTTGTGAAGTGTTGAACTTGGATGTTTGAGTTTGTTCACAAAGATTTTGGTTAAATTGCTTAATTTCTATGAGACTTTCCCAAATCAAATTAAAAGAGTTTGGTTGTAAGTCAAGTACTTGGAAATAATTCTCCAATAGAAATGATAATCTATTAAGATGTTTGATGACAGGATTGTTCATTAAATTGGTGACTATTTGGAGGTCATATTGTGGGTCCAAAAGCATCAATTCTTGATAAATACGAAATTCAAATGAATTTTTTGAGTACATCAACTGGATTAGCTTATTAATAATAAATTTATTGCTTATTGTTGGTGTGTAATCCTTGACAGACATCTTCTCGTGTTTAAACATTATTGAAAAACTCAATAAAGATAAATTAATTATATCATCAGAATTATAAGCTGTTAAAGAATAATTCAATGATCTAACAAATAAAGAATTTAATTTGTTATCGAAGTCTCTGAAAAACCATAAATACTTGACCATGTTGGTATTGACATATAAATCGTCTCTTAATTGATTACTCAACATTACCCCTGAAACAATTGGTAACACTTTCCAACTATTATGCACCATATCATATTGACTGAAGTTGTCTAATTCGTGAAAAAGGATTTTGTACCATGTTTTTATAGGTATAGTTGGTTGAGAAACTGCCAATTTACGGTCAGTAATAGACTTGAATGCTTCTATTATGAGGTAATTGTCAATAAAAGAAGGTCCATGTAAAGCAAAACAGACCGGGCTGTTTAAAAATGCAGATATCACCAATCGTAAATTGTATTCTACTTTAATTGTAGGCAAATAATTATACAAATATCCCAAGACTTTAGAAACAGTTGTATCTGACTTTGGATTACGGAGTTCCTCAATTAGGTAGTCCAACGCTTGAGGGATATTGTTAGAAAATCTTTCTGTGCGTTCTAAAAGGGTTTTACCCTGAGGCCCTAATTTTGAATATAGTGACATTTTGTTCTCCAGAATGGTGCGATTTTCGAATCCATCATATGTTTCGAATATCTAAAATATCTAAACATGTTTCGGGTATAATACGACAGAATATGATGTATAAGCTATTGAATGTGTCGAGACCCTTTTCAGAGATATCATTGGGGATCAAAAACGTGTCATTTGCGCCAAATATAGAGGAATCTGGTCTTGACACAAGAGATTTGAAAAGACATCAACAGGTTTTAAAGGACACAGTATTACAGTTAAAATCGTCCAATGATTTAGTCCAAGTAATTCCATTACTCAAGGCACATCTTTATAATTACAAAGAAATTGATGTCGATATAATTTATGACATTCTAGCCACTAATGGGTCAGAAGATGAGTCGTTTCTGGTGCTTTATGACATTTGCAAATTAGTTGAACCATATATGATCAACGATATTAGGTTCCAAGAGATATATATCACAATTGCTTGTAATTTGAGACGCTTACTGGCTATTGTTTTGCTTGTGGATGTTTATTTACAAAATCACCCTAGTTTACTCCAATCATCTATTCTCGAAAATCTTATTAAAGGATGTTGTGTGGATTATCAGCTTGAGACGGGCAAAATCGTATTTCTGAAGATTGTCAACATTAAGAAGGATTTAGATCCGAGCTTTTTGTCTCACACCTTGGACTTGTTCATTAAACACGATTCTTTGTTTCCCAATATCTTATACATCCTAGAAGCTTGGATATTCTCTGGAAACACGCTCCCTGGAGTCGATAGTATGATCCAAGTATTGTCGGAGGCATATAAATTTGGAACAGTCACTGAAATTCGGGAAGCTGAAAATTTAGTTCATAGATATGGTCTCGCTGATGACTATTTAGTCAAACATACCTGTCTCAAGTATAAGATTATTAATAATAACTTGAGTAGTTTCAAAAAACACTTAACATCCAAGGATATACAAGAAATGGATGATATAGCACTGACTTTGAATCACAATGAATTACAGAACTTTTATTACCTTGTTCTAGAGTATGTATACCGTTACTGTTACTTTGAGTATATGGAAATGGTTCTTGATAAAATGAGACAACGTAAAGTGAAACTAAACCAGAGATTCTATGTGTTATTGATAAAGTACTATGTCAAACATGAGAACTTTTTGGGATTGGTAAAGTTTTTCGAAACCCAATACCAAAATATCCAAGTAGATATGGAAATATTAAGACTTGTTTATGAATGTTTTGTTAGGAGCTATCCGAAATTGGCTTTAGAGTTTCAGGAAGAGATGAGAGATTGGATTCAATCTTCCGAATTAAATCAAACGCAAAAACAATCGATTCTATCCAAACTTGTACTTTATAAAACAGATTCGTCGATAAAGCCATTTGCATATAGAGACAAAACCCCCAATCCAATCAAGTATAAATCTAAAACTTGGGCTAATTATTCCAAGGACGATAGTCAAATCAAAAATCAAACACATTTTAGAGTTAAGAAGGGATTTGGTGAACTCATTAAACAAGGTGTCAGGCCAGATTTTTACATTATTGAAGAGACCTTCCGGCACCTGCATTTATACTATAGAACCAAAATTTTGGAATTGACGCATACTCTTCGTATGGAGCACAAAAATCAAAATCGATTGAGTATGATAAATTTACAACGGGCCACCCAAGAGGAGAGGTGGGAATTTTATACCTACAATCTAAATGTTTTGAATTCACATGATAAAATCCGGTTTGCACGAATTTTGTTCAACAAACGGCTCAATGATGAGGCGTTAGAGACGTTGAACCAAGTGAATCTTGCCGAATTGAATGATTATTCTTATTCGATGGTGCTCATATCAAAATTACGGATATTAATGTGCTGCCAGGATTATGATCAGATCCTCAAAGAACTACATGAGTTTCCTATTGAAAAGATAAAACTCCATGAAGAATTATTAGCTTATGCGAAAAAAGTTGCCACTAAAATGAAGTACCAAAATGCGCCTATGGACGTTCAAGACACTATGCAAACATTCATTGCTGACGTAGCGTATATTATCGAGAAAGATGTACACGATTTGGGGTTGTGTGTGCAACAAATGTTTGGTTTCTTGGATATTTGGGTTAGTCAAAGCACAAAGGACGTTCGCGCTTTTTGATCATGTCCGTTAAAGAATGGAATGCAATTGTATGTCAATGGTTCAAATCTATTAAGAGATGTTTACTAACAACAGGATAAATCTTTGACTGATAATTTGTTGGCGAAAATCTCTGAATCCATTGAGTGTTCGGTATGTTCGGAAATAATGCATGTACCGATAATGTCATCGTGTGGCCATTCATTTTGTTATGAGTGTTGTAGGGCGTGGTTTGATAATAAAGTGTCGTGTCCCACTTGTCGACATGAGTTGCAAATAGAACCCACGTTGAACGTGCAGTTGAAAGTGATTAGTAACAATATTGTCGATTTATTGATTGATCATGGCAATGAGAATGAAAAACATCAATTGATTCTGAAACGTCAGGAATCCAATATAGCCTACCAGGCGGATTTGAAACAAGATAACTTATATGGTGGGGTGTTTAAGAATGCATTTACTATCATTGATCGGTCTGATGGAGTGGCCAGATGCGGCAATTGTCATTGGGAAGCTAATGGCTCTGAATGTTTGCATTGTGGAGCCCGATTCCGCAATGTCATAAATGATGAGTTTTCAGATGCCGACGGGTACGATTCCAATGAGGATCATGAGGAGATTCAGTTATATGGAGCTGAAGACGATGCGTATGATACCGATGATAGTTTTATTGACGTTCGAGATTTACATGAAATTAACGAAGATTTACAAAGTCGAGATAATGATATACTATCATCAGATATGGATGCCGCTTCTAATGATTCATGGCGTGGGTTTGAAGTAGAAGATCATTTTGAAAATAATCTGGATCACAGAGATGAATATAGTGATGACGATTTCCGTACGGCAATCCATAATTTTCATCAAGCCCCTATTGATTTAGATGATATCGACAATGAAAATATTAGCCGAAGACGCCGAAACGTTATAAGCATTAGTGATGATGAAGATGAGTCGTTTTAGTCTCTTTAATAATTTAATGAATAATGACCTGATCTTGCGTGTGTGTACCGATAACTTTCGCACTATTTTTTTTTGGATTTTCTTATTGGGAGAAAATAATTTCCAACAACACCAATGGCCCCAAATCCCCAAAGAATTATTGAGTTACAAAAACGATACCAAACGTCTCATCAACCATTGTGGTTAAGAGGCCCTCGTTCGAAGTTTCTTGTTTACCCATTTTACGCTTTGTTCACAGTTAGTACTGCTGTTCCTTTATTTTACGCTGGTAGAAGTATTTTAGGAATTAAAGAAGTCAATTAGAACCAACACGAGTCAATAAGAGTCAATAAGAGTCATTTAAGTATATGAATACATGTCATTTATTAATAATACTAAATTAAATGTTTCAAGGCTAAAATAATTTGATAGACACCGTAGGCCCCGGGATCAGGAGGGAACTCCACGGCATCATCTAAACCTCCAACATACGAAGCTCTACCTAATTTAGGTTTTAATTTTCTAGTACCTTCAGCAGCATCATGTGCTATTTGTACTGCCTGGGCAATATCTAAGGTTTCTTTGAATCCTTTAACAAACGGAATCAATACATCCATAACGGTTCTATGACCTTCTCTGGCCTTGGTAAAGTCTTGTAAAGTTTCAATGGCTTCAACAAGACTCTTGGCAAAGATCTCTTTATCTGACACTTTTCCTTTTGAACTTTGTAAGTTGTTAATCAAGTGATTAAGTAATGATTTGACAAATATATAAAGAATTGCCCCTAAAGTTCCACCCATATCATTAGCCAAAATGGATAAAACCCTCGTCAAACTCGTCAACACTGATCCTTGAGACGCAATACCTTCTTTTAAAGCCGCTAAAGTTCCCTTGGCACCTAATTCTAACATTTTCCCACAATCTCCGTCACCCATTTGAGTGTCCCATTCAGTAATCAAGTGTTCAAATTTGATTAAATTGTTTGATGCGGTTTCCAAGACTTTATACAAAACTTCTGGTTCCATTTTGATATCGTTGTCAAACTTCAAGTCGACATTATCGTAATGATCAAATTTCGTGATGATTCTTGATTCATAATCGCCAATATCACTTTCTACGTAATTGGGCCAATTAGATGCGGTAGTGGGCAAATCAAACAATTCGTAGAGCTTTGACTCATTAAACGTCTTTGTAGTTGACTTAGTGGTGTCAAATAATGTAATGGTAAAAATCGGTGCATTTAATGACGTAATAAAATTACCAGTCATAACTCTTTGTGGCACAATACCATAAGTAGCCTTTAATTGTTTAACGGTTTCGAACAACAATGCCCGTTCTTCAATAATTGGTACCCCTCCTAAGTTATTAAAAAGCAAAATAAACTTATCGGAAGTGTCATAGTCCAAATAATTTCTCTCTTTATCGGTTTTATCCAACATGTAATTTAATAAATCCTTAATCAAATCTTCATTACTAGGAATCTTGGGGATCTTGGCAAATCCCGGCTCATTATGGATCCCTAATCCTATTTCATACTCATTTGCGGCTAATTTTCCATAATTGGAATCCGCAGAATGTCCAGGAATGTGTACGTGATCTAATCCCGCATTAATCGATACGATGTTCTTGTTCACTTGCACTCCTAGTTCATATAATTCTTCTAAGCTATATTGCGAATCGTTTGCTGCACTACCTAATAATTTGATCACAAATCCGGAACCTGCTAAAGTTCTTCTACCCACCAAAGTATTAGTAGATCTTTTAATAGCAACGTCATCGGTGCACCTCAATAATTTGACCTTGTCTGCACCGTAACGAGCAATCAATTCTTGTTGAGCCATCCCAAAGTATAAATTATCACCTGTATAATTAGTGACAATTAAAATGGTACCTTTATTACTATGAACTACTTTTTCAGCAGCTTGGATATTCTTAAAATTAGGGGAGGCAAATACTTCTCCTTGGGCACATGAAGTTAACATGCCTTCACCAACTAAACCTGCCCATCCTGGTTCATGGCCTGATCCACCCCCACTAATTAAAGTTACTTTAGATGGATCAGCCTTGTTATTGTAGACAACCTTCTCATTCAATAAAACTGACAAGTTTTTATTAGAGACAACATAGCCTTGAATGCAGTTTTTAACCAAGTCATTGGTATTTTCTGGTAAAAAGTGTTTTGTCATTATTAACTATTTCTATCAATGAGATACTCTTCCATTAGGGAAATGAATAACAATTTATATAAATTGCTGGAGACAAAATCGGAATTTTATTGCGGGAAAATATTTTGTGAAGCGAAAGTACTTTTCCTACCCCACTAGTCGCAATTATATAAATTAAAATGGGCGTCGCCATTTTGGATGTATACAAATGAAGATTGTTATTGGTAGTGACCAGGCCGGTTATGAGTATAAGGAGAAGTTACTTGCTGATTTAAAGAGCAATAGTTTAGTGGATGAGGTTGAAGATATTGGAGTTGGGTCCAATACTGATTCTACTCCTTATCCTTCAATTGGAATCAAAGTAGGCGAATTGATCAAGGATGGGAAATTTGATCGAGGTATTTTGATTTGTGGTACAGGTTTGGGAGTTGCCATTAGCGCTAATAAAGTTCCTGGTATTAGGGCCGCAACGGCTCATGATTCGTTTAGTGTGGAAAGAAGTATTTTATCCAATAATTGTCAGGTTTTGTGTATGGGACAGAGAGTTATTGGTTTAGAATTAGCTCGTAGGTTGGTCAAGGAATGGTTAACTTATACCTTTGATGATTCTAGTGCTTCAGCTGACAAAGTAAAGGTTCTAGAAAATTATGAGACCAGTGGTTCTTGTTAATTGTATACAATTACACATTTATTTTTGCTAGTAAATTTTTGGCGCCTATTTTTTAAGCAAATCATATCCTATAATGTACGCATGTCCCGCTACGCCATGATATTATGGTTACATGTCAAAATTTGCGGGGACGTAATGGTTATCAGATTACTGTTTTGCCGCAGTTAATCACCGAAGCCGCCTTTTACTGATTCGGAAATACTAACCGCTACCCCTCAGTTACGCGACTCACATAAACGAGTATCTATCTTACCGTGATATTCTCCAAGACCTCAACAAATAAAAAAGATCATCTTTATTGTATATTTTACTAAACATGCAATACTATAAACCCCCCTCTTTAAATTTCAACAGCTAAACTCTATACTCACAAACAAATTAAACATCAATCATAATACATCTAATTTAACAACTCCATTTCATCCAAAACAAACACCTTCATACTTGGAATCTTTGGATCAAAAACAATTTGTGGGGCTTTAGTAGCTTCTTCTAATTTAACCTTATGAGTGAAAAACTCATTAATCTTCTTTAATTTTCCACTTTGAATTAAATTGATAATTGGGGGCCATGAATCATTGTATCTATTGACGAACCTAACATCAACTTCACCAAAAGATAATGGCATAAAGGGGAATCCATCTAATTCATTAGAGGCCGAAACCCCAACAACGACTAATATACCGTTTCTCCTAACAACATAGCCTCCAGTGTTAATGGACGAAGCAACGCCGGTACACTCCAAAACAGTAGACGGCATTTGATATTCGGTGGTTCCAAATAATTTTCTAATTTGTTCAGCATTTTCTTTAGGACTCAATTTGGTCTGGACTTTATAAGTAATTACAGCCGGTACTAATTTTTTAGCAAACTCCAATCTTCCTTCATTAACATCGGCAATAACAATGGGAAATGCTCCGGCGGCATCGGCTAATACCAAAGTTCCTAAACCTATTGGACCGCAACCGGCAATAAAACATGGCTTGCCTAATGGTAAGCCTCCTGCTTTCTCAATCCCATGATATCCAACTGATAACACTTCAACCAAGGCACCTTCTTCATAACTGACACTATCTGGTAAAACATGAACAAATCTAGCATCAAGATTTAAGAACCTTTGTATAGATCCATTGGTGGGGGGCATTCCCAAGAATTGAACATCTTGACACAAGTTATAATTACCATTAGTACAAAGATAACATGTACCACAAGGAACTTGAGGCTCTACAGCCACTTTATCACCAACTTTCAATAGCTTGTTACTTACTTGAGAACCAATTTCAATGATTTGGCCGGAACATTCATGACCAATGATCAAATCTTCGGTAATCACTAAATCACCAATACCTCCCTCTTTCCATAAATGTATATCACTACCACAAATTCCCGTACATTTGATCTGTAACCGGACTTGGTTTGGCTTTAAAACTTCAATTGGTGCTTCACTCAACTTAATAGTGTTATCAGGGCAAACCATCAAACAGGGGTTTGGGATGTGATCCCATTTATCTTTAGATTCTTGAATTGGGGCCATTAGGAAATCAATTACTCAATTAGCGATACGTCTTTTTTTATTACCATGGGGTATGATGTTTATATATTTTTATACGGAGAGAAAATCGGTTATGGAGTTTAGTCATCTCATTAACAATACTTATTGGCAATCTCGCAATTTCTTCGTAAAGTCTCTCCAGTCTTAAGCGCACAAAGTTAACTTACTGCAGTCGGTTAATTAGCACCGATTAGGAAATCGTTCACCTAGGAGTAAGCAGTCTTTCCTTGAGTATTTTTAACGTCTGAATACTTCAAGCTGGTTTCGGGTAATGGATATAACTTATCGAGTTATTGGAAGGATTTTGGATTACTTATGTTTTTTTGTATTACCTGCATTGATGCTACTGTCAGATTCATCAAAAATGCAAATTTTGCATAAATATGACAAAAACCACACGATTTTTTTCTAAAGTCTTGTCAAGTCTAATGATATCTATCACTATTCAGATTCAATAAAACGGAATATTAAACGTTTCAACCCTAGAAATGATTTTTGTACCTTATGAACCCAACATTTCCGGCTACCAAATTTAAAGTGCGACCTTAGTATGTTAACTAAAGTGGAGTCATCGATTCTTGATCAGATTCTACAATATTTATCACCAAAGTCGCTTCTAAATCTTGCCCTAACAAATTATAAATTTTATGAGCCTGTGCTACCTTTTCTTTATCGCCATTTGATAGTGGTACAAGGCGTACTGTTCCAAAAATCTGCACGAAAACATCATTTCCAGCACTTTAGCATAATTAATGGATTTAATAACGACGATTCCCGAAAAGATATGGTATTGATTGATGTGAAATTAACAAGAATTATTGAATCAATAACTAACAACCCCAAGTTGGCCAATTACATCCGAATATTGGAAGTATTTGGCACTTACAATAATCAAATCAAAGAAAACCTTGTACGTTTATTGAAATTAACAAACTGTAAAGTATATATTGACGATAAAAAGCTTCGAATATGGTTAAAGAAGCAAGTCAAGTTTAATTCGATAGTAATTGATCACGAACAAGACTTTCAATATGCTACGGATGAGGTTGATATAAGAATAAACCATATGACCAATTATGAGGTCTTAACACGGTTCAAACACATTCGCCTAACATCAGAGTTGATCAAAAACTTATGTAAACTGTCAGTCGTGTTGAAGCCAATATCTATAAATATCACAGGAGATACAGATTATAATAACATTGATTTTACTGATATCAAAAACCTTTCAATTGAAATTAAAGCCCCGAACCAATGGAATATTCCCGTAAACTGGTCACAATTGAACAAACTTGTTATTTATGAATCTAATCAATACGACCATAATCTCAATGAAGCAATCGATATTAATCTTATGAAGTTTTTGAATACGGCTCCTTTTAAAAATTTAACGTACTTTACAATCTTGTACAATCCTCCATTACATGGGAATATAATAGATGGGTTTGAAGGCAACTATCTACGAAGAGTGGACATTTTAAATACTCTAGTCAAGATCATTAGCAACTGGTCTACGCCTAAAATAAACTTAATTCTACCTAATTATCTTCAAGTATTATCCTGCTACGAGCAACCAATGAATAATTTGATGTGGAACGGTTGTAGATGTAATCACTGTGAAGAGTATCTCGGATTATTGGATGAGTTTGTTCACCGTCATAAATACTTTAGCGAACAACACCGATTTTGGAAAGATTTAGATAATCTGATAGTGTTATGTTTGGTTAACCAGTATTTCTCCAAGAGATATTTATCAAGAGACCATTTTCATTATTTACATCCTTTAAGATATAAAAATTGGAATATCCATGTCAATCATTTCAGTCCCATAGAGTTTCAGTGTTTTGAACTTGAAAACGTAAAGCATAGTGAGTATGATCAAGAAGATGAAATCTTTTTTGATTCGCTGTCACAGTTAGAACAGTGTGAATTCAATACTCTTTTCAAATCCTTGAATGTTTGTATGGTGCATTATTTAGACGATTTAATTTATCCTTTAATTGATTTGAGCAGAGGTAATGCTGAGAGTTTTGAGTTAGTGCAAAGATTTTTAAATGACGGAGAAGAAACCATTAATCTACAAATGTTGAATTTGAATGGCTTTATTTTTTGCTTTGACAAGGAGTTAAATGGAACCAATTTTTTTGTCGGGTTGTATGATTAAAGCTGAAAACCTAGTCCATGATAGTTCTGCGCAACTAATCATTTATAGAAATAATATGACATCATACGGCAACAGTAAACCTTTCCGAAAACAAAATTAAATAAATAAATCTGAGGCAGAATGGCACATCCGGCCGTTTAATTTAACGACTAAAGGGTCTAACGGCACGTTCATCCCCCAAAGGCGTAATGTGAATTTTATAATGAAACATACGGCAACACGCTATTGATTTCCCATTTGAGTTTTATTACGTGCACTAATCAATAATCTCATAAAAAATGGAAATGTATCAGTATAATCCATCACCTCCCTTAAAAGGATATACTGTTGCCCCGTAGTTGTACTTCGCTCTAACTTGATTGCTTTACTTAATTTCATGACGTACATACATGTTTCCGATTTCAACATTCTCCTATTCTTTCCATACCAACCAGGGAGATGTTTAGTTTAAATTCGGTCGGATTAATGTATAAGCATTGCTTGACCTGCACACTAAATAGTTGCATAGCATGCAGTGACTTAGATGCTCCTTTTCTGATCAACTTTATACTTGAATCAACACATTCTTATTTCCATAAATCATTTTTACAATAAAGTCAAGTATTATAAAGCATTTAGGCTATTGGCTAAATATTTAGCCAACTTTTTATTTTTTTGAGCACTATGGTTAGGAATCAAGATACCTATAATCCTAAGTAGTAGCATTTATTATTATATCGATTATAGCAACTATAAAATTACAGGTATTGCGTTAATCAAAACAATACAATCTGAAGAATCCAACGAATTCCCAAATAGCCAAGGGATACTTTTCAATTCCTTTCAGCTATAAGTCTGGAATGTTTTATAGGATATGTGAGGTGCATTTGAAAGCTTGCGTATAATTTCCTCAACAATTAAACGAATGCATTAATAAGTACTTTTCTGTTTCGCTTGGTAATGTGTAACACTAAATCAACGAATTGAGAATGAATAATTGTATTAAACCCCACGTAACATTCGTCTAATTAGTAATACGAAATCTTTGTAAACCAATTAAACAAAATCTCTTCCAAAAAAAGACTAACCAACAGCTTATGATTACGGTCGTCATAATATAACTCAACTATAGTAGTCAGGGTTAGAAAGAGGCAGGAAATTGAAAAATTTCACTTTGAAGTCATGAATCTGGAAAATCATCGGCAAGGGTTCAGCATTAATTACTTTTTTGGTAGTGGCTGCATATTGGTTATGATAGTTACCTCTGGTATTCGGATATCGTAGCATAGACGAACTTTTCATGAGAGATATTCGCCGAGATTTGCAAGTCCTTAAATCAAACAATTAATTAGATTTATAGCCAGTATTCTAACTAGAGGTAGAGATCTATTAACACGGCTACCTAAACTAAATCTGAACTTAAAAGGAATTATTTTTTCTACACTATTCCACTTAATAGTTGTGTATCCTAAATTAGGAGAATCTTTAGACAATACAAATCAGTGCGGGCTCAAAATTTTCGATTTTCAAAATATTTTTCGGAATATGGCAACAGTCGCACTAAGGAATGAAATTTTTATAGCCCTAAAATCGAATAAAGCCATGATGTAAGAAGTGGATGTGATTAACTAAAGCAAAGAGTACCTTTAAAATATATTCAATACTCCAATTTAGTTTTGGTTACATTTTAATCGCAGTATAACCTGTTTAATTACGTGCAACCTTGCAATGTGTAGTTATTTACAATTCCGGTTTATTTTCATTGAAAAAAAATTGCCTTCCCTTCCCCTTTTCTTATGTACAATCAATCAGTGTACATAATACGAACGGCAATTTAAGCGAATACAAAGTACAAATACACCCTACATAAAAAGTATATGCGTTAATTCCTAACAGTAGGGAAAAGGCGTGTTTGGCAAACTTTTAATTGTATTTGATCAAATTGTTCATTTAGAAAGATGCTGATACCCACTTTAATAAAAGTTAATTGAGAGCCATGATATCAAGAGAGTTTATAGGAGAATGTATGTGATGAAATTTATTCATTCGACATTCTAAAATTGTAAATAATTGGAATTATATCGCTAATCTCGGGATTGATATTTTGAGCGAACGGGTAACACCCTTTTTAGTTCGGGTACACAATCCGTTGATCTTAAAACCAGAGGTCCAGTTTGACCCCTCACCTTCAAAAATGCATATAGTGCGCATGTTAAAGTTCCATTAACCAATGATATCCTTCTACGTAAAAAATAACCACGCATAACGAAATACCCGATTTCAAACAGGCCTTCAAATATTGGCTGTAGTATTGGTATTGGATAGTTTGATAAAATTGGAATAAATTTACCGAGGTTAACCCGAGGGTTCCGGGTAAGTATAGGTTTGGTTGCTATAATTTAGAGACAGAGCCAATAACATGCAAACCATAATAGTTTAAAGACGTTGAAGCGCGAACCCTAACTATAATTACTAATACATTTTAGGCTAAGCCTTAAAAAATAATTTTCCTAACGAATTCGGAACGAGACTACCTTTTGATTTGAGAGTCGCAGTAGGAAAATGCTCAAAACAATAGAGATTTACTGAAGGACCCGCAGTATTTTCAGGATTTGATTCAAGTTAACAAGATCCAGCTAAGTCAAATATTAATGTGTTGCAAATATAAGAAACTCAAGAGATTCCTGCGTTAAGCCGTACAAAAAAGTATGCGTAAATTAATCTACAATGAACTGAACTCCCTAACACTGTATGCTACTCTAATGCGCTTCTCATAGATACCAAGATGAACACAATCACATTATCATTTTGGTAATCATCAAGCGTTTCATCAAATAAAGTTATATCAGCTTCTTAGATCTTCTCTTCCTGATTATAGAGTTATTGTGGGTCTTTTGATGAGCATTGCAATTGTCTTGACGTGCAAACCGAGCACCACAATCTGGAAAGGGACATACGTGTTTTCTTTCACCAGTATGAATTCTGTTATGTCTAGCCAAGTGTCCTGACGTTGTAAAATTCCGGAAACACACCTTGCAAATATGTTTACGCTTTGTGTTCAGCTGATTCATATTATGATTATGATTATGATTTTTAGTTATAGTAGAAGATGTAGACAATGACTCCTTAGGACTCATTGGTTGACTTGGAGGTGCTTGTGGTTGTTGCTGTGGATAATAGTACACAGGATATACAGGTGAACTTGACGCAGGTTGATTCAATGGGAATTCGTTAGGTAATGATATACTAGTTACAAGTTCACTGAAACTTGGTAACTTATGGCTATTATTATTATTTTGGTATTGAGGTTGTGAATATTGAATGTTTGAATAGATGGGATTGGAAAACATAGGGAATGTAAGTTTGGAATATTAGTAATTGATATACAAAGAATCTATAAGCAAGATAGAAAAATATAAAATGGATGAAAAGCAATTGAGAAAGTAAGAGGAAATCTTCTCCATATATATTATTTTTAGAATGCCCTGTCTAACGGTATTGGGAACTGTTATTTGTGTGAAAAATAATTTAAAAAAAAAATACTTAAAACTATGAACATACATGGTGGACCGATTTTTTTTTAATGATTTTTTGGTTGATGCAGGTAATTAACGTTGAAAAGTCATAACCCTTAAGGCATAAATCCTTATCCGGATCGTTTTAAGATTTTAGGGCATGCACACGACTTAATGCCTCATGTAAGAATCTGTACAAAAATTGCGGGAAACTTATTAAATTCATTTAGAAAGGGTTCTTTTTTGCTATTCCATAATTTCATGTCGCCGGAATCTTGTCGGAATTTCCGCAACACATCTCCATTACTTTCTCTCTTGTGGAGGAACATTCTTTTGTCGAAAAGAACCTTCTACAACCTCAAACTTGACATATACTGCTTTAAACTTTGATATTTAAATGGATGTTTTTTGTTGAAAAATAGGATATGCAAGATCTGAGTCGCAATAAATTACACAAAAGCATCTCTCGTTAAACTTACTACATTATTTTTTACGGCAAACCACGTCAATATTAGTCCTTGCTGACGCTCGCGGATCTCGAAATTCGAAGGATAATCCCATTTTGCTTATTTCCCATTTGGGATGTACATGGGTCTTGAAACATTCTCTTACAATTCTACACACGTTATTTCGTTTCATAGTTAAAATGTGTCGTGTAATTCTTGTCAGCAACTAAACAAAAAAAAGCCACTCAAAGCTACAGAGCAGTCCTGGACGTGTCGTATGATTTGCTGACCACTTGTCAAGTCCTTGGTCAAGACAAGCTTTCCAACAAAAAGACAAGCATTTTATACAACTCTAATTAGAAGCTTATTGCGGCATATAAGGGGTCCATTTTTGTTATTATTTTAAAGTTATGAGTATTCTCAACTTTAAAGTTAATTGAACGACCCACCACCGTGAGAATCTTAGCTTGACATGCAATTCGACAAACCACCTTAGGTTTAAACCCTAATCTAAACTTTATATCGTGTGGTGCTATATGATATTATATGATATTGTATGATATTATGATATTATGATATTATGATATTATGATATTATGCTGAATTACTATTTACGTGCAATTTATAACTATAAATTATAATGGCATTGCTCTTTGACGATTCTTTTTAGGCTTAGCTTTGGAAATTCCTCCTCTTGGCCCCTTAGAAACCCTTCTTTGTTTTTGACTCCTTTGAGAAGATTCGTTTGGCCCATTAGCAACCGCTATATTTGTTCCAAACCGTTCATTGTGTAATTCAATCAATTTCTTCTTAAAATAAATAAAATACGTGAGTTGGTCAGCATTGTTGGTATACCGTTTAAACCCTTCTCGTGTTACAGGCAAAAATATCGAAATCTCTTTCAAGGATTCATTACTAAGAATGCTGTTAGCATCTTGGTACTTTAAAATGCCTTTATGGTAATTTCTTATGTAATTAAGTTCTCGGTATGATTTTTCCACATGATCATTATTTTCTGGTGTTACGTATTGGGCCAATGGATTAGGCGGAAGAATGATGGGCTGATTGGTTTTGGCATTAACAAAGCCAATTTTGTTTGCAGTTGCAGTTGCTTGACCATTGCCTAAATTGGGGCTTTCGTTCACACTTCCGTTGGTGTTTTTAACTTTAGGATTGAACTTTATATGCATTTGCAAATTCCCTCCGAGAACCCTACTGGCATTTTTACCGAGCTTTACGTAATTAGAAGCAAATCCCCCTTTCATCACTGAATACTCTACAAGACAATCCTCACTGATTAAATGAAAGAAAATCCTCTCCAATTCTAATCTGTCGAGTTTTTTCCCCATTCCATGATACGCTAGTTGATTATGACCTTTGCTGATGATTTTGGCAGCGTTGGAACCTTTAAATACATCTTGACAGTACAAAAGAGTCACCTGTTGCCGTTCTATTTCTCCCACCATTTTAAGAATCTGTTGACTAATGTCAGTTATGTTCTTTTCCACTTGTACTCCATTGTTATTTCGGCAATTGTCACAATTTCCATCGCACTCTTTAGGGTTGAAATTTTCATTAAAGTACTGCAACACTTGTTTCCGTCTGCAATCGTTGATGTTTTCACAATATTGAACAACCTGCCTCAATTTCAAAACATGATTATCTTTGGTCACTTGGTTCAACTCCAGATCCCGTTGGATCATCAATTTCAAGTTCCGTGCATCTTTATACGAATAATACATTATGCACTGTGATTTCAAGCCGTCTCTGCCTGCTCTCCCGGTTTCTTGGTAATACCCTTCCAAATTCCGGGGCAAAAACAGATGTATCACGAACCGAACATTAGGTTTATCGATGCCCATTCCGAACGCAATTGTTGCACAGATGATCCGAATTTTTTCCCGTTGCCAGTCATTTTGCACTTGAAATCGATCTTGGGTGCTCATTCCAGCGTGATAAAACGACGTATTTAAGCCGTGGCTGTTCAATTTCCCGCTGATCTGTTCACATAACTGCTTAGAATGGCAATAGATGATCCCGGTTTTGTCCCTGTACTTGGCATTGATCAAATCTCGAATATCATCTATATAATTACTCGTCTTCCATTTGATTTCATAAAACAAATTAATCCGATTGAAACTCTGTTTAAGAATCTTAGGATTGGCCATATTCAAGTTATGGATAATGTCCATTTTCACCTTTTCGTTAGCAGTTGCTGTTAAGGCCATAATTGGCAACTTGGGGAAATTGTTTTTAAAATAGTTCATGCCTTTATAATCCGGTCGAAAATCGTGGCCCCAGCTGGAAATGCAATGGGCCTCGTCAACAACGATTTTCCCAAGCAAATCATGGTCATATAAATGCTGGATGATCCGTTGAATATTGCCTGATGCGTTGATCATTTCCGGCGACAAATACACCAAGTCAAGTTTAGCGTGTCGGAACAAATCTAGCATTTGTCGGCGTTCTTCGGGAGTGTTTTTTGAACTGATCATTCCGGCCTTGATGTCCTTGGCTACTAAATGGTTGATCTGGTCTTGCATCAACGATATCAACGGCGATATTACTATGGTTATGCCCTGATTCAAATGTTTAACCAACGCCGGTAACTGATAACATAGCGATTTACCTCCTCCTGTAGGCATCAACACGAACACGTCTCGTCCCATTAAAAAGTTGATAATGGCTTCAAATTGATTGGACCGAAAATTACGGAGCCCAAACACCACATTTAGGGTCTGATAAATTTGTTTGATAAGTTGTTCGTTACCCGGATACGTCTTGAGATGCTCATTAATTATATCGGTGGATGTCGTGATTCCCAATTCGGTGTCGTCATCACTAAATATATCACTATCAAGAGGTATGGGATTAGCGGCGGGTTCGGGCTTGATGAAAACGGGGTCTACGTCGTAATCGTAATCACTGTAATCGCCAATTTCAATCACATTAACTTCTCGTTCGTCATTGATTTGAGAAAGATCGAAATCTTCATAATCAAGTCTAGACGGTTCCATAATGTCTTGACTCATTTTTAAATCGTCAAGTTCTTGTTTGTCGACAACAATATCGTCAGAAAGTGAAGTAATCGAATCGTGAATGGTTTCGGCATCACTATAACCAAAACTATACTCTTGTTCACTTAAATCAATGAGTTCTGAGTCATCAATGAATCCACTCAAGTCCGTCTTGTCATTATCGCGTTCCTGAGTTGGGGTCAATAATCCTTCCATTTCGCCTTCGCCAAATTCATCTTCGACTTCTTCAGGTGTAGTGGGTTGTGGAACATTTCTCAGACCGTAGTTCAATGGATTCGATGGCCTCGGAGGTTGGAAAATGTGGGGCAGTATCAAATCAAGCTCATTATCTGAAACTTCTGAAACTTCCTGAATTTCTTGAATATTACTTACCAGATTAGTTTTGAATGACGTTACCGCAGATTCTCTATCAAACTCTTCAAATGGATCGATATCGGGTTCAATCAACTCCTTAGACAAATCGGTTTTACGAGCCAAGTTATCAACCGATATCAAATCGGGTATTGTATGCTCTATAGTGGTTATGGGCTCGACGTTTTCATCGATTTCAGCCAAATCAATCGGCAAAATATCATTCAAATTGGCAAGATTGGTTTCAATATGATCAAGCTTCACTTTAAATTCATTCTCTATAAACTTATGTTTATCATCAAGAGAAATCGACGACGATTCGAACGTCAAGTATCGTTGAGTCAACAAATTCGTCTTCATGTTTAAAAGCTTGATATACTTTTTGTACAAGTCCAAATTGGTGTTTTCTCGTAGTGCAATAGTATGTTCTTGTTGTGCAATAATATTACGATTGGAGGATGCATTAAAAGAAGGTTTTTGTCTTTTTGCAGGACCTTGTGATTCCAGATTTCTTACATTATCAGATTTACTTTTTAAAGGTGTTCTTGATTCTATAGAATTATGTACTTTCTTATCGAGTATCACAGGTTCATTAATCTGGGGCTTTTTCCAGGACTTATCCTGCTGTATTTGAGTGTGCTTTGCTGCATCAGACGGCGTTTGGGTAATCGATCTTAGTTGTATGTGTGCACTGGTTGGTTTGGAATTGATGTTTGTGGGAAACAGACTGTTCCGTTTCAGGATCAAGTCGCTGAACAAGTTATTCTCCACATTGTATACCTTTACGAGGACTTCAAAGAGCTCTGAATTAGGAACATACGGTTTATTTCGATTAATCCAATTGGTTTGTGTGCTTAGATTATTGATCATAACGCGTAAACATCGCGAAGAGCCATGGCTTAATGAACATCAACATTAGTGAACAGTAATAAACATCAACATTAGTGAACAGTAATAAACATCAGTAAAGCCTTATACGTTAATCTACAAGCGCACAATATCGTAAAAGACAACAATTATACACTTTTCATTTTCTTCCCTTTGACATTTGCCTTTTACGGCTCATACGTCCCTCAAAAGTACCTACATAATTAAACCCCACAACCTTCAAAGTCAGTCGTTCGCTTAAAGTTACGGTGTACTGTCCATTGAGGATTTCTAGGGTATATTGTGTAACGACCATTTTTACGATTTACGGTGCATTAAGGCATTTGTATGGTGGATGAAGTATTATGTCGTGCCGATGATAATAGTCCAACATTAAACGCGGGTTGGGACAAAAGAGGGGAACACTACTAATGTTGAGTACCTAGTTCGGAATTTATATAAATTACTTCCAAATTAGGATTAAAGCAAACCGTAGTCTCGGATAACAAGTCATATTCATTTAACAACCCATGTTTACCAACAATGGCTCAGAGCCCCCCATGTCGTCTCGCTATTGGACCATTGGTTTTCCGAGACGAAAGGCTGAGCAATTAATTACTCCGATATTAGTGCGACGTTAAGGCAAAAGGTGGTTGCGGCGGCTGCCCCTCAGCGGGATAATCCCCTCCATGAATTGGAGAACTGTCAATCACATAGTCCCCAAACTCGGAGGCTACAAGTAAATTTTCCTGTGTATATATTGAAACGGTTTTTTCCCACCATGTTTGGGCTCTGTGACAAATTACACGGTGATTCATAAACTAAAAACCAAAAACTGGTGATTTTCTTAATTGGTTCTTTTTTTTTGTAAAATCCCCGAACAGCGGAAAATTTAAATCTCGTTACAAAACTATTTAATTACTTTGCATTTCCCACACTCGTACTAAAACTCACATGGACTATATACAATTAAATAGCCAACAAATCACTGATTATAATAATGAATTATTGGTAGACCTATGGAATGTCAAATCCAATAGTATTTGGTCAAATACCTCGAACAATTTATCGAAAATCAATTCCAATAGTTCTCATAGCTCCAATAGTTCCAATAGCTCGATAACTTTGAATTCCTTAAATAGCTTGAACAACCTCAATGTTTTCAATTACAATGCTACTGGTTCCAATAATTCGTCGCACCTCAATTTGAAGTTTATCACCAAACCAGATGACGATAAGAAACCAATCAATACCCAGCTTTATAAAACCGAATTGTGTGATTCCTTTATGAAATACAGCTATTGTCCATATGGAAACAAGTGTCAGTTTGCTCACGGCCATAACGAATTGAAACTGGTAGAAAGACCTTCTAATTACAGGTCGAAACCTTGTATCAATTGGGTGAAACACGGAGTTTGTAGATATGGATCACGGTGTTGTTTCAAACATGATATATAGACAGTGATGATTGTTAATACTGGTATTACAATTTGGGATAGATTATTTATTAAATATAGGTTCTTGTAAAGGTCTAGATTTTCGCGATTATTCTCAAGTATCCCTAAATGAGATTAACGGTTTTATTGTTAAGTAATGTAGTTTTAGGGTTATTAATACCCGACTTACAATCCATTTTTGGCATTAAGCCTGAGAATGGTTTGAAAATTAACGAAACCCCTAATAAACATGATTTTACACTTGCTCCCATATTAGAAACTGGAACCTTTGACAGTATTGTTCCTGATAGATATATTGTTGTGTTCAAAGAAGTTGCCTCTATCCAAGAAATAGACCACCACAGGATTTGGGTGTTGGATGAATATAAGAAGTTACTTGAAACTGTTGATACTCAACAGATTTCTAAAACATTAAAGTTTAACTTGAAAGCCAATACCTTGGACTTTTTTACTATCAATGACTTTAAGGGGTATTTTGGTTACATGACTCCTAACTTGGTGCATCAACTTCAAAAGTCAAATATCATTAAATACATTGAAAAGGATACTAAAGTATATATCAATGAATATGATATACAAAAGAATGCTCCTTGGGGCTTAGCACGAACAAGTCAACGTAGTGCATTTGTATCAACCAACTATGAATTTGACAATGAAGGTGGAAAAGGTGTTACCGCTTATGTAATTGACACCGGAATCAAGACCACATTAGCAGAATTTGAAGGTAGAGCTATTTGGGGCGATTCATTTGCATTCCCCAAATTAAAAATCGACGGTAATGGTCATGGGACTCATTGTGCCGGTATTATAGGATCCAAAACCTATGGGGTTGCTAAGAAGGTCGATTTAGTGGCCATTGGAGTCATGAACTTTTTAGGTTCCGGAGTTACTTCCGATATCATTAAAGGGGTTGAATATGTTGTTAATGATCATAACAATAATGTCGCAACGCGGAAGGCTGGATTCAAGGGCTCCGTTATAAATATGTCCTTGGGTGGTGGTAGTCAAGATACTTTAGATCTCGCACTAAATGCGGCTACAAAAGCTGGCATTCACGTTGCAGTAGCCGCAGGTAATGATAACCAAGATGCATGTGACTATTCGCCAGCTAGAGCTACAGGCCCAATTACTGTAGGAGCAACTAACGCTCAAGATGCCAGATCTGATTTCTCCAACTGGGGTAAATGTGTTGACGTGTTTGCTCCAGGTGAAGAAATCAAAAGTACTTACATATATGGAGAAACTTCAGTTTTAAGTGGAACATCAATGGCATCACCTCATGTTGCTGGATTATTGGCGTATTATTTGTCATTGGCGCCAGAGGTGACTTCGGAATTCAGTTCCGGTTTATTAACCCCAGAAGCTTTGAAACAGAAACTCATCAGTTACGGAACAAAAGGGGTCCTCTCCAATATCATTGACGTGGATTCTCCAAATATTTTGGCATATAATGGAGCAGGTAATTTGACTGATTTCTGGTAAGTCCTTTTTTGTATGAGTTTGGTTTTGTGTTTCGTTTTGTGTTTTTGTTTATTTATTTATGTTGACAATAAATGTCCCAACTTTACCGCGACTCCCTACAAAGCATCATGTTATCAATAATATATATATTGACTTTATTCGTAAGTGTTCTTTGTGCAAGTGACGCCGCAAGTCAACCGGCCGTAACCAAGGAAGCCGCCACTAGCAAATCAGTCAAACAAGTGGACATTGAATTTCTCACCAAATTAGTGTCGGACGTCAGGTCTCATTTCCGACAATATGGTGCCTTTAGAGTAACTAATGACGATAACATCCCTGCCATCTTCACGACATTAGCGTACCAGTTAATTTCGTACACTGATGATTCATATACAACGCTTTTACGAAATGCCGATTTTGATATCACTACCCTTGAACAATTTGCAACAAAATTGGGATGGTATGACGAAAGGCTCTCTATTAGTGGACTTAATCCTAAGACATTAAAGGATACTAATGATGCTCGCCATTTAGTACCTGGTCTATTAAATATTGGAGCGGTTTCCTTGGGATTCAGTTTGTTAGGGCTTTTTTAGCTGGAGCTTGGACCTTCTTTAAATATTTTATAGAAACAATTTTATGTTACATATTCGCATTTTATTAAATTATTAATTTTGGTTACATGAGTCAAACTCGTGAAATAGGTATGTGGCTGATATAAGGGGTGTTACAAGGGGTGTTACTTGACAGTACTAACTGTAGACAATATCCGTCATCCTCGAGGACGTTTTTCGTGGGTTAGGCGATTGATGCAAGGACAGAGAACTAATGAATTCATTCGTCAACAGAGAATATATAATGACACATATTACAAGACTAATAATGAGGACGTTCATAAAATAATAATCAGTGAACCAGAAACTTCGACAGCACGCCGTAGAAGTAGCCATAGAAGGGAAAGAAACTTTGAAGACGCCCATAGTGAAGGAGATATGGAAAGTGATTTAAGAAGTGATGGACATAGTGAAATGACATCGATTTCTGATAATATCAGTACAACTCCCTTGAAATCCATTGCATCAGTGCCTTCAACTGATCCTCCAAGTATATTGAGCGAGAATAATAACGATAACCAGAGTTTAAATGCATCTACGGCAGAAACTTCCTTGACACCATCATTGTCAACCACTCCCTTCAATCTATTATTCAATAGGGACCGAGATAGTCTACCGCCTCCTGATAGGGATAGTGAAAGTATCGTGACATTAGCAAGTTCAACTCGAAGAATTAGACGAAGAAGTCTCGAAACTAATTCGTCAACTGTTGGTATCCCGCCTGCTAGTATCATGGAAAGATTATCGGTTCAACCTACAGCCTACGCCAACAGTTTAACTACAGCCAGTTTAAATCCGGACGATATTAATTCCTATAAGGACATTGAATCCATGTCCACAACAAAGTCAACATGATATGTAAAGTGTTTATGAAATAAATCTCAGTATTGGCCGCACTCACTAATTATAATGTCATCAATAGGTTTATCCTGAAACGTTTTTAACCCCTGCAATTTATCGACGGTTTCAAACCCCTCAATGACCTTACCAAATACCACATGCTTCCCATCTAAATGGGGCAACTTTTTAAAACATATAAAAAATTGACACCCGTTAGAATTAGGACCCTTATTGGCCATTGATAAACTATACTTTTCATGGTTATACTTGAAACTTTCATCGTCAAACGTCTCACTGCCATAAATGCTTTTAAAGCCTCCTCCATTATGCTTAATAAAATCTCCCCCTTGGACAATACTGGATTTGCTTAGGTAATGCATTTTACTGCCTTTATAACCTACAGATCGTCCTCCCTCCTTATACTCTCCAGTACAAAATTGCCTGAAATTCTCCGCCGTTTTAGGAACGTCAGGAAATAATTCAAATTTGATTCGGCCCAATGTGGTAATGCCACTAATCAAGTCCACAAACACAATTGTCATCAACCCCAGATTATTTCGCACACGATTTTTAGTAATGTCAAACTATCACACCGCTAATCCTGATACGGGCAGTGCCATCGATAGGACCATTCCTGATTTCCCCGGGGCCAAATTGTCGGAGGAGTCGACATACTTTCACAAGCTTAAGCCTCCAAGCTATTTACCGGAAATTGAGCTTCAAATTAAACAATTTACAGCGTTTCATCAAACCACCCACAAACGAGTTGTACTTGTCACCTCGGGAGGTACTACAGTTCCCTTGGAAAACAATACCGTGAGATTTATTGATAATTTCAGTGCGGGAACCAGAGGAGCTACTCTGGCGGAGTATTTTCTAGAAAATGGTTATGCGGTGATCTTTCTACATCGAGAATTCTCATTGTTGCCATATTCCAGACATTACAGTCACACTACGAATTGTTTTCTTGATTATATGATTGAAAAAGATGACACGATCGAAATAAAGCCTGAGTACTGTCAAGAAATGATTCAGGTGTTGCGCAAGTATAATAATGCAAAGAATTCTAACCTGTTATTATTAATTCCCTTTACCACCGTCAACCAATATTTATTTACATTAAGATCATGTTCGTCCATACTCCAGGAGTTAGGAGCAAACGCATTATTCTACTTGGCAGCAGCGGTATCGGACTTTTTTTTACCCCAATCGAGAATGCCAGATCATAAAATTCAAAGCCAGGACCTGGGCAAATTAATTGTCAACTTGGAACAAGTGCCTAAATTTTTAAGCCGCTTAGTTGATGCTTGGGCACCAAGAGCAATGATTGTAAGTTTTAAATTGGAAACTGACGATCTGATTTTAATCCGCAAAGCAGAGCTGGCGTTGGCAAAGTATCAACATCAATTGGTTATTGGAAATTTACTTCAAACCAGAAAAAAAGAGGTGGTATTTGTAAGACCAAGTCCCCACAAAAATTATTGGATTAGGTTGACCGATGACGAGATTAACAGAAATGTGGAGATTGAAAGTTTACTTATCCCCAAGGTTATCGAGGAACACGATCAGTGGATAAATTCATCCACGACCTCTATAAATACATAAATATGTCACCTACAAAAACGACACTCCGATTCCATACTGAAGACCCTTTCTTGTAGTATCCCGTTGATGTGCCAATAACGGTAACACGAAATTTAACTCAAATCTCGCCATGGGATGATTATACAAAATCCCAAATCCACAACTCACAGAAAATTGGTTTATGCCCTGAAACGGCTTGGACCGGTCGTACAATTGCAAATTCCCGTAATTGATGAAATTATGCCACTTGAAATTGCTCTCTGTAGGAGTATACGGAATTTTTGAAATCAACGATATTCCTCCATTTAAAAATAAATCACCACCCAAAGAGTTCCCATACAGTTTAGGGCCCAATCCATTCAATGTAAACGACCTCACGTCATTTGGTCCCCCCATGAAAAACCTGTCCAAGATAAATGTCTTATTCAAACCGTACAAAACCCCGGCTTTATTAGTCACTATCAAATGATTATACTGATTAATAGGAATTGCAAATTGGGTCTCAACTAATGCCTTTATAAACTTGTCCAGGTACTTTGTTAAACCATTGACCTCCAATCCCACTTGCCATAAACTTCCAGTAAATGGTAAATGTCGATTATCTCGGGAATCATAATTAATACTCGTACTTATTGACGATTTGAAATTATTGCCAGAGCTGCTCATAATTTCCAATGATTTCGAATTGACATTGTTTAACACTCGCCAAATATTATCCAACTGAATATTAAAATTCCAAGGCCCCAATTTTGAATAAATCTTATGGGTCATCCCCCTGACACGTGACTCACACCCTAACCATTCTAACTTTCTCGTATTTATAAATGCTGAATTATCCCATATTATTTTAGTGTTATTGAAAAGAGGCATACTGTAATTAAGCAAATAAGACGAACTGGTTCTGGTGCCACTAGTAGCATCAAATGCCAAGCTTTCGCCTCCTCCAAAGAGATTCTTGAGTTGCAATTGAATATACCCATCACCTTCACCATTACCAATATTACTACCAGTTTTGGCATAAAACTTCTTTACCGGTACCAAATTGAATATGGGCTGGAGCACAAGGGTATCTCTTTTGGAAGGAATGGTATTTAGTTGCACAAACAAATTCTCTACCAGATTCTGTCTAGTGAAATTCTCAGTAGTTTCTTCAATGGCCCTGAAAAAAGTCCCTAATGTGTACCACCGTTTATTAATCGGCTCAAGTTGAGCTGCCACAAAGGAGTCCCGAAACTCTTGGGCATTATTGACTTGGACCAGTGATATTCTTATTGGTTTCGTCCCGTTCTCCTTGAATAAAGTCTCTAGGTATTTTCTGTTTTGGTCTTCAAATAATTTTTGTTTCTGTTTAAGTACAAGGTCTAATTTGGTTTCCTTAACGGGCTTGGAACTGGAATTAGCATTTTCCATAAACTCCAAGGCCATCTTGCGCACGATGTTTCCTGGTATCTTCCGCGCGATGTTTCGTGGGGTCTACCGCGAACAATTGGTACCATACTATCATACATAAAAATACAACGTTTTATACTAATCTGGTGGCGATATCGCTACCTGAGGAATATTAAATGGGGTTAACAAAAGTTGCCTATTGCCGTTGGACCCATTTTGAGACTCTTGATCCTCCTCTTCAATTAACAACTTTATACATTCCTTTCCAGCTTCAGTCTGGAAATGTCGCCTCAAGGCATCTGCCCTTGCAAACCGCCTGCCACACCCGTAAGGTGTCCCGTCCTTTAATGTTCCTTTACATTGAAACCTCTTCTCGCCTGAATGTAAATCCTCATGTCGTTTGCGATCATGTTGTCGAGCAAATGCTTTACCACAAATATTACATATAAACGGTCTTTCGTCTGTATGCGTTCGTAAATGTGACTTCAAGTTATAAGGCCTAGTAAATCGTTTATCACACAAATGACATGCATAGGCACTAGGGTGTTTTTGAGTACGTTTCGATATTTGGTTGGGCGATGCCAATTCCAACATTTTCTCACGAGTTGATATAACATTTTCTGGCTGGTTTTCGTCATAATCGTCTTCATCATCGAATGAGTGAACTGACCTCGAGCCGCTCCTAGACCTCGTAAACGAGCCAGACCTTGATCTGGAATTTAATTGTTTACTGGATTTGGAAATAGACCTTCTGCGGCCTCGTCTTAGTTGATCATCGGGATTCAAAAAGTTCTCCGAGGCAGAATTACCTCCAACATGAGTAGATGAGTTGTGGGAAGAATTACTGAATAGTGAAGGGGTTCTATTTATGTTCTCAGGCTCATTCTCGGCTTTTGGAAATACAATGGTGGGGGGTTGGGAAAAACTATTCAACTCTTCCAATTGATGAGAATCATAAAACCCTTTGAAAGACATCGTCGGGATATCGACTTCTTGCTTGCCAAGAGGGTTCAGCTGAAAGTCATCAAAATGAGATTGTGAGGTTCGAAGGTTTTGATTAATTCCCTGTTGGAACATTTGCCGTTGGTTCAAATCCGTCAAGTTCGTGCTAGATATACTTCCACCAAGAGCAATTTCGTTATCAAAATTTGTATCAAGATAAACCGTATTACCACTAATCTGGCCTATATCTGATACTTGATTATTGGAAATCGACGATAATGCGTCGAAATAAGGACTTCCGGGGTTAGAGCTATATTCTGAATATAGGGAGTGGCTGGATTGGTTACCAGGACTATTAGGATTCAAGTAAAAATCGTCCACCCTAAGGTTATTGTCATTATTGTTACTGCTATTAATAGCAAAATCTTGGTTCGAACCCAAATTGGACCCTAAAGTGGACCCAAACTGAGAGTTTGAATTGATATTGACCACATTGGACACATTGGATACATTGGATAATGTTGTGTCGTACATGGAATAATCCCGTTCTGGCAATTCAGGAAACTCCGTAGATGTGGGGGCTGCTGGTGGAGTTTGATTGAAATCAGTCTTCATCAAAGAAGTGGGCGACATGTCCAATATGTCATAAATCTTGTCATCATCTTTGTGGTTGAATGGCATTGTGATGAGCTGTAATGTGTTTTAGGGGTTTAGCTTTTTTAAGCTTAATAAGGAAGAAAAATGCTGCCTTTCAAAATTCGTGCGCTTTGGATAGTACTTCGGACCATAATCGTAGTTATTCACGGTTATGAAATTCCTGGACGATGAGAAACAATGTTAGGGATGAGACACTTTTACGTCTCTATCAAGAATAATTGAAACGATAAATTATTAAAGCGTCCTGGCGAAGAGTTATAGGGTTCTATGGTTGTTGCTAAAGATAATCTGGTAATTTCATGTTAGACGTGCTTACGTTTGACACCAATATACGGCCCCCATGTTTCATAACGTCGAATCTGTAAACTGATGCACTTTGCCTAATGCAACTTTAGCCGTGAAACTTACTACATTTCCCAAGCCTTGATGTACGAGCATAGCCCATTCGCATTTGGATGATGCTAAGTGCTTGTTTTGGTGAATCCCTATTAGGTTATGTCATTGTGCATGGACTCTTTAGTCGTAGAACCAATAATTATTACATAAATGTCAAAAGAAAATTAATCTGTACCGTCTTTGACATACGACAAGTATGAGGTGAACTGTAGAGGCCAAGTGGGTTTGTTTGTAAACATTGTGTATTCGTATTCTCACTCTCAAAAATCATGACTTCAGTAACAATTACTGAAACTTCTACAACTAACAATGTTACATATTATCATATAAATCTAAAAATCCCTTTACGATCCATCACCACCGTCAAGCGATATTCTGAGTTCTTGAATTTAGTCAATGATTTGTCTCAAGATCTCGGTATAAATGTTTCGGACTTCCCGTATAGATTGCCATCGAAAACGTCCATTTTCAACAAAAACAGTGCTTCCACCATTGAAGTCCGTAAACTGCAATTGGTACAGTTCCTTCGACATATCATTACTGATCCTGAGTTACAAAACCATCCCATTGTACATACATTCTTGCAATTACCCTCGAAATTTGAATTTACAACTTCGAAAACTTTCAATATAGACGGCAATGTCGATGCTAGTCGATGGCTAGAGGCTTTAAGGCTACTAAGGTCTCAGTTGGTGGGGATTCTACAGGATTTTGAGCGGGGACAGTTGGGGAAACTCGAATTTAAGAGTAAAGTGCATACAATAATTACTCCCAATTTAACCAAACTCTCGGTAAGTTTGGATAGTTTGAAGGAGAAACGTAAATTGAGTGATGAAGAGTTTACGAGACGATCTCAGTTGTTACAGGAAATCAAACATGACGTTGACAAGGTCATTACTAATTTTGATCCTCAGCCTCAGAAACCTTCTAGACGAATTTTGGGGAAAGAAGCTGCTCAAGAAACGAAAGCAACTTTGCCATTGTCAAACAAAGAGCTTTTGCAACATCAATTGCAAATACATAAACAACAAGATTCGGAATTGTTAGAAATAGCAAAGATCATTGAACGCCAAAAACAAATTGGATTAACCATAAACCAAGAAATCGAAGAGCAAAATGAATTATTGGACTCGTTGAACGACCAAGTTGATGTCACCACCAACAAGTTGAAAAATGCCAGGAAAAATGCCAAAAGGATATTGTAATTTTTCTCTACTTAAAATAATTACCCAATTCCTTAATCCCAGCTTCAATTTCTTCTTCGGTTAAGAAGGAAAAACAAAGCCGTATTGAATCCGACCAGCCCTGTTTATTATTAACCACTTCAAATGCGTCCCCTCCTGCAAAAATAATATTCTTCTCTTTCTGGATGGTTTTAATTATTTCCGGTAAATTATAACTTTTATCAAATCGTATCCAAAGGAAATACCCGCCTTGTCCTCCAAATACCTGTGTCGTATTCGGTAAATACGTATTTATGGCCCTAATTGCCGTTTTAACTCTAGTTGAATAATGAAATATATAATTCTTGATAATATCATCCAATTTGTTTGTGTCGATCAACCTTTGGACAACATATGAGTTCAACTGCGACGCCGTACCTCCAGATATAGTACAACCGTCTTGACTTAATTGAAGTGCCAAATTAGGTCTAGGGGTTTCATGCCAACCAAACCGTAATCCTGGAGCTAGTAATTTTGAAGTCGACGAATTCGATATTACATTTCCCCAGAGATTGGTTTCTGGTAACGTATCCCTGTCTAAGTATACTAAGCGAGGTAAAAGCTTCTGGTCATCATACTTTAACAAATCATAAACATCATCACATACAATTAAGATATCATACTTCCTGGCTAGTTCAATAAGTTTTGTTCTTGTTTTCATGGAATACGTCAAACTCCCTGGATTGGAATATGTGGGTACTATATAAAGTAAACCTTTAAATAATTTGTTATTTGGACGACCACAGATATCATGATCAAAGCTATTACTCTTTGGACTCAATTGCAGTAATTGCCGTTCAAAGTCAACTAAATCAAGCTCAAATTCTCCATCAGGGGTTTCATTGACCGAACTGATCCTATCCCCGTATCCATGATCCACGAACACCGGGTTTACAAGGAAGTAGCAAGGCGACACTATAAAAATTCTTTCGGTATATCGTAAATCCGTACATCTATTCAAAATCACACCAATACCAAACGAAGCCCCATTGGTCAAATTGAAACAATGTGGATCAGAAGGTGGTCTTTGAAAATGTCGTCCGAGAAACTGGGCAATAGAATTACGTATGCTCAAGTTACCAGGATCAGTACCATAATTTAACGGATGCTGATTATCAGGATCATCGTTATATTGATCTAAATCTATACATGTCAAGATATGGCTATACGCTTCATTAATTTCTTTTCGAGGTATTAAATTGGTAGACGCATACCCTTTAAAGAAATTGATTTGTTTCATAAGGTTTATACTACTACAAATAGATAACGTTTTATAGCTAAAGCGGAATTGCCACGAATGCGGAATTGTCCTAAACAGTTTAGTTCATAATTAGTTGCATCAAAAATCCCAACACCTCACTTTCTTATTTCGTCCAAATATCCCTGTGGCTGTAAATATGTTTCTCTGTAGGGATACAGCCACTTTTTTATAAGTAGTTGATATTTGTCCTATACCATTTAATGGTTATATTATGCCGCGCACGACAAGTGAGAAAAGTAGTGAGAAAAAAAAACTTGACCAATAAAAGAACAATTACAATGGTAACGTTGGGAGGATTTATACTTGCTGGGGGATTCGGTATGCTTGCAAGAAGGTTACAGATTTCCATTATTGGCATTGGCCCCAGTAGGGCAATCGACCAAGTTACTGGTTATGCATTAAGCACTGGGTTGTTCGTAGGATCGTACTATTACTTTAGTGGAGTTATTGATAGCAATCGTCAATTGTTACAGAGAAGATTAGAGGTTTTACGGGAACAAAGAGCCAAGCAAGAGCTTTTTAATGAGTTTACCAAGGATGAAGATCACAGAATCACTGCTGATAAAAGGCAGGGCAGGTTTTTCGAGTTATTTGATAAATTCGGTGCCAAGTACAAATAGACTGTTTATTTTCAAGTATTAAATTGCATGTATACTACAAAAGTCACGTTTCATTAATTTGGACTGTTTCTTCTTTACCCAATTGGGTAATATCGTCACCACTAGCATTAGGATTAGCATTAGCATTAGCATTTTCATCATCACTGTCACTATCAGAGCCTGCATTGCTGTCAAATTCCTCTGCAACGTCTTCTTCTTCTTCTCCACCTTGATAATTATCATCTTCTTCATCATCGTCGTCGTCATTTAGGGCACCGGTATTTTGGATTCCACCATTTCCATTCTCACCATTATTATTGTCCGAAGATTTGGTCTGTTTCTCCTTCAAACTATCATCAAATGACTTATCATTGATGCCCTGTAATTTCATAAAATCATCAATCATCGAATGATACTTCTGATCGATCATACTAAATTCTAAAACTTTGTCATTCTTCAAAGTTATGTTTAAACTAAACGTCACCCTGGTGATATCAGAATAACTAATATTGGCAATCTCGTCCATATTATACACAAGAATAGGCTTTTTAAATCCAAATATCAAATAACTGGAATTGAACTGGTTTCTATTGGTCAACAACAATGCTCCATCTTTTGCCCCCTTATAAGCTTCAATAAGAAGCATATCAGCGACCAAATTGTTTTTATGACTCAATGATATGCCGGTATCTTCGTTAAGTTTCAAGGTATTTTGATTTGCTATAGACGATGGAAGATAATTTATCAAATTGATCCCGCATAACTTGAATTGTCTAGTTAGAAATTGAATTATGGCCTCATTGATGGGCTTTATACCATCTCCGGTTTCAGCATTATTGGCAAACTGAGCTTCGATATTACTGGGGATTTTCCCGGTTTTGATTAAATGCTTTTTTAACAAATCTAGATTCACTTGACAAATAATGGGGTCGGGTTTCCCATCAATAAACGCTTCCTGGTTAAGCCAGAAACAAAACGACCCGATATTCTTCTTATTAGGCAAATTGCTCATGCCCAATATCGGTAACATCATACACAATTTTACCAGACTAGACAATTTGGTTAAAGATATTTCAGGAATGTTGGTTTGAGGATTAACTATAGACAATATGGGATTCACTCCATTTTCACTAATCAAATGTAAGACCATGTTCATCTTTCTACGTATAGGAGACTGGAACGAAATCAGAGGAATTTCAAATATAATTTCATCTTCGACTAATGGATCAGAAAGTTGTAAATTGAAATTTGTCAAGTATTTCACTTTATCATTGGAGACAGGCATTTCTACTTTTTGGCGTTTGTTTGCGTTCCAAAAATCGTGTAAGTCAGCAAACAACGGGATTAAAGATGGATCCTTTTGCACGAACTCCGTGATCCTTGCTTTTAAATCGTTGGATAATCCATCTATCCACTCCAACTGCGATATTGTCATTCTTTCCAGTAATAATTTTCGCGTTTACTCCATATGGATCACAATGACATCGATCCGACTTTGTTTGATATCAACTCGGCTTTTGAGCTTTTGCCGCTGTTGCTAGGTTTATACACGGAGGTGAACGTCATTGAGTATGTACGGGTTAATTTGACAAGTCAATTGACGAACATCAAAGATAAGGACTTACAGAAGACTTTACACCTGATATTAAGTCAATTAACCAGATTGCAACATGAGGGAGGTTTAGACCAGTTTAAATCCGTCAAGGTTACTCAGATTGACGATAACAAAGTTTTGTTGTTGTCTATGTTGTTTGGCGATATAGCCACACAAGCATTAAGGATTATTCAGGAAAATAATATAACGTTTGTGAGCCCTCAACCAATAGACACGGCTATATATTTACGCACAGGCAAGAGTCCGAGTCCCGTACTAATCCAAGTCACTCAGGCTACGACTATTATTCACCATGGATCCCCATTGTCGGAAAACCAGTTAGTTGAACACGAAATCCAGCAATGTTTGAGCCAACTAAACCTCACTGTATCACAAGGCAAACTCAAACCACAATCCCAAAATGCCGCCTACAAAACCAATGACTCCAAACGCACCACGCGAACCTTTGAGTGCGACTTGTTTAATTGGTATTGTTCATGCGATGATTATCATCTTTGCTATACCACGAGTTGGATACCCCACAAACCAGTGGCCTACACCAATCCTGCGACCCCTAAATACTTTGAACCCATCAAATTCGACTCCATGACCCCCATTCCCATCTGCTGCCACCTTTTGGCATTACTAATTCTCCGCCACGACCCCATCGTCCTCCAGCATTGTATCCAGGGTATTCGTCATTGAGTTTGCAGCCGTTTATATTTGCAACTAGTCGCAACTTGGTTTGCCACGACTTGAAAATTTTTCAACTCAAATTTCTCACCAACTGAAAATTTTTTTGAACCCCAGGGATAGTTGATCTCTTGCACCATAGAAGATTCGTCGCTAGTAAACATTGCACCCAGTTCTATAAATAGTAACATCCTGGCTTGACTGTTTCATACTTTAGCGGCACATTTCATCATTCACCCCTTAATTTTAGCATCAGTAGCATCCCCCTGAATTTAACTTTAAATTTCCCTTAGTTGAGTTGACTCCTACTTAATTGATGTATTGATGACAACCAAGACGAATAATTCCTCCAAAAATGGGCCCAGCAGATTTCGTAAAGATGCAAAATCATTTTCGCCAAGCTATCTCCAAAACCCGGTTTCCTATGATGTGAATCAACGCATTCCCGTGGCTTGGCCGCCACAAATGCCCATGAGTCCCATGAATATGAATATTCCCAACCCGGTGATGCATATGAACGTAATGCCTTTTTCCGGTAATGGTCCCATGATGGCTGTAAATCCTAATCAGGCCAGATTTGATTATTCTTCAGTTTATGGACAACAACAATATCCTTTGATGTATCCACAATATGACTATAATCAGTTTTATCCAAATGTACCTCCTGCATACGTTTATTATCCGCCATACGATGTCTCCAGTGACATTTCTCCAAAGGTTAAACATAAGGAATTAGAGCATAACGAGAATCTTCCTGACGTAATACAATCAGATGATTTGTCTAGTCCCGAGCCTAAAGATGTCAGTTTACCGCTTGAAAGTTCCCAAGAGCTGCCAAAAACTACAAATGGATCTACAGCAACAAAAGAGCCAATTCTGGAATTACAAGAAACCCCCACGTCACAAGACTCCTCCACGCTACAAAAAACGCAAGATGCGACTTCATTATTTCATGAACCTATATACATCAACACAAGTTTCCACGATATATCACCCATTACTATAGAAGAAAGAAAACACGTCTTTGAAACAAAGTCATATGACCAAACTACCGATATTATCATACTTCGGTCCCAGCACGATATTATAGATTACAATCAAAGTCCGAAATCTGAGCCCACAACAAATTGGGCAAGTGTTTTGACCAAACCCTCACAACAACCAGGGAATTTGCAACCGGTGACTCCCGAAGAAGCAGCTCCAATAATTAAGCCAGCCGCAAAAGTTGAGGAAACACGAGAAATTGACAGTTTTGGGAAATTGAGTTTGAAAATCATGTACGACCCTGAGTATTCTGTGATTGATGAAACCTCTAATGACGAATTTTATAAGCTCAATCCCCGAGGACTTACTAATACCGGTAATATTTGTTATATGAATAGTATTTTACAAGTATTGATATACTGTGAACCATTTAATAAGTTGCTCAAGATGATTGAAACCAAGTCTGTTGGGACACTTGGAGAAACTTCAACCACACCGTTGATTGATGCTGTGAGCAGCTTGTTTTATCAATTCACGCAACCTAATCTTAAATCACTAAGTCCAGAATCGTTTTATTTGAAATTGAGCAGTAATCGCAAGTTCCAACATCTCAAATGGGGCCAACAAGAAGATGCAGAAGAATATCTAGGATACTTATTGGACGGAATGCATGAAGAGTTTGTGGAGAATATAAAACACATGACGCAACTAGAAATTGAACTGTTGGTAAATAATTATAAGGGCGAAACCAAATTGAATATAATACAGGCCATTAATATCATTAATAAAGAGGATAAGATAGTATCAGTTGAAGCCACTAATCGTAATGAGTGGAATGAAGTTGGTAAGAAGAACGAAGCCATTAGTTCTAAACGGACTGTAGAAATTGAACCTTCACCGATAAAGACGATATTTGGAGGACAGTTTCGAAGTGTACTAAAACTCCCGTTTGGCAAAAATAGTCAGAGTGTGACATTAGATCCGTACCAATGTATTCAATTAGATATTGAAGACGAATCCATCACTACCATTGAAGAAGCATTTACACATTTAAATGAGCCAGAACAAATTCAATTCAGATCCAATGACAAAGATGTTATTGCCACGAAACAAACTTTTATTGACAATTTACCACCGATTTTAACCATCCATTTGAAACGGTTTAGCTTCCAACAAGACGGCAATGTGGAGAAGATCACCAAGAATATAAAATATGACTTGAACTTGACAATTCCCCAAGAAATGTTTTCCAGCTATAAGCGTAATAATATTCAGAATAACTATAAATTGGTTGGAGTAGTTTACCATCACGGAATCAGTGCTGAAGGCGGACACTATACGTCAGATGTGCTTAAAAGGTCGAAGTTGTGCAACAGTTTGCTGGACGATGGAAATGACTCTGGTAGTAATGACAATAATGAATGGATAAGGATAGATGACACCTTGATTGATATAATCAATAAAAAACAAGTTGTTGAAAATAACGATGCTCTGAAAAGTGCATATATATTATTTTACCAACAATTGTAAATAATATGTAAATTAATATATTCATGGCTATAAGTTATCGTATTCCTTGATCTGTTGCACGAGGCTCTCGGCACTTGGTTTGTGGCAAACAATATCGACATGAATGCCGTTGGTTTGGAGGTATTCGTTGGTGGTGGGGCCAATCACCGCCTTTTTAAGCTTGGCTACTTTATCAAGCAAATTCCGGGTGCCTTGACTACTGAAAAAAACCACCCAGTCATCACTGGTGGCTTGTTGTAAATGATTCACGTTGTCGATGAATTGCTGAGAATCTACGGCAATCTCGACCGTCTTGTAAACAGAGACCTCGTCCCAATTCTTACCATGTTTACTAAGAGCGTCAGGTATGATATCTTTTCTGATTTCCCCCGTCAAATAAATAATCCGTTCATTCTTTGTGGCATCCACAATCATTTGGCTGAGCGCATGGCCATTGCCCGACTCCTTACCATAAATGGTCCTGAATCCCATTTTACAAAGATAATCATACGTGGCAGGGCCAACTGTATAGATGTGTTTGCTCAATATCCGGTTTTGGTCGTCTTGGGGCAATTGGTTAAGCACCTGTTCCATACATTCTACTGCTCGTTGGGAAGTGATGACCAATATGTCAAACGTATGGGTCTCCAAATACTTTACAAGTTTAGCCGTCTGTAGTGTATGCGTAAGCAACGGTAGAAACACCGGACTGCAAATCGCCGACAACTTGGCCTCATACGTATCTCTAGAGTTTTGGTTCTTTAGTAACAAGACTTTCATACAAAACTGCGAACACAATAAATAAATTTATTCTACTTCTTAGCAGACTTTACTACATTAATAATTTGCTCCACGACAGCGGGGTTCGATAACGTGCTGATATCGCCTAATTGGTCTTCTTCCCCGGCCAATACCTTTCTCAAGATTCTTCGCATAATCTTGCCACTTCTGGTCTTTGGCAAGTCGTCCACCAAGAGAATTAATTTAGGTGCCGCAAACGGCCCGATTTCCTTGCGAACCGTGAGAATCAATTCCTTCTTAATAACATCGGTGTCGTCGAGTTTCACAGTGTTCTTTAACGAAACATATGCTGCAACTGCTTGTCCCGTTAAATCGTCAGCGTATCCAACAACTGCGGACTCTCCAACCAAGTCATGTTCAATCAAGGCCGCCTCGATCTCAGCCGTCGATAATCGATGACCACTGACGTTTACGACATCGTCAACACGGCCCAAAATCCAGTAGAAACCATCCTTATCTCTTGCAGCTCCATCGCCACTAAAATAATGGTTGCTATATGGCTTCAAGTACGTGTCGATGAACCTATTATAATCGTTATAAATACCTCTGGTGATTGAAGGCCATGCATTCTTAATGGCGAGAACTCCTTCCACGTCATTTTCCTTTAATTCATGTCCGTTGACGGGATCCAAAATCTTGGGAACAATTCCGAAAAATGGTAAGGAACAAGATCCCGGCTTAGTGGGTGTAATTCCTGCTAATGGTGTCAATAAATGTGACCCTGATTCGGTTTGCCAGTAAGTATCAACAATATGGGCTTTATGTCTACCAATGTTGTCATTATACCAATGCCAGACTTCTGCCGCAATTGGTTCTCCAACAGACCCAAGCACTCTCAAACTGTCTAATTTAAAGTTCTCGATATACTTTGTTCCTGCTCGCTTTAACAACCGCAATGCTGTGGGTGCTACGTAAAAGATATTAACCAGATATTTATCGACAATTTCCCAGTATCTCGAATAACTTGGATAAGCCGGTGTTCCTTCAAACACCACCGTAGTGGCCCCGTTCAATAACGGTCCGTAAACCACATATGTGTGGCCTGTAATCCATCCTACATCCCCAGCTGTAAAAAGAATATCCAGTTCGTGTACATCAAAAACATACTTGCAGGTCAATAAAGCTCCTAATAAATATCCAGCAGTATTATGTTGGACTCCCTTGGGTTTACCGGTGGATCCTGAAGTGTATAATAAAAATAAAGGATCTTCAGAATCAACCGAAACTGGGGGGTAATAAGGTCCGTATTTGGCCAATTCCTCATGCCACCAAATATCTCTTGATGGATTGAATGGAGCATGCGAATTCCCAGTTCTTTTGTAAACCAAGACATTTCTAACTTGAGGACAGTTTTTCAAAGCCTCATCAACAATTTTTTTGGTTTCAATAGTTTTACCCCCTCTTTTCGACTCATCAGCGGTGATAACCACCTGGGAATCGGCATCTAAAATACGGTCTCTTAACGATGTCAGAGAAAATCCCGCAAACACCACTGAATGAACAGCCCCTATCCTGACAATAGCCAATAAAGTAACAATTGCTTCTGGAATCATTGGTAAATAAACCGCAACCGAATCACCTTTTCTAACCCCCAATTTAACTAATGCCTGAGCCAATTTAGACACTTGCTTCAATAATTCGCCATAAGTGATCTTTTGAGAAGTCTCGGGTTCATCACCCTCATAAATTATCGCAACTTTATTGGGATCTTTGAAGGCCCACCTGTCAACAGCATTATAACATGCATTCAATTTGCCACCAACAAACCAATTAGGAATATCACCGTTGGCGAAATCATTAGTGGCATCAACTGGGAATCTTGGTAATTGGAATTCTTTATCCCAGTCAAGTAACTTTTTAGCTTGTTCACCAAAAAACCCAGCAGGGTCTTCTACTGAGTGTTTGTAAAGAGCTTCGTATTCAGCAAACGACGACAAGTTGGGAGGCTCTTTGGATCTTTCCTTAAACCCTTCGGGTGGGGCTTGCATCTTCTCATGATCCAAAGTAACGTGAGAATCTACCATTTTTAATTGATGTTCAAATGGGGATCTTTTTTCAAAAAGCGATTTTGTCCCCTTTTTATGTCTCGGACTTTTCGACCCCACAAAATCTTTTCGAGATTTGTTGAGCAGGCAAAATGTAACTTCGTTTAAACAACCAATACTTTACGCTCCAATGGTTACCACAACGATACTCTTTGGCTTATACATTCACCCTATGTACAATTTGTATTTACGTTATTTATAAATTAATGCTAATCCCTATAAATCTTCAATGCGTGTCCCAAACCAGAAGTTCCAGAAGCCGACGTTTCAATTCGTCAAGATGGGCCGTTATTTTCTTATCAAGCATGACCTCGTTTTTTGTTAGTGATTGTCGGTGAATATTTTTTACTTGCCCCACAAAACTATGATATGGAGTTAAGGAATGGTTGAGACACTATTCGGGTTTAAATTGCCAATTATAATAACCTGCATGAATTGTAACTGAAGATCTCGTGATAAACTATAGTTTTCCTCGTTCCGTTTTTATCAACTATCATACCTGATAGGCGCACTCTACTTTTTAAATCGCAATTAGTTTCCTAAAGGGTATTGTTAATATGCTGTGCTTGTGGTTCGTTTAAGTAAAGCTAAAGGACGGTTTGGGTATAAAGCGAGCATATAAAACACTAAATGGATAATTTGGCTTTTGTATTGAAATTGCAACTTAGAAGTGGCAATTGATAATAATATACTGTTTATGGATTCTGTGTAAGCTTCATTAATCCAGAGTAATGTGGATAATTCCGTAAATCACTTAATACATCGTGAACACGGAATTTGCAACAAATTCCTTCCGATCACGAACGAGCACGAGACTCAAAGTCTAACGGTCCAACAGTTGATGATTTACGAAGCTCTTGAATTCAATGATTCAAACAATGTATGACTTCTTGATTAGCCTAGTTGCTTTAATGTGTTTGATCTTTGGGAAATTGTTGTAATTTGGTTTCTCGTAAAATTACATTTAGGAAACATATCCTCAATCTCCACATACTCTTGAAACAATGAAAGTAGGTACTTTGATTTCTTCTTCACTAACATCAGCATTTAATGAACCTCGTTAACTAACTTTGGGTGTATTTACATGTCATCCAATCGTATAGTAAAGGAATTGTATCAAAGTGTAATCCTAATCAATTATCAACTAAATCTACCATGTAAAGCATATAATCAGCAGTATTATTTGTTATTATTCCAAGCAAATGACATTATCAAGAGCTTAGTTGCTATGTAAGCTTGGGTTCATAAATTCTCCACGTTAGTCACATGATTTTGCTATACTATTACTATTGAGGGTTTACATTAATGACGTCAAATCTAATCTGAATTTACCAAAAGATACCTTTCAATTATCGTAAACTACTAAAGACTCCTCGGACTTTGCAAAAGCTTTTTTGGATAAACTAAGGATAACTTTTCAGCTTGCCTTGTCTGGAATTCTCATCACATCATTTTATGCTAGGCCCAAAAAAATACTGTGTATAATCGAAACTGTGGACTATAAAAATCTTGGACTATAAAAATCTTACCCGATACCGTTAGACAAAATTCTCTATAGGCCATCGTCAAAGATGTCAGAACTTAATCTAAATAGTAGTCAAGAGGAAAAGAATCATAAGGATGATGCAATTTTAGATACTGGTTTGAAAGCTGGTTTAAAAAATAGAATGATAAATCTTATTGCATTGGCAGGTATTATTGGCCCTGGGGCCTTTATTGGAATGGGAAATGCATTGAAGTCAGGAGGCCCTGCTGGGTTAATTGCTGGGTTTTCAATTGTGGGGATTTTAGTGTTGGGGATGATGGCTTCTATTGGGGAGTTAAACGCAACTTTTGACTTCAACTTCAGTGTGCATGCTTCTAGATACATTTCCAAAGGAGCTGGGGCAACTTTAGCTATTTTCTATGTGATTATTTGGGTAATGAATATCATCCAGGAGTATGTGGCCTTGACTGGTATAATGGAATCTTACACTACTACAGTTCCTACATGGGGCTGGTATTTAATTTTCTGGTTTATCTTCACATTATTTCAAACCTTGGATGTATCCTGGTGGGGTGAAGTAGAGTCGGTTTTAGCCATTTTGAAATTAGTATTCATGACGGCGTACTACATATTTGCTATTGTGTATGCTGCTGGAGGTATAAAACATCACAAGCCAGACAATCCCTTTGGCAAATTACCACTTAAGGATGGATTCAAAGGTATTGTCAACTCTTTTGTGTATGCTGGTGTTTTTTACTCAGGGGTTGAAGGAGTATCAGTTATTGCAGCTGAATCAAGAAATCCCAGAAGGGCTATCCCATCTGCTGTGAGAAATACGGTGATTAGAATCTTTTACGTTTATTTCGGGCTTAGTATATTCTATGGTATCACTGTTCCATACAACGATCCAATGTTTGCCACTTCAGAAAAAGTAATGCAGGCTCCAATGACTATCGCCTTTACTAATGCTGGTTGGAAAAACTCCAAGTATTATGTTACCACTATTGTTTGGATCACATGTTTTTCGTCCATCAATACTGCCATTTATTTTGCTTCTAGAGCTTTGTTCGTTTGGTCTAAAGAAGGATTTGGACCAAAAATATTTACAAAGGTCAACAAAAAAGGTATTCCATACGTTGCCATCCATTTTGTTCATATATTTGGGTTTTTGTCAATTTTGTCAGTATCAGCGTCCGGTACTGTAGCCTATTCATATATTGTTAATGTTGCAGGTGTTGCTGCTTTCATTGTATGGACTGGAATCTGTTTCACTCATTTGAAATTCAGGTGGGGCTGGATCCACCAAGGTTATAGTGTTAAGAGCTTACCCTTTGTAGCTCCATTCTTTCCCTATTTGGATTATGTATGTATTTTTGTAGGAACACTTTTGACTTTGGTTCAAGGATGGTCATGTTTCAGTCCTTTTAATTATAAGACGTTTATTGATGGATATATTTTGTTGCCATTGTTTCCAATCTTTTGGTTTTGCTATGACTACTTTTATTTCAAAGAGGGATTCATAAAGTACGATGACATGGACTTCGTAACGGGTAGAAGAGCCGATTTAGATGATGACTTTGGAAGTCAATTAGATGAAGTCATTCCCGTTGAATACAAAAAACTGGATGAAGAGAAATCTTAGTGTTGTTAATTAGCGAACTTGTAGATCATAAATAGTTATCCATCTTAATATTCTGTTTCGATTGTGTCTGTCTCTTTAAATCAAGTAAGCTCTGAAATCGCCTGATAATTACACAACCTCTGTTTACTTAGCGAAATATACATATGACCTATTGGTGGCAATTTAAGGCTTTGGTCATGTTTTGCTTTTGGTTTGGGTTTGGGATTTATTCTCTCTCACTCACCCAATGAGTGGAGCTATAACACTAAAACTTACAAGTTTACTAATACGAACAGTTTCCAAACCAATTTCAAACTTAATAAAAACACAAACAAAACAAAACGAGTTCTTTAAACAAAATTTTATTAGGTTCGGTCAGTTTTTAAATAAGATTGACCTTCGATTAAGAAACAACAATTCCAGCATCAAAATAAGGCCACTAAATGATAACAAAGCAATAGAAATAGGAAGCAATTTTTTAAGTGAATTGTTCATTTTTAGTATAGCGGCAAGCTTGATTCTATATGAAAGTTTCAAACCCAAAAAGTCAGAAAAAGTACAAATCACTAATGACTTTGACATATTAGGTAAAGAAATTGAAAACTTGAAACTACAAAATTCAACAATATTGCAAGAAATCAACAAACTAAAAGCATTGTCAGTGAATACTTCAAATACTGATAATTCTACTATGGCATCAAAAGACTCTGTAATGATGAAGCCACCAAACCAGCCATCAATAAACGGTAAATCGTCAGAGTCAACTAAGGCAACTAGTCCAGACCCAAATTAGTCATAAACATATTGTAAATAGAGATATATATTAATCTACACTAGAAATACAAATAACACACTAGTAGAGAACCAAATCTAAGAAACATCATTCGTAAAATTTTAAAGTCTATTTCTTTTGTTGTTGTTTCTTTTCAACTTTCAATAATAAAGCTTTGTTGATATGAGGCAATACCCCACCGTATGCAATAGTAGCTTTAATTAAATTATCTAATTCCTCATCCCCTCTAATGGCTAATTGTAAGTGTCTTGGTGTAATTCTCTTGACTTTTAAGTCCTTTGCGGCATTCCCAGCCAATTCCAAGACTTCAGCCGTCAAATATTCTAATACAGCAGTCAAATAAATGGCCGATTTAGATCCCACTCTGATTTTGTTTTGAGCAGTCCTCTTCAAATATCTCTTAACCCTACCAACTGGGAACTGCAAGCCTGCTCTGGCTGAATGGGAAGTGGTGCTTTTAGCTGATTCCGAGGATTTACCTTTACCACCATGAACTTTTCCTTTTCCTGACATTGTGAAACCTTTCTACCTATAAACGTTACTAATAAATTTTATCAATTGACTTTATAAGTTAAGAGTTGTTTATATTTGTGAATTTTATTCTGAGATTTGGGATTTGTTTTGATTTGAGATTTTTGATACAGCCACGATTGAAACCGCACTGTAGTTACCCGCAATTAGTTTCACCTCATCTCGTAAAACTATTATGAATTAATAATTCCATTGCTGCCTAAACTGTCCAATAAAAATTCAATTTCAGACCTGCTTTTTCGTAATTCGGTACAAATAGCATCCATGTTTTGGAACCCTTTTAATAATTCAATCAATCTCATTGAATCTTGGACTCTCTGAACATTTGTGGGAGCTACAACATGGTTTGAGTGCATACTTTCATTATCCTGATCCCTATAATTAAAGCTCACTCTTCGGGATTTAAAACTATTTTCATTGACCAAATATTTCAAATCTTCTTTGCTTGGCGAACTGGCATTCGTGATTGTATTTGTATTGATATTGACAACAGTGTTTGAGTTCGATTGGAAGTCTTCAACTAACTTATCCAATTCTTCAGTGTTTTCGGTTTCTATACTTTTGATAATTGAAGTTAGAATTGGATATGAATGAACCCTATAAATTAATCCGTTCAAGATCCCGAAATTTATAAATCTTCTTATATCAGTGAACCTTAAATGCTTAGCATGTTGTATGAACCATTGTTTAACTGTTTGTCCTTGGTTCAATGACCTATAAAGATAGAATAAAAGGGTTTTGGGGGGGACTCTTATAATCATTTTTGTGTCCTTAGAATTACTTGGAGACAGTGATGCCCCTTGTTGATTACTTACAGTTTGAATTGTACTTGTGGATGCGTTCTTAGGTGCATGAGTCGCTTGGCTCAAACTGCTTGTAGTGGTCTGACTTGCTCCGTTACTTTGGCCTTGTACTTTTCCATTACTATCAACTCCATCTGTAACAACATAACTTTGGCATCTTTCACTCAAACCTGGAATTTTCAAAAACTTGTCAATGTTGTTTGTTGGAGCATAAATATTCGAAAATTGAAATATATCAATAATTTGTAGACATTTATAATGCATCAAATGTTGAATACATTGCTTAGTCAAAATATAGTCACTGTCACTTAATTCACTTATCTTCTTGATAGAGTTTATTCCATTTATAAATGGCAAAATTTTAATCATTGTCGGATCCCAATTGACATCAACTAAAGAATTCAACTTTACCAACAAAATAGGAACTTGAAATGCCTCTATATCCAATGGTGGTGGTAATATAGGAAATAACTTTATATCTATAGAATTTGAGGAATCTAAGGGAATGCAACACTCACTATAGTTATTCAAATCTTGAAATATCTGACTTATAAGAGACTCAATACTGCTTAGATTAATCGTCTTAAAGTTTTTGAATCCTGGTAACTCATTTATGGACGTTATTTGACGATATTTTTCCAGTTTAATAAAGAGATCTTTATTTAGTTTCAGTAACATGTAATTCTGTTCCTCTAAAACTTTAAACATCTTACCTATTCTTTTTATGGTTAGTTCGTAACTAGCAGTTTCACTATTATACGGAAACACAAAACAAAAGTTGAAATTAAACGAGTTTCGTATATAATCTTCACTCTGGATGTTTACTGGATACCCAATCACTTTGTATTTGCCGATTTTGATCGAAATCATCTTGTTACATAATTGGGGTTTAGGTATAATATAATTCCTTACAGTATTAAAATTGAACAAGGAATCTTTTGTAGAATTAATAATATTACTAGGGGTTTGATTGATGATTTTCGTGCCTTCCGTAGGATGGAATACAGCATAAAATATTGCCGTTATTGGAATAAAGCCATCATTTAGTTCCATGATTCGCAAATTTGATTACAAACTGAGTTGACATTTCCATCACCAAATAGACTTCCCATTTTGATTAGATCACATTTGCTATATATTTGATACTCACGGTTTGGTAACGTGGTATTCTTTTAAGTTTTTGTTATAAAAAGATTTTTGACTTGTTTATTATTTTCATTATTTGTAAAATTTACATTTTTAAAATTTGAACAGAAAAATATCGAATTATATTAAAATAACTTGAAAAAAAACTCTTCTTCGAATATGGTTAAACAGGCAATTTATGTTATTATCTAGCTGATTGCTTGTTGATTGACTCTAAACCAAGCCCATAATAAATCATTAATGATGTTCCCTATCAAAACCAAAGCATCTGGTGATGTCTAAGCAAAGTCTCTAGAGAAGGAAAAGCGTAAGCGTTTTAATAGGTTTAGATTTTACTGCTGATAAGCTAATCTTTTCCAAAACTGTTTAAATCATGTCTGTATCTTTCATAACTCCATTAATACAGTAACCACCACGTGACCAACACCAGAATTTTCTGGAAATCCGCTCGAAAATTTTTTATATAAAGTGAACGAAACCAATTGGTAAATTATACAAATGTTAAGAACAAACAACTCAATTAGAAGATCAGGTTTACAACTTGTTCGTAATTTATCACATAAAGAGTTAAAGTTTGGTGTTGATGGTAGAGCTGCTCTTTTAAAAGGAGTTAATACGTTAGCTGATGCTGTTTCTGTTACTTTAGGACCTAAAGGGAGAAACGTTTTAATCGAACAGCAATTTGGGTCTCCTAAAATAACTAAGGATGGAGTAACTGTTGCTAAATCAATTGTCTTAGAAGATAAATTTGAGGACATGGGTGCCAAGTTATTACAAGAAGTTGCATCTAAAACTAACGAGAGTGCTGGTGATGGTACTACTTCTGCCACTATCTTAGGTAGATCGATTTTCACTGAAAGTGTCAAGAATGTTGCTGCCGGATGTAACCCAATGGACTTGAGACGAGGTTCTCAAGCTGCTGTTGAGGCTGTCGTAGAGTTTTTACAAAACAATAAGAAAGAAATTACCACTTCCGAAGAAATTGCTCAAGTGGCCACTATTTCGGCGAACGGAGATGTTCATATTGGTAATTTATTAGCATCAGCAATGGAAAAAGTTGGTAAAGAAGGTGTCATCACCGTTAAAGAAGGTAAAACTTTAGAAGACGAATTAGAGGTCACTGAAGGTATGAGATTTGATCGTGGATTTATCAGTCCTTACTTTATTACTGATACCAAATCTGGAAAAGTAGAATTTGAAAATCCATTAATTTTATTAAGTGAAAAGAAAATAAGTTCCATTCAAGATATTCTTCCTTCTTTGGAATTGAGTAACCAACAAAGAAGACCTTTATTGATTATAGCTGAAGATATCGATGGCGAAGCTTTAGCTGCATGTATTTTGAATAAGTTAAGAGGTCAAGTTCAAGTTTGTGCTGTTAAGGCTCCTGGTTTCGGTGATAACAGGAAAAACATTTTGGGTGATATTGCCATTTTATCTGGTGGTACTGTATTCACTGAAGAATTGGATATCAAACCTGAAAATGCTACTGTTGAATTATTAGGTACCGCCGGTTCCATTACTATCACTAAAGAGGACACTGTGGTCTTGAATGGAGAAGGTTCCAAAGACAATATCCAATCGAGATGTGAACAGATCAGACAAGCCATTGCAGACTCCCAAACGACAGAATATGAAAGAGAAAAATTACAAGAAAGATTGGCCAAATTATCTGGAGGTGTCGCTGTTATTAAAGTGGGTGGTTCTTCAGAGATTGAAGTTGGCGAAAAGAAAGATAGATATGATGATGCTTTGAACGCAACTAGAGCTGCCGTTCAAGAAGGTATTTTACCTGGTGGTGGTACTGCCTTGATTAAAGCTTCCAAAATCTTAGATGACGTTAAAGAAAAAGCTGCAAACTTTGATCAAAAATTGGGGGTTGACATCATTAAATCAGCAATAACCAAACCTGCTAAGAGAATTATTGAAAATGCCGGTGAAGAAGGTGCAGTTATTGTTGGCAAGATTTACGACGAGCCCGAATTTAACAAAGGTTACGATTCTGCTAAAGGCGAGTTTACTGATATGATTGCATCCGGTATCATTGATCCTTTTAAAGTTGTTAAAAATGGATTAGTTGATGCAAGCGGTGTTGCCTCATTATTGGCCACCACTGAATGTGCAATTGTTGAAGCACCTCAACCTCCAGCTGCTGGTCCACCTGCTGGTGGAATGGGCGGAATGGGAGGAATGGGTGGTATGCCAGGTATGGGATTCTAGTTAAACCTTAATTTTGTATGTACCCAGAACTCCATTTTGTATATAGTTTAATTAATGGGAGTTGATAATCTCAAATCTCGAAGTGCGCAAATGCGATGTTCCAAGACATTAGTTCTTATTATTTAGAGGATAATAAGGGGGAGCACGATGCTACGGAACTTCTACGACTTCATACAGTTTTGCAGAGACTCAATGATTTATTAAAATCTGACAATGTTTCTCAGGACATCAAAGAAAAAATTGACAATCCAATTTATAAACGAGACATAATTCATACTTTGCGATATGAGCTAAAAGGAATAACTCGACCGGAAGAGACATTTGAAATTTGGCATCAACATGATAATTTACGGCAATATAAATCTTATAATTACAGCTCTGGGGATTTTTATGATGATAAATATCTTGTGAAGTTAATTCAAAGTGTTATTGAGCAGCACCAAGACCGTCAACATGATCAGGCACACCATATAAGCGATGCAAAAAAAGAACAAATGGCAATGACCCGAAGATTGGAAAAGAAATATGTAAATATAATTAACCCCGACAATACGTCGACAGATTATTTAAGAATGGAGTTTCTAGCAAGAACTAATGGATCGGAAATAATTCCATCACTACCAAGGAGCCAACGGTTTTACAAGTATCATATTCATAATTTGACTTTCTTTCTAAATAAGAGTGTTCTTGATGAGAAATGGGATTTGGCTTATAAGATATTTTGCATAATATTAAGAATACCTTCACTTGACCTAAGACTGGTATGGTCGATCGGTATCAACATCCTTCAAGGTAAAATGGAACTGACCAATAATGTCGTGACTAAACAATTTCTCAAACTTAAACAGCAAAGTTTCTTTACTTGGTTAAATTCATTTTACGTGTTGAAAATACGCAAACCATTGAGTAATGTGACAAATCCCGTATTCAGATCAGGATCGAAATCTCACGTTCCCTTATATTTTATTACTTCCTTATGGTCATTAATTTCGAGCAAAGATTATAAGAAAGTGATAGATATTTTGGATGGTGTTATTTTACGTAGTCCTTATGATACAGAAGGATGTTTGCCATTTATTTTGTGTTTGAGTTATTTAATGGAGACTACTCAACTTATTACTGTTTATGGAAACGCAGACCAAAACTTATCGGTAAATGATGATTCGATGTCATTGTTTAGTAGTAGAAGTGATGTTTATGCAAAGATCACCGACAATTTCCTCAAAGTAGCAAAAAACTTGAGGAAGTGTGATGCGTTGAACTTTATATATCCCAAGGAATTGATTGATGATCAGATTGACTATATTAAGAACAAATTGAAAGAGATTGACGAGGGAACTGTTAATGAACTGGAGGTTGATATAACTGTAACAAATGGAATCCAAGAAACTGAGGACGATACAAGGTACATTAATAACTCTAGTATAGAAAAATTTAACAGTCAAGATAAAACTTTGGTAGATGAAGAACAAGAACTTACGATGGCTGAAGAAGGAAATCTCAAACCTTCACAAATTCCGAGCGATGAAGAAATTATCTTCAGTGATGAGGATATCAATGATGATATACAAGTCCCATTAAGTTCTCAAATACCCAGCGATATAGAGTTGGAATTCAGCGACGACGAGACAGTAAATAGTGATTATGAATCAATTGATAATGAAGCTATCCAACCAACAACTAGTGACAATGATTTCGATTTCGATTTCAGTGATTAATATGTATTATAATTATATTTGGCTAAGTGCTAGTTCTGGCAGTTACTTGAACTGGGGTTATCATGCTTGTGGGAAAATTTTTTGACTTAGAGAGGTTATTGGATAACTTACCGGATATGTTGTCCAGTGTTTTAGACTTCTTCATGTTATTATCAGGAGCTACCTGGTTAATTAAATTTTGATTCAACACTAGCGGTTGGTGGCCTTGTAAATCCATCAAATTTAACGAGTTAGATAACTCAACTATCGAAGATTTCAGATTTTTGAAATAATAGTGCAAATTTTTGATAGCAGCTTCATTATCCAAAAGCAAGGCACTTTCAAAATAACCTGGCCTTGAGTCGTCAATTTTAAAACTGTTCTTGAACTTTATACCATTAATTAAATTAAACAAATCAGCACGGTAACTTTTAGGTAATTTGTTATTTGACAAATAAACATTATTAAAGGTATTAAGTCTTGTAAATAAACAAACAATGGGTTTTAGAGCGTTGATGGTTTGCAAATTATTCTTACGCAAGTCAAGTTTTTCAAGTGATGCCAAATTTTCTAAACCTCCTAAGCTGTCTAGTTTATTATTATTGAAACTAAGGATCGATAAATGTTTTAAATTATTAGGTAAATTTTGCAAGCTAGTTATATAATTGTCTGACAAGTTTATGTACTTAATATTAATTAAATACTCCAAACCTTCGGGGATAGTGTGCAATAAATTATTGGATAGATTTAACTTCACTAGATTAGTTAACGGTTTGAATGCAAACGACGGTATTGAAGTAATCGATGTTTCAACAACGGTCAATTGTTTCAAGAATAACCATTTTACATCATTCGAGTGCTGAGTTAGATCTTTAGAGCCTGCTCTTTTATGATCTACCAATATCGTGTGGTTTGTGGTAATGGTGACATTAGTATTAGGTCTTCGTATAGGTTTACTAAATGAACTGCGTCCATTTTCATCGTCATTAACTAGAGTATGGATTAATTCTGTCAAATCACTCAATTTCGAATTTTTTATAATTAATACCCTCAATTGTTCACTTAGAATATTCCAACCAAAAACTTCATTCGGTTCACATTCAACGATTTCCAAGACTTGTAAGTTCTTAAACATTTTCAAAGGTACTGATGTATCACAGGGATATTCTTCGTAGCCCTGTATTCCATTAAATTTAGTTTTGGGGGTTATAACCAAACATGGAATTTTGGTAAATGACGAATAAAGGTATTTTATATCATTTTTTATAAGCTTAGGATCGGTAATTGTACTAAAATTTCTCCAAAAAACTGATGCATTACTTACAATTGATCTCATTGAACTGATTGATGTAATTGATTTTGTATCACTATCGATATTTTTGGTTTTTGCATTATTGGCCATAAATGATATAAATGTTGGTTCATGGTTCGGGTTATCTAATCGAATATTTAATGGCCCCACATCTACTCCTAAATTACTGTTATCGATTTTCTCAGTTATATAGTAAAGGTGATGGAGACTAAAACTTAACCTCATTGGTTTGATTTTGGAATTTTTCTGTTTTGAAAATAATAATAAACCATTGGCTAGACCCTTTTCATTAGTTTTTATATAGTTTGCCGTCTTCCGTATAAAGAAGTCCCCTTCAATTGAAGGTTCATTGCTGAAACTTGACATATCTCAAGACTTTTTGTTTATTTATAGTTCGCGGAATGGAATATATTCTACTCTTTGTTTTGATAACCAGGTTTGGTTTCATTTAACATTTTTCACTTGAAAGGAATCAATGTAAGCGTCTTAGACACCATTTGTGTTTGAATTTAAGTCAATTGCATGTTTGTGCATATATGTATGTAATAACGGTTGTATACTTACATATTTGTACATGCATGCAATTACTAAAACTACGTGTGACTGTGTATACACTCCTTATATTCATTTCTTGTACTATATCAAATCAAACCTTAACCATTAAAGTTCAAGATATACATTCTACATAACCAGCTACCTTGGTTCTTAAATTCACTAAATGGAATCTTTTGTTTCCTTATAAAATGTCATTTTAAAGACTCCTTACTTCGAGGTCTCAAATCAGGCTATAGGGAATTTTAAATACGGGACAAGGTAGTACTTTGAAATTATCACTGTATATGGCTTCAGTCTATGAACAATTTCCTTCATGGTTCTAGTTTAAAATATATTCAACGGGGACAATCTTCAAAATACTACAAGTTCAATCAGACCAATATCACGGCCACTTTCTTTGTATACATACTCCTCTCACTTGTACATACTCACAAAAGAAAATTTCCACTATAGACTGACAAATTACATGTCTACGGCAGAGCTGCTTCTTATATAGTAATATATCAGAAGTAGTATTCCATAATTACTTTACGGTGCCTAACCGCGCAATAAATGTCATGTCAGCAGACTTTTGGGGTTCTACCCAAAGAGCTAAATGGCAATTCAATCGACAAAGTCTTTTGGACCAGAGAAAACGACTCCTTGTTTTAGAGAATAAAATGATCCAAAACGGGTTTATCAAGGATTACCCCAATGTCACTTATGACTCGAATATGAGGATTCATCTTCATAGTTTGGTTAATAGATTGGGTAGAAGATTGAACGTTCGCCAAGTGGTATTAGCTACTGCTGAAGTATACGCCACACGGTTTTTGTTAAGGGTATCTTTGAAAGAAATCAATGTTTATTTGATGATAACAACATGCGTTTATGTGGCATGTAAAATCGAAGAGTGCCCTCAACACATCCGATTGATTGTTTCCGAATCAAGAAGTCTATGGCCGCAATACATCCCTAATGATATCACGAAATTAGCAGAGTTTGAGTTTTATTTAATAGAAGAAATGGAATTATACTTGCTCCTACATCATCCCTATAGATCATTGATTCAAATTAAAGATTTCCTTAATGAAAATAAAGTTGAATTTGAGTTTACATTAACCAATGATGAGCTACAACATAGCTGGTCAATAATCAACGATAGCTATATAACTGATTTACACTTACTATTCCCGCCTCACGTGATTGCTGTGGCAGCCATTTATATAACAGTGGTGTTGGAGAAGTCGTTAAACTCTGTTAGGTCTGATAATACCATGTTGAACGGTCATATCGAAGAAGAAGGCGAATCAAGTGATAAGCATATGCATATTGATGATCTCATTACTTTAACCAACAACAATAAAGACAATAACTTGGACTCGAAATTGGATCAAGATACCATAAAAATCAATAAATTTATGAACTTTTTGGCTAAAAGCCATATAAATTTGGATCAGGTAGTTGAAGCCATTCAAGATTTGATCAATCTCTATGTGGTATGGAACAAATACAACGAAACTAATATCAAGTTGGCTTTGCAATATATGTTACTAAATAAATAATAATAAATAACATCTCGCATTGAAAATATTTTTCAAATCTCAACGTGTTAAAAAGTCCACAAACCCAAATTCATTCGTTGTCAAGATTCATATAAATTGAGAAGAGCATTAGCCAGTAGGAATAACATTGGGGTCATATATAAAACCCATCAATTTCTAACAGTTTGTTATTAATCAAGTCTCCGAAACAATAGCAAATTCTGTTACATTATATAGGCATATTGATCCCTCATACGATGTCTCGCACTCCAGCAACTAATACCATTAAAACCACGAAACTAACTAAAACTACAAAGAACAGTCATTCAAGTCCACTACTATCACACATCGAGAGAAATCAAGTTTATTATTCGGGTTGGTTGTTAACTGTGTTGTTCACTACACATTATTTCTTTCCTTTTTTAAGACGTTATACTGCTCCATTTTTTCAATTACAATATAAACTGGGGGATAACGAATATGTTATTGGCGCAGAAGATGGATATATGATCCTTTATTGGATAGTGGTGTTGACGTTTCTAAGATCATTCACTATGAAATATTTATGGCACCCTCTTGCCAATAAAATGCTTCCTCCTAAAAGCAAAAACCACCTTCGGTTTTCAGAACAATGCTGGGCAGCTCTAGCTCCGATACTTAGTTTTGCTTATTCCTTTTATATTTATATCAATTCGGAATACCGATATGATTTAGATTATGTATATTTGAATTGGCCCCATAACAAATTGAGTCCTAGTATGAAGATTTACTATTTATTAGAAGCAGCTTATTGGTTTCAACAGATTTTTGTGTTACATGTCGAAAAAAGACGCAAAGATCATTATCAAATGTTTACTCATCATATTTTAACATGCTCCTTAATCATGGGATCCTACTATTATCATTTCACTCGAATTGGCAATGTGATTTTGCTTTTAATGGATCCAGTTGACTTTTTTCTTTCATTCGCCAAGACCTTACGATATGTGGGATATTTGAAAGCTTGTGATATCTGTTTTATTCTATTTTTAGTATCATGGGTTGTGTTGAGGCATGGGTTTTATAATTATGTGTTTTATCATACATGGACCAAAGCTGCCATCTTGACTAAGGATTCACAATGTAGACCAGGGGTTTATGAAAATACTTGTTGGACACCAACTGTTTTCAATGTATTCTACGAACTCTTGGGAGGATTACAAGTTTTACAAATCATATGGCTTTATTTTATAATTAAAGTTGCCATAAAAGTTATAACTGGAAGTGGTGCTGAGGATGTGAGGTCTGATTCGGAAGATTCTGAATCCGAATTAGAAATAGAAGAGTATAATGATAATGATGACCGAGAAAGTGATGAATCTGTGGATGACGCTATTGATGAGAAGTCTAATGAAAAACTGTAAGCTTATTATTATTATTTTTATAGATGGATGTATTGAGGTAGTTTCAATATATTTACTTTTGTGGAACAATGTTAAGCTTGTTGTAAGAATAAACTGGTATATAAACATAACACCATAACACTAAACCCCCATATTACTAAAACGTATGATGATAATTTTAACACCAGCTCGAATGTAGATTTAGGTTCAATAAGTTTATAACCAAAAAGACCAGGCAAGATGAATGAAATCGCCGTAGAACCTGTAGCACCCACCACTGCTAATACCAAAGCAAAGGATTTGATACTGATCGCCAAAACATAACCAACAATCAATAAAGCAAACGTGATGATGTAATATCTTGACTGTGGGAAAGCAACAATAGGCGGATCCTGAGGTATTGATGTGACAGATAACAAAGGCTGCAGTTCATTAGAAGGTTCCAGTATAGAATTGTCTTGTGATGGAATATCTGATGACGTCGATTGGTGAGTATAATGTGTTTGAGCCCAATAATAAATGTTATTGACGGAAATTCGAGCAGGATGTAACATTAAAGGAAAAGAGAATATCACCATTAGGGCAATACATGCTCTAGCCAAAGTAGAAGACCAATGCTTGGGATATGATAAAACCACATTACCAGTGACATTTGTTCCAAACGTTAAATAACCGGATAATCCTACAATTATAAATAAACTTGCAGAGACGGAAATAGCTATATAAACCAACAATGTCAAATTAGTAATGGATTTGTTCTTTGCTTCATTTATAATCGAGAACATATTTTGATGGCCAGTGAAGGCAAACACAATAATGGAAAATGTACTGAAAACACCGGTTAATGTAGGCGGAAATAAGGTTATATCACCTCTCAAGGTAGAATTGTCACCGACGATGGAATGTAAAATCACCAATACTGATAAATAAGCAATTGCCACTAATCCCAAGATCGATGAATATTTCAACGAGTCTAAGTTCTTCAATAACGATAAAGGTACGATGATGACTGTTGAGCAAAGAATCCAAAATGTCCGAAGGTTGGTTTCGTCAATAAACGATGGTGCAATTATTGTAGGCAATAAATCACCCACCAAAACTAGGTACGAAAGAGCACAACCAAAGCATTGAATAGCAATTGCCAAATCAAACACCACCGACAAAGTCGGATACGTGATGGAACATACAGTGAAAAAGGTAGCATGGCCGCTAGGAACAAATTTGGACACATATGCTTGAAGAAATAACCCAAAGCCCGAAGTTACTGCTGCCAAAAGAATTATTAATGTACCACAAACAAGACCATCAGTTGCATAAGCCAACGGCATTGAAAGTAACCCTGCACCGATAATGGTTTTCACCAAACTGATGGTGGAGGATGTAAATGAAGCTTCCATTGAAAGAATGAGAATTTAATATGAGAGAAATCACTAGTTGGGTTATTTGGGGAAATCGAGAAAAACTAAAAGATGGGGCACGGCACGGGGGAAATCCAATTTGGAATGCATTATTATTAATCATCAAATAATAAGATATATTTATCCTAAGTGTGGAGTCATTATTATTAGTCAGGGAGATTACAAGGTAACTGTGGTGGCAGCACTGCAATAGTGCGGCCAGGGCCAGGGACACGGCCAGGGCGGTGGTAGTGCCAGAATGGTGATGGGCGGCGGTGTCGCGTTTTGTAAACATACGCGATCCAAATACAGACACTAGTCATTTTAGTATAATGGAAAATAGAGATGAAAAGACTACACATAGTAAAGAATCTTCCATTAATGTGACCGTAAGAGTTAGACCATTTACGCCTACGGAACGGAATAATTTGGTGCAGTTCCTGGGGGACCAAATGTTCTTAGGAGATGGCTCTTTGAGTAAAGACATAGATAAATATCAACCTTTAGGAATACGTAACATAATAAACGTTGTCGATGACAAAATGTTGATATTTGATCCTCCAGAAACGAATCCACTCACTAGAATGCACCAGAAAGCGTTTCATAGTATTCCCAATTCAAGATTAAGAGAACATCGATTTGTATTTGACAAATTGTTCAATACCGAAGCTACTCAAGTTGATGTTTTCCAAGATACTACCAAGTCATTATTAACAAATGTCTTAGATGGGTTCAATGCCACCGTGTTTGCTTATGGAGCCACTGGTTGTGGAAAGACGCATACTATTGTGGGCACTTCAGAAGATCCCGGAATCATATTCTTAACTATGAGAGAGTTATACGCCAAGATTGAAGACCTAAAAGATACCAAAGTGTTTGATATCAGTTTATCGTTTCTTGAGATTTATAATGAAACCATTAAAGATCTATTGAACCCTGAAACAAACTGTAAGAAATTGGCTATCCGAGAAGATAGTCAAAAACGCATTAAAGTATCGAATTTATCAAAGCATAAACCACAAAATGTTGAGGAAGTAATGCAACTTATAATTAAAGGCAATACCAATCGAACTGTCTCCCCTACAGAAGCCAATTTAACGTCCTCTCGATCTCATGCAATTTTACAAATCAATATCATTCAAAAGAATAAAACCGCCGATTTAATTGAAGAGCATACGTTTGGCACCTTGTCGATAATTGACTTGGCCGGTAGTGAACGAGCTTGTGGTACCAAGAACCGAGGAGCAAGATTAAATGAAGGAGCGAATATTAACAAGTCCCTACTAGCATTGGGTAATTGTATTAATGCGTTGTGTGATTCTAAAAAAAAACGCCATATCCCATACCGAGATTCCAAACTAACGAGATTGCTAAAGTTCTCGTTAGATGGGAATTGTAAAACTGTAATGATTGTTTGTATTTCACCTGGCAGTAACCATTATGACGAAACGTTGAATACTTTAAAGTACGCAAACAGAGCCAAGGAGATCAAAACCAAAATTATAAGAAACCAACACAATTTAGATCGTCATGTGGGCTCGTATTTGAAGATGATTACTGAACAGAAACAAGAAATCGATGAATTAAAAGCTAAACAAGAGACGATAGTCAATGACATTGAAGCCACGGTTAAATCCAAGCATCAAAAGATTTTGAGTCTGATTATCGATAAAGTAACTGCGTTAAAGAAAACTATGGATGATAAAAATCAAGACAAATGGCGAAAATGTTTTTTATTAGCGAAAAGAAAGATACTTTTAGTGCAGAAGAATGATTTCCAAAGATTACTCAATGAAATACGTAAAGATAATTTGTCAATTGTTAATGGCATAGAACAAGTGATTGTCAAATTGACGGTACAGATTAAAGATCTTGAAAGTCAGTATTATCAACGTGACGACATGGATAATGTACTAAATGGGCCAAGTATCTTGAATAGACTCAAAACGCAAGAGTATTGGACAGATGAACATGGTGAAATTGTTGAACATTACGTTTATAATTTGAAAGAATCGGTTGAAAAAGAAATTTTATTCAATTCGTCTATACTCTACGATCAATTGGTGGTGGAGTTGAATGATTACAATTTTGCAACCACAGGATTCATCAAGCTATTTAACAATATGAGTAATAAGGAAAACATAGATAGCCCGAACCTATTTGAGCAATTGGAGTATCATATACATACGTTGATTAATGGAGACTTTGATCAATTTCTTGAGACCAAAGCTTCAGCGTTTTTGCTACAAAGAGTAGCAGGCGATTCAAAAAGAATCAATATGTCACCGTTAAAAGTATCTCCGCCCAGATCGAACAAGAAGAATAGCTTGAAGCTATCACCTTTAAGATTCAAAAACAAAAAAGTTCATTTTGACGAGAGTGATTTAAGTATAGACGAAAGTATGATGAAAAGTGATGACGATTCGCCTTTACAAAATAGTGTATTGGAGAATTTACCAGATTTGGATGTGAAGTTTGAGACTGAGATTAATAGTCCGCCTATTATCTCCAAGATTTACGATTATAAAAAGTTTAAACCAAGGAGGATAAGTTCGTTGAATAGGGATAAGGGTTTATTAAACAAACGAGCGTCACGGATCATCACTGAGTTTAATAGTGATAAACCTTCACATATGATGCAATTCAATTTTAATGAGGCCACTCGAAATATTGAGAGTAATGGATCGGATAGTGTGGAGTAGATTATATATAGTAATGAATAATGACTACCAGCCTGGACGATTGTTTTGAAATCTGTCTTGATTTTCATATCCACTTGCGTCGTTTCTTCCTTCGTTTCTTTCATAGTCATTTCTACCTTCATTTCTTCCATAGTCATTTCTACCTTCATTTCTTCCATAGTCATTTCTACCTTCAGATCTTCCATAGTCATTTCTACCTTCATTTCTTCCATAGTCATTTCTACCTTCATTTCTTCCATAGTCATTTCTACCTTCATTTCTTCCATAGTCATTTCTACCTTCAGATCTTCCATAATCGTTTCTACCTTCAGATCTTCCATAATCGTTTCCATAACCATTACCACCGTAATTATTTCCACCATAGTCATTTCTTCCTTCATTTGGTCCGTAATTGTTTCCACCATAATCATTTCTTCCATTTCCATATTGGCCTTGTCCATGTCCTGGTCTCCCATGGTGTTCTTGACTATTTGTTTCATTGTAATATTGTTGACCACTAGGTCTTCCATAGTGTTCCTGACCACTAGGTCTTCCATGGTGCTGTTGTCCTTCAATAAAGTCTTCAAGTTTTCCTAAAAATCCTTGTCCGTGATGTTCAGGAGGTTGTCCCTGATAGTTTTGGCCCTGATAGTTTTGACTTTGATGTTGCCCCTGATGGTTTTGACTTTGGTGTGAAAAACTCTGTCCAACAACACTACTCAAAACACCAGCAATGCCACTACCACCTTGTCCATGGGTTAATCCATTGATGAGAGCTCCGGCCACGTTCCCCATGTCGTTATTTCCCGATCCACTCATCATCTGCCCCGCAACTGACGTGAACAAATTTCTATCGCCATCCTGTTGGTTGCTTTGGTCACGCCCATTACTTGATTGGGGTTGGTACTCTTCGTTACCTTGGGAATAATATTCTCTGTTTGACATTGGGTTAAATTAGTGAAGCTACGGGCGCGAAGTCGGCGCGCGGTGGTACGAGAACGGTGCCAGCTGCTGCCACCACGGACCAGGGGTCTACTACAATTTATATTTATGCTAAACTGGTTTTCTTTAGACAATAACACAATCCTTATCTTGAGCGTCATTTTTAGTAGATGGTTGTGGATTTCCCATATTTCTCTTCTTCATGGTCTTTTGTAATTTGGCAACCAATTCCTTGTTAGTAATCCTCGTCAACGCCTTTTCATCGCCATTCTCGGCTGCTCGTTGATACCACACTTGGGCCTCTTGCTGATTCTTTATACAGCCAATACCTTTATCATAGAAATTGGCCAACGCAAATTGACCCTTGGCTAAATTGCACATGGCCGCTCGTTTGGCCCACTCAAATGATTCACTCTCATCCTTGGGCAAATACGGATCGCTCCCCACTAAATACCATGCACACATCGCCAACATGCTCTGAGGATCCCCTCCCATAGCGGCTTGCGTATAATAATGAATCGACAAATTGGCATCTTGAGCCACAACATCACCCACTTCATAATGATGTCCTAATATGGCATTGCTTTGCACGTGACCCAAGGCTGCTGCTTGACTATACAATTCAAGCGCATACTTTTTATCTTGAATAACAATATCTTTAAACCCTTCGAAATAAATTTTCCCCAATTCGTATGGTGCAGCTGCTATTAATTCGTTAGCAGCTGCTGATGCTAGTGTTAACCATTTAATCCCCATTTTCTTCGTGTTAATATCTTGGGGTAACCCCATTCGCCCATTAAAGGAATAGACCCCGAGCTTATACATAGCAGCCGCATGATTCTTGGATGCTGCCATTTTCAAATATTCAATTACTTTTCTAGCATCTCTCCCAGTACCAATGCCCTCTTCATAACAATAGGCCGTTCTATATGCACTTTCGACGTGGCCTCGTTTGGCGGCTGCTTGAAATAATAAAAATGCCTCTCTGTTTTCTGTTTTACCTAAAGCTCCGCTGCTATAAGCGTCCCCCAACAAATATTGCGCTTCCGAGTAACCTTTATCACTCAATTTCTTCAAATAATATGCTGCTTCCTTCAATATGGATCGTTTCAATTTAACATCGTCTAAAGCAGTGTCATCGCTGATATCCGATAAATCAAAACTTTGAGTTCTTGAATGTTTTCTAGGAGTATTTTTAGGAGTGATTCTGGGGCTGATTTCTCGAGATGCATTTGCTACACCATCCTTATAATTAGCATCGCCATTGGCGGAGGGTTTGTCCAATAACAAAGCAGTTTGTAACATGTATTGAGCGTATTGAAATAATACGGTGGGATCGCTTGACTTTTTGGCATTTTTACGATACAATTCAATAGTTTTAATCCGAGGCATCAAATGATTGGAATTGTCACCCAAATACTGGGTAAGCAAGTTTTGGTTAAAGTCCAAACTCATGGTATCACTTTTATCGAAAAAACTCGAAGTAGAACTCACGGATCGATTATGATGGAATTTCGATAATATTAAATTATCGGACTTGCCAGCCTCCAGAGGCGGTAAATTAAGATTAGTTACTGACGAAGTGGCACTTACTGACGTTGACATTGGTGAATTTACAAAATTAGCTGGAGGAGTGAAAACCGGTGGAGGCGTTGGGGCGTTGAATCGGTCGGCTGTTAAATGCTGGTGAATAAAACCTTGACTAGTTTCGGAGTCCTGGGTCGTAAATGATTGATCTTGATCTTGGCTTTGGTCAGGGTATTGTTCGTAGTTTATAGTTAAAGGCGGTTCATTTATGGCTTCGTCTATGGGGTATGGCGGGTTCGACTCTGGGTTAATCGGGGGAGACATATTCGATACCGATGACTGTGGTGAGTGGTACTGGGATGGTGTCAGAGACGTGGTACTAACACTTTGTGGTATTTTTTGGCGGTACGGGTGATGACTTTGATTCATTTTTAGTTGATTTCTCGTTAACAGAAAAACGTGTTCACGTGACTAAACTGTTTAGTATTACTTACAATTACACAGTTGTTATTCCCCGAACCTTTTGTGTACCGAGGAGTTTATCTGATTTCGTGTTGGGTTTCTTTTAACTGAAAATACTAATAAATCCCTTCTCGAAAAAATTTTGAAACTCTGATGACATAATCAAGATTACGAGAATTTTATTATTGTTTTAGGCGTTTTGTTATTCTATTTATACATTTTCGTAGACATCTACATATACAAAAACATAAACACAAACAAAATGACGTCCGTTACGTTGATCTGATGAAATAAACAAAGGCGGCTAATAATACCCCAAGCATTGTGAATCTGGAAAAGTTGACTTGAAAGTGTTCGTCCTTTTTGTCCACCAAGAGCATGGCTTTATCTTCTGGATCTAACAAATCCAAATTCTCTTTGAAGTTGAAAATCGGCTCATCTGTCTCATTATCAGCTTGATCGTCCTTGCTACTGATCAAGTCAAGATTATTCTGTTCCACTAATTCGGGGAAGACCTTAACGAATCGGGGATTCTCGGTATTGTTCCAGTGTTTACTGTCTTGACTATATTTTTTCTTTAAGCTATCACTGGTGTTGATGGAACCGGTCGTCGTTTCATCGCCCGTCATAAAACTTAATAATCCTGTCAAAATCGTGCTGACACTCCATGCTGGGTTCCAGGTATCGGGATGATAATCACTCATGCTTAAACATAATCGGGTATTACATACAAATCTGCCGTTGGGGGTGATCATTGAAATCGATGGTGGTTTAAAGGGATACTCTGAAGGAAATCTTAGAATCCCATGATACTGACCTTGCTCAAAAGGCGTATTAGGCGGTCCTGTGATCACATAATGCCATTCCAAGATATTCTCTTCATTAGGTTTGGCTATTATATATGGCGGGGGGTTCGCTAAAATGCTTTTATATTCCTTGGTTAACCTTTTATGTGATTGTCTTGAGGCCATGGTCACTACTGCGAAGAAATCAATGGTCACGATTTTGGTGCCAAAGTGAGATTATCAAATTATTCTATGTAAGTAAATATTGTCCTTAGTACTTAAAAATTGTATGTCATTAGATTAGACTCTTAGGTTAATTGCTTTTGGCCGTAGCCATGATTAAATCACTAGGGATTAAATACAATACTCCTGACGTTGTAGTTTTTGAAGGTAGTTGATGGGTTGTCATTTTATCAATAATATGTTGGGTACAATGGTTTTCAATAAACAGAGCTGCCTGCCATAGTTCTATATTGTCCATGGTGCTTATACTCACCTCTGATAACCCGGCCTTGGTCAATGTCTGAGTAAGTGCTGATTTCTTTAATCCTCCCATATGTCTAACTGCTGAATTACCTAAAGCGCTAGTGACATGCTCTACATCGGGATTATAGAAATCCACTATAACCAAGTATCCGTCAGTATCCAATAATGTCACCAATTTCCGTGTAATAGCCTCGTAATCTTCAAAATGATGATATGCTATAGTGCACATTATCATATTAAATTTACCTAAAAACGTCAAGTCCTGGGGTTCAAGGATATCAAGCAAATAGGATTGGCCGTTGACACGTCGATTGAACATATCCAAGAACGTCTGATTGATGTCAATCCCCGTAACAGAATCAAAATGGTCCTGGAACTTCTCGGTAACAATTCCAGTGCCACAAGCAAAATCAAGCAATCGGCCGTGGTAGGGCGACACTTTCGGTTGAAACGAAAACATAAACTCGGGAATCACTCGACTTAAAAGTTGGGTCGATTCTCGACCGTCGTACTCGTCACCAATTCCGTTAAAGGCCGCTCTGTTCAATTCCACCGCTCTTTCGTGTGCCATTTGAGAACATTTACAATTTTTTTTATCATCATAACATTATATATTAAAATTATTGATCTATGATTTAATGATCTATGAGTACTTTTGGTCGAATGCACTGACTATAAAAATCCCTAGTTACAACAAAATTTCGACCAGAATCCTTTGGATTCCTCTCTTTGTTGCTCGTACTGTTTATTCTCATAATTATCCATGGGCTCTTGTTTAATAGGGGGTAAAGGTCTATTGACTAAATGTTGTAATTTTTGTTGATGCAACTGAGCAGCACTTAATTCACGGCCGTTAGTGGACCCGTTGCTTTGATTAATCTGTCCCGGAGAGGCCATCGCGTTGGGTGATGCTTGCGGTTGAACTAATTGCAGTTGATTGTTAGTCAATTGTTGATTGGCATTGGTTGGAGGCTGAGTGGGCTGGTTGGGTTGGGTTTGGGCATTAGAATGATGGTGTCTAGATCTCCGTTGATCCCTATGTCTTCTTTCCCGTTCATTGGGAGGATTAGGATGACCGTATCCATGTAAGTTTGGTTTTTTGTTTATGGATGAATCCCATCCTTTGCCATTATTCAAATGCAACCAGTCATAATCGTCATCAGCATGTTGTCCTAAATCATCCAATGAACTCAATAATAACATTCTATATTCTTCATAATTAGGTTCAGCATCAAACGGCAATGATCTAACACTATCTAAATATTCCGCAAACTGCCGAGGTAACCCATCACATAAGGTAATGGCGGGAGTGGTTCTCTTTTTGTCACCAATTTTCTCGTACTTTTGTTTATTCGTGGGTGCCTTTAATCCTTGCCATGGTAATTGGCCCCGCAAAAAATAGAAAAACACGTGCGCCAACGCTTCTAAATCATCCCGTCTCAGTTGTTCCCGTCCTAAATGAGTGTTAATCGACATGTATCGTGCAGTTCCACTCAATGATTTCTTTTCTCTATAGGGAATATGATTTTTAGTCCGGGGATCTCTATATTGCTTAGCCATTCCAAAGTCAACCAAATGAACATTATTTTCATCGGGTAATCCTTGTCGGCCAATCAAAAAGTTATCGGGTTTGATATCTCTATAGATTAAATCATGCTTATGAACATTCTCAATCAAATTCAACATTTGAATGGCAATTTGCACTACTGTCTTAACACTAAATCTACGTCCACACCAATCAAATAAATCCTCTAATGAAGGTCCTAATAAATCAATCACTAAAATATTGTGTAACCCTTCTTGTCCAAAATAATACGCATTGGGTATGCCTTCACACCCTTGTAAATGTTTATATGTTCGGTACTCATCTCTCAACTGAGGAGCATCAGTTTTCCGTGGCTCAAATTTGATGGCCACTGGGACTCCATTGATGATGTTTACACCTTCAAAAATAACCCCAAACGACCCTTCACCGATTTTCTTGCCAATTTTATAATGCAATCCAACCACACTGCTATTAGACGAAGTACCTGAACCGCTGGAAATAGCACTTTGGTGGTTATTAACGGCCAGTAAATTGTTCATAGACGTGGAAGGGTGGTTAATTTGATTGGAGTTTGACGTGGCTGCTACAGCAGCTAACGCAGCAGGATTGGTTGATAACTGGGCTCTAGTGGACATAATTCAATGAGTGACCACAAAACTAGAAATAACGTGTGTCGAAGGAGAATAGTATCGGTGCCAAAGCCTCGTAAATAGAACTCTAAGTGCCGGTACAAACTATTATGTATATGCTTGTGTCAATTAGAGACTGTCCAAGATCGAATCAACGCAGTCTGTGTGATGTTTGTTCGCCTTTTGTCCACCACAAACGAAAATTTTGAGATTGAGGCGTGGACGACCACAAACACAAATAGGAGATAAAGACGTTGCGGAGTGGGCTTAGTGTTATATATTTATGTTAGGGTTCCACGAATCAAGTATAATACTTCACCGTCGGCCAAATCCTTTCCCTTTGAATTGGTTTGTAGGAGACTTGGTTTGTTATCGTTCAACTTGAAGATATTTAATCGTTCATTAGTATCGTTAGTTTTATTGTTATTGTTCTTTATCTTGAGCTCATCACTTAAGTAATCGAGAATCTTACCAATCGACCAATTTTTATTAATGAAGATCGCTGCTCGTTGTTTTTGCATATCAACAGTATGTAATTGTTCTTCACTCACATTTATATAGAGACACCATATATATATACGGTCTTGTAGTTTTATTTTCACATCACCCTTAGCGATTTTCCGTAGATTGTTGATTGCTACCACAGGATTAACTTTTTTATTATCAAAAAGCTTTTTAGGTTTTTGGCTTTGAATTTGTAGGAACTTGTTGAGCTTGGAGATGGCTCCTAGTCTAATTACGCCCAGCCTCATCTTACTTTCTATACTTACTGGTTTCGGTGCCACTAACAAAGAATCTATACGTTGTCGATCTCGATATCTATCGGGGAACAAAGATGCTGAAGTGGGGCCATCTGGACTGGGGCTTTTGGTGACACTGGGATTTGTATAGTGTTTACATTGATGTTGGTGTGGTTTACGATGGGCCTCACAATATACCAACTTGCAATATTCGCATACAAACGGTAAGAAGTCCAACTGGTTACATTTAAAACAATTCTTGCCAATATCCATCATACTGGACTCGACATTGTTGTGTACTAATAGATCGTTAGTCATTATTAGAGTTTTTGGGTGCGGTTCGGTGCTGATTATATGCTAAATTTGGTGGCGCTAGCGACATCAGTTCTCATTCTCCGACATTCGACATTCGACATGGTCATCAGTGACTTGAATATCAAATGGCCTAAACTGAACTATGACGAGTTGACTGGGGCTGAAGTGGCTCAGTTGACCAATGTTATAGTGACAGCATATGATTTAGGGTATTTTAATCAGGTAATCAATTTTGAAATAGACGAATCTCTCAAGTTTCCTGGAAATGGTGTATCATCAATAAATCCTATAAAAGTGGCACAATTCATTGATATTGACAAGTTTCCAGAGTTGAAGGTATTCACACGACTCACTATTGTTGTTAATGATTCTTCAAGGCTTGTGAACTTGAATAAATACCAGAATAATTTTGATATTCTTGCGATTAAACCCGTGAATGAAAAATCGCTTCAGCATTCTATTATCAATTTAAACATTGATTTAATTTCTATACCGTTGGACACAAAGTTGAACTTTTACTTGAAACATAAAATTATCGGCAAAGGTTTAGATAAAGGCATAAAGTTTGAAGTGTGTTATGGACCGTTAATATCGTCCCAACCATCTAGCGGTCGCAAGTTGATGATTTCTAATTTAATTCAATTAATCAGAGCCACGAGATCGAATGGGCTTGTGATTTCCAGTGGTGCAGTGACGGCCATAAATATTAGGGCATTCAATAACATTATAAACTTTTTTGAGACGTTGGGGCTCCGAAGTAATTATATTAACAAGTTTAATGCCAATGCTGAATCGGTATTGACTAATGGGCGCCTTCGAATCAATTCTTATAAGCAAACGGTGGTTCTTGATGATAATAAGTGTTTGTACGACAATACTAAGGATGAGGAAAATAATGTGCTAGTTAATAATTACAAAAAGACAATAGAACAGGAGTCGAAAAGGAGAAAGTTGAAATGAATAAATATAGTCATTATAGTCATTATATAATCAATGAAATACCAGAGACTTTATGGGTTTGATATTTGCGTCGTAGACTTGAGATGGACTGGGTTTTGGCCTAGGTTTTCTTGGAATGAATGCTGATGATTTATGCGGTTTTATTATTTTGGCTGGAGATTTATACATCTCTGAAGATTGCCGTTGTGGATGTGGTTTCGTTGGCGATTGCTGTTGCGGATGCAGTTTCGATGGTGATTGTAGTGGAGAACGAATCGGACGTATCATAGGTTTAGGATCCCTATTTCTCGGAAACATAAGTGATCGGCCCATACATTCTCTCCTGGCTTTATTTAATATACTATTTTTATTTCCCCTAAACGCCTTCACCACGGGATCCCGCAACACTTGTTCCACTTGTATGACACTATTTGCCGATTTCTCATATTTCAACCGTTGGGTCATTTGCTTCAATCGCTCCGTGGAATCCTTTCGAAAATCCTCTTGTTGCTTGACATAACTCTGATAAACACTCTTATTGACCATTTTGGCATTGATTATGCCTTGACGCAACGGCCTGTTGGGGAAATCCTTCTTGATCAACTCCAACCATAACTCATCGCTGTTTAATTTGATATGAGGACTATTTGATTCAACCAAATCCAACTGCTGGGCCGACATTCTACTTAGTATCGGTCGTACCAAATGGTAGGGTAAAGTGCCCACATCGGTGATTTGATTGATATGTCGTAAACATTTGAAAATCGCTAGTTGGGTTAATTTTAACATATTAATGCTGTGCGTCTCCTAATTATTATTACTTATAAATAATTTCCCGACTCTCGCGTATAATTTGCATTACTGAATTTCGTGTCTTTAAACTTATAGCTATGTTTAAACGAAAAGAGTCAAAGCCCGACTTAACTAACGTCGGTGAAAAAGTATACGTTCCATTTGAATCCCCTAGTGACAAATCAAAGATCCCTGAACCTCGTAGTCTCACTAAAGATGAAAACGCTAAATATCTAGAAGTGTACAAACACTTTATCAACCCGGATTTAAAAGTAGGCCACACCGAACATGAACAAAAACTGAAGCATCATGAAAAGTTCTCGGGGTTGACTGAAAGTGAAAAGGCGTGGTTAACTAGAGAATGTTTTCTTAGATATTTACGGGCTACGAAATGGCATGTGAAAGATTGTATTGATCGGATTGAGTTGACACTTAGTTGGAGAAGGGAGTTTGGTATCTCTGCTAATTTTGATGCCGACAATAAAGTTAACGGCGAACTGGTTTCCCACGAAAATGAAACCGGAAAAGAAATAGTCTTGGGATTTGATAACGACGCGAGACCGTGTTTGTATCTAAAACCAGGTAGACAAAACACCAAACCCTCTATATCGCAGGTTCAGCATGTAGTTTTTATGTTGGAAAGAGTTATTGACTTTATGCCATCAGGACAAGATTCTCTTGCTTTATTAATCGACTTTAAACCTTCTGACGTTGGGATTTCAACTGGAAAAATCCCTCCTATTGGTACAGGAAGACAAGTTTTACATATTTTGCAAACTCATTTTCCCGAACGGTTGGGTAAGGCGTTATTGACGAATATTCCTTTGTTGGGCTGGGCATTTTTGAAACTCATCCATCCGTTTATTGATCCGTTGACCAGAGAAAAATTGGTTTTCGATCAGCCATTTCCTGAATATGTTCCTGAGAATCACTTAGATAAGGATTTTGGCGGGCACGTTAATTTTGACTATGACCATGAAAAATATTGGCCCGAGTTGCTTAAATTGGCCCACGAAAAGAAAACAAAGTACGTTAAACAATTTGAAAAGTTTGGATCGAAAATTGGCTTGAGTGAAGTCGATTTAAGGGGTGATAGCGATACATTGACATATGCCTTGCCTGAATTAAGTTGAAAGATGTTGTGTATAGACTAATAGAATATATACCGATTCTCAGTAGAGCGCGGTCACGTGGATCAGGTGGGCAGAAATGAGTTTGACAAATGTCGCAACCAACATAACATGGAATTTAACAATTCCGGATGCCTTGACATTGTTCCCAAATAGGCATAATGACCAACGCTTATCAAATCCATCATGCATTGTTTCATGTGGGATAACCAGTAATAACACTAATTAAACGGCTTAGCGCATTTCCTCATTTCAATTGTTCCTGTAATGGGACACATCATGTGTTGCCAGTCAATGGGAAACATGGGATAACCAGCACCTCCATCGCTTTTGGTATAGATGACCCCTAAATCGTTTTTGGCAGTTGATAAGTAATAATTGGCTCCGTCTCCGAGCGATAGTATTTCGGCTCTTACAATATCTCCCGGTTTGAAACATTCAAATATCTTGACTTTATCACGTTCCGTCAGCCTGACGTCTTGACTACGTATGACACCTTTAAATGTTTCTCCCACGTCGATTGACATGGCATTGAGATTGGTGGATTGTGAAGACGCTATGGTTGAAGGATGAGTCAATGCTTGCGATCCTCCACCCATACCAAGCGATAAATGCGCTAATTCACCGTTGGTTCCGATCCCCAGATCTTGTATGACATTGCCAGACCCTTCTACGGCCAATATCTCGCAATACGATTGTTGTTGGTTCAATTTCACGATTCTCACCAATACCACATTGCCTTCTTTGGGAATGTTATTGCCGATTTTGGTAATATCGGGCACATTCTCTACATACAGATTTTTTGCAGAAACCACATACACAAAAAACTTTGTTTCCTGTTGGTTATCTTCAGATGGAGGCCCTGGATGAATAAACACTTTTCCCAATAAAGTACTGGTAATTACAGAAATAACGCTTCCATCCACCTCCAATTCGCTTATTCGTGTTCCTCTACTACTGATATACACGTGGACACTGCCATCGGTCTCTTTATGCGTGGGCACAATGTACTGGCCTGGTATTACCGTGGTTCCATTTATGGTTTCCATGATTAAATCTCAGTCAGAGAAAATCCCAGAGAGAAAATCTCATCGCGAGTTATGTCCTTGCCCCAATACGAAAACGGAATTCCCCCAGTTGTAGGCTTGAGAGAATACGACACTGCCGCATGGGCCAAGCAGACGTGTATTGACAGAAAGAACGGGTCGTATGTGATTGTGGATATCCACGCTCCTGAAAAAATTATAGCCACTTTACCGAAATCGGATTACCCCGTAATTGATGAAATCTTCCGTAGTGCTCATCTGGAGTATGCTAAACAGATATTTAACAAGGATGTTCAGAAAAAGGAGTTTAAGTAGAAGGGTAATTAGGGTTTAGTGAAATATATTGACTGTTTTATAAGAAATGGGTGTAGCACCGAGACTCTTCGTGGACATACCAATTGGTCTTTAATTCATTGAGTTCCCGACGGATCTGTTGCGCCGATGCAGGCGTCAATTGATTGCATGTGGCGGTGTCGGGATGTCGGTCGTACTCGTCACAATCGTAGGTTTCGTAAAGAATGATCCGGGACGAAAACCGCACGCCCTCGGTCTTTGCTGGGACTACTACGGGGTTTGGCGATTTGGGAGTAATGGTAACCTGTGACGACGAACCGGAATTGTAAGGAATGGAATTGTATGGGTTCTTATTAGTGCCGTTAAAGTTGAATTCCTCACTAATTTCTCGGTGCATATCTTCAAGGTTCTTGGCCAAATCCACTTCTTCTTCGCTTTCGTAATAATTGTCGTATCCATCGTCGTCACTAAGATCGTCATCGCTGCCAAATCCACTTCCTACCATGCTGTCATCGAACGAAATATTAAAAGACTGGTGCGAGCCTGATTGCCTGAGGTTTTTGGGCGATTGTTTGAACGAAGGGCCTCGAAGTCCTTTGAACGACATCGATATCGGCCGGTTGGTGCCGGTGTATGCATTGCTTTGGTTGGGGCTGTTGACGTTGAGATTTAAGGGCGATGTATTATGTTTAACCGGAATGGTTCCTTGCTGATGAGTGACGGTGATCTCGGGATATTGCTGAGTGGATTGGGGAATGGTGGGCGTGGTCACTTGGGAAACGCTGGGAGTGATTCTTAACGGTTGAATTGGTTCTTCGGAATCGGAAAATGTCGGTGACGATGATATTATCAATGGAGACCCGAATTCATTAAAAAGTTCGTTATCGTTGAGAATGGAATTGTCAAGCAATGTTTCTGGTAGGTTGTTTGAGTCATGTGATGGGTTCAATGATTCATGAGGTGAAATAACATTTTTAGCGAAATTAACGGTTTTGTTCTGTTGATCGAGTTTTGGTGACTTGACGATTTGTGATGCACTCCGATCAATATCAAAATTTAAATTGTCTAAATCAATAAAGTCGCTGAATTCTATAAGATCATTATAATCGTCACCGTCCCCAATGTTGTCAGTTACACTCATTACTTTCTCAAACGATGACGGAAATGAGTTTGGTCGGGAATTGACAGTCGAAGTCCGTTTCAAAATGGAATTAGATCTGTTTGAGGTTGGCGAATTCGTCATGCTATTGAGCGTAGTGTTGTAGATAATAATGTTCTCGTCAGATCCGTCATAATTAATAAAACTGCTCCGTTTTTGCGATTTCACCGATTTCATTGATCTGGAACGTTCCAAGCTAATAATACTCTCTACTTCCTGTGGATTAAGTGATTTGGGAAAGAGTGAATCTCCTATTAAATCCCTTTTGGGTGAAACCAGCGATTCCGTGGCCTTATAGGCGAGAAATGGATTGTTGGACTTGACACCCAAACTTGGCCTCGTTGCAAGTAAACTATTATCAGGAAGTGGAGATGGTTCCAATACCATTTCTTCTCCGTATTGAGAATTGGTTAATTTCACTGCCGGATACTGAAACAAGTTATTAGCGTCATATTCGTCATCATACTCATTGTCGTCGATTTCTCTTATAAAGTTTATATTGGTATTGGACTTGAACGACTTGGTGACTCGTTCGTCTGGTAATTGGATTTTGGAATTATAAACTTCCGATGCTTTTGCTAACTTATTGATTTTTTTCTCTTTTTTAAGTTCTCTTTTCCTCGTGGGGGATTGTACCTTAGGAGGCACTGGTTTGGGTTCTGTCTTCTGGGGTTTAACGTCCTTGTCTTTCTTTTTAAATAATGATTTGAATGAAAACTTTTTCTTGTCTTTAGCTTCCACGGCAATATCATTCATAGTGACACTACGTTTATGCTTTCCCGGGCTTTCTCGCCTTAAATTGAGAGAAAACGTCGAATTCGATCGTGTATGTGGAGACTTTAGCGGCGACGGGGTATGAGCATTAGCCTTAGAAAGCTTTGGAGTTGTTAGTTGCCGAATTTTTTCCTCGGGAATGACCAGATCGATCATCGAATGTCTTTTATTAGAAGAAATGGCAGGCTTTGATAAAGGTACGTGTCGTGGCATCAACACAGGCACATTGGCCTTTCTGGATTTATCCTCCTTGATGTCATCAGGGATCACACTAGGCATTTGTACGTATTTGTTATAAGAAGGTTCTTCAATTAAAGTATCGTCATTATCTTCAACAAAAACGTCATTTTCGTTTAAAGTGCTGTGGACGGTGCTGTCGTTGAAACTGGGACTTAACTCGGTCTCTTTAGATCCCGAATCGGCGGTGTGGAAACTCGACGTGGATGCATTTTTATTTGACTCTGGGATAGCTGCTAAAGAACTCAAATTAAGGTGGAAAGATTTGGACTTTTCGTTCAAAATCGACTCCAACGCTTTAATGGATGGCGAGTTCTTCATGAAACTTGTAGGCACATGATTCGGCTTTTTGTTCGTTGAGTAGAACAGATTATTCATAAGTAGTTCTTCTAAGTCGGAGCTCATTTCCGGCTGGTAATATGATTTTCGTAAGAGCTTTTCGTCAGATGTACAGAATTTATGGTTTTGTATTTGGTTTTTTGGTCTGTGATATGCTTTACTGATATGTAACTATTAAAATGCCATAGATCTTTACGATTGAAAGAATCAAAAGGAATTAACCTTGATGAAAATTTTGAGACGCGCTCCAAAATTCGCGTTGAAGGAGACATTTTCACGCGACCGGAGATAGTACGGAGTTATCATAATGAAGGAAGAGCTAGAGATTATTGAGCCAATATTACGCTGTAGCGACTTTTAGGACACGCTGAAAAGTTGTATTCAAGGACGTGAAAGCTAAATGTGGGTCACATGACGCATACAAGTGTTTTTAGGGTTATATTTTAATATCAATTGGTTTATTTATACTACAACACAATTATCTCTCTTTTTCTTCTTCTTCTTTTCGTTGGCTGGTTGTTTTCTATCGTCAACACCAAATAAGTCGCTGCTGGTTGATACACTTCGAGAAGCTACGGTTGGATCGGTTGAAATAGACATATTTGCAGTGGTGTTTGTCATTGTGGCCGATGAGTTGGTTGTGGTGGTGGCACTGGTGTTGACTTGGGACAAAGGTTCATTAATCTCATTCAATTTGAACAACGTTTGTCCTGAAGTCTCTCCCGATTTGTCATCTTGATGTAATTTCAATATTGGGTCAATACCAAATTGCAAAATAGAATTGGCTAAATAAAGGTATAACTTAATCCACAAGATTTCTAATTCTTGATTGAACTTGTTACCGAACCGTTCATGAAACGTTTGGATTAATGCTTCGCCCATGAGTTCAAACATATTGGGTTCAATTCCTAAGATTCGAGAATGCCGTTTGCCTAAATTCTCAAGGTAATCGTCCAATGTCGACAAACTTTCCAATTGGGATACCGTGAATGATAAAACTCCGGCAAATGCTACTGCTTGATGCTTGATGGAAGGAAACAATTTCTCCAAGCTCGAATCTTTGGATAACAAATTGCTATATAATTGTCTACAGAATAATGATGATGCAATGTTAGACGCACTCTTGGGGGAAGCAGTGGCAGTAGTGTTGAATTGAAACCCTCCGGGTATTGGCAAACTGGAATTCTTTTCAACTATCGGTTCGTCTAATAACATTTTATTCCACGTATACCGAATCAACTCCATTTCTTTACGGTTCAAATTTAATTGCACCCGAAACTGTTGTTGTAACGAATAATTTGAATCAAACGAATCGTTGGTTTCCATTTTCGTTAACCGGTAATTTCCATTGACACTACTACCATCGCTTTGGTTGGTTTGTGTTGGTGTCAAGGTATAAAACGAACTGGTGGTGGTAGAAGGTGGTATTAAGCTTTCAACTTTACCGCTACGATGTCTATTAAACGGCAATATCGACTTTCTGTTATCGTTAACTTTACTCATTGTTAATTATTTCTTTGAAACGCTATTTGTGGAAACTAAAACCAATCAAAAAGTCTGCAAATATAGCTGTATAAAGTTTATGCTGTATAAAGTTTGTGATGTATAATATTGTATGCTAATACCTAGAACTCCAAGCACGATTATCTCAGTGTTGAAAAATCTTTTTTGTGATAAGCTTCTCCCTCAAATCACTTTGAAAAATTTAATCCACTTTTAGTTAAAAGGATCGCGCGTGCAAGATTTCGCCTGCAGTGGGACGATTGATTAAAATTGCATAACGCATTACCAGTGCCATACGGCGCCGGCCACAGACTTACCTATCTCGCATTACAGAAAAACGGTCTTAAGAAAAAAGTTTATACTTAAGCCGTAAACAGAAGTATGTGTAGACGATAAGCAAATGACAAATGCAACGTAAAGAAATAAATTCAGTGACGGTAAATACTTTTACATCTGAACAAAGCTCGTCAATTAAATCGGCGATGGAAGGTAATTATTTCGGGAATGTTTCAAAAAACGCTCGTTAATGAGTATCAACCGAAAATAATAGCTTTTCTGTAAGTTTGCGCCAGTTAAGGTTAATTTGTAAACTCTAATTATAAGACAATTTCGGTAATTACAAGTTATGGAATCTGACGTTTATAAATGTGTCTCTCAGCAATATACATCAGCTCACATAATTAAAACTACTAAATAATGTGTTCGGCAGTAACGATACGTCGTTGTGCAGTAGTCTCCGATGGCAATGTCGTTCAGGAACGTTGACGACAGAAACTTTTAAATTAATTTTTTTTTTTTACAACTTGTAGTCAGTCACTGATGATTTGATGATCTGGCATTGTCAGGCAAGTTATTGTCTTTAATTACTTACAAGACCAGATCAATATCTTTGTTGGATTCTATTGTATCAATGACATCAATAAAAATACAATTTAACCTCTAATTCTCCCGGCAGAGACATTCACTATTGAGATTTCCAATTGTGCTGTATTGTTTTCCAAGGTGCCATTTACATTGTTTGCGATATCATCCGTGGTAAACAAACTGTAACAGAACTATTTGTTAATATGAAATCGTTCACTGGCCGTATAAAACAACCTAATAATATTTGCAGATTAAGGTTTTGGTTATGACCACTTGAGGCGGTTTTTAGCTGGTAAACATGTAATATTTGCCATCGCTTGCCTTTACACTTTACCTCTAAATTTTACTCGCTTGCTACGTCAAACTTAAACTCATCTAATGTACATAAAACTACAGATTTACCCAATTTAATCTATACAGTAGGCGGTATTTCGCAATAATAACTTTGCAAGGCTCGCTTTAAAGCAGGCACCAATTTTTCCCACTTTAGGATTCTTACCTCCTTGTCAAACCCTCTTGGTCGTCTTATTTCGTAACTCATAATTCTTTTGGCCAACTCAATTTTATAATCAGGTTGATTGGGTGAGTTGTTCTCGAGCCTAGAGCTAATAGGTTTTTTCGACCAGTACGGTACTAAATTACTTCGGACTCTTCCACGTTCCTTTCTTCGTTCACTTGGTTCATCGCTTAACATTCCAATCAACAATTCGACAATTTCAATAACCTCGACTGAAGTTATGTAATAATCGTATTCGTATTCGCCTGGATCTTCTTGATCGCTTGTATCAATAAAATTAGTAGAAGAAGTACCAGCATCTTCTACAATAGGCGAAGGCAAGTCAATCTCGTCACTCAATTTCTTTGAACATTGCAAACAACTAACTTCTATAATATCGATGTTAGAGTTGGCTGGTGGTGGTAGTGGTACTGGGTTATCAACCGCACTACCAATAATGCTAAAATTTACAAAAATCATTTCATTCTTTTGAAACCTTTCAATTCGAACAATTCTCCGTTGATCTTCAAATTCATTCAATGACCATTCGGGGCGAACCACGTCTCGTAACTTGCCGCCAATAATGTTCAATTCGATGGGGATAAATGTCGAACTAGAATTGAGAGATTCTTTGGGCGGCCGAGCACTTGATCCCCCAGCAGCCACACCCCGAACTATACGAAAATTGGATTTGTTAGAGGTAATAATTTTGTTCTCATCTCTTTTTCGGTTAGGAGGAGACGACGGTGATTTCGGCGATACCCTATCCTTTTTGAATGATTGGCCCATCGAACTATGGGGGACATTATATAATATAGGATGTGGTTGGCTCACCATGGTTCCGTTACTATGAAGACTTTGAGTGCTTTGATTGAGCGAGTTGTAACCAGAATAGTTAGGAGCACTGGTATTGGAATTATTCAATTGGGTTACTTGTTGCGCCATGGGATGCAGATCAACATACATGGCATGGCCAGGGCTGTATTGGGATGACAAGCTGGGCGTAGACAAGTTCGACAAATCGACATTGGCCGAATGTAAATAATATGGATGATACAAATCATCGGCAGTTTGTGATTGCGATGTCGTAGAACTGATTTGGGATTGATTCGACGGCGTTTGATAACTCTGCGGATAACTTGGATAATTATGTTGCTGTTGGTAACTATCAATAGGAATTTCCTGACTGAGATTAGACCCAAAGTCGGATCCCATATTCCCCGATCCCATCATGTTGGATGCCAAGCCTTGGCTCGTAGGCTGGATATTTTGACTGAAATTTATATTGTGGAGATTCTGACCTTCAATTGATTGATTAAAATGTGCTTGCGATGATATGGTATGATTGGAGAGACCCTGGCCGGGCATTCCTTGTCCATACAGTAAATTGTCTTCATCAAATGGTTGATCGTCTAATACATAATAGTCATTATTATTGTAATAAAAGTCATTATTGTTATTATCCATTTCAAAATTAAACGTATCACTTGCAATATCAAACATATGTTATCTTCACAAAAGAGTTTGATTGTCACTGATGAGGATGATCGACAAGATAAGTTTGAGTGGAGGAAATATGAAATGAATGAATTCACTGCTTTTGAATCCTTGGTTACTTTAGGTTGATGCCTCGAGTGGGTGGGTGTGGATTTTATAACTATAGACGTATTGATTTCAATTTCTTTAATTTATAGCCACCAAATCCATTTATATACTTTTGTGGTTTTTTTTAATTTTAGAATCTTTTATTTTCTTTATTTTCTGGAAATAAAATATTAAAAAAATACTATCCTGCAACATAACCTGTAAAAGTCCCATGATTCGGTTCTTCAGATCAAAGTATTTCCTGTACATAGTCATGGACGCACCTTAAGCATAATGTTGGCAATACTTCGCCTAATTAGGAAATAGGAAAAAGTAAAAGGAGTCATCATTAATTGCCAGTTGCAGCTTAACCTTTCATCAATTACACTCTAAATTGATATATATATGTACATTGAATATCATTAATGACGCTTTTATTAAAACAAGGTTACTGTATGTCCTTAGTTCGGCTTCTGCGTGTCATTTTTTGAAAATGTAACCTCATCCCATGCATTTGTGTGCGATATGCAAGCGAACAATTTGCTCATCCCGATAACTAAGATTGGCAGTGCTCTGGCGGTGAGTGTGGTTCCGCTCGCAGGCATGTGATAAATACATCTTTTTAAAAAAAAAGTTTTAACTTCGCGTGTTCAATTTACTTGCTAAAGCAACATGTTACTTCAATTGAATGCGAGCCATCATTGTCGTCAGAGATTCAGTTACATTATCATACTGACTATTACAGTCATTGCCTTCTGTTGCATATAGCTCGTGATTTTAAAAAAGAATTTGGTGAAAGAATATTCTTGTTATGCAATGAACGGAATTAAAGCCCCGGATTAACTTCCATATTCCCGTAACTTATAATATTTATCTCAATTATTACTGTTTTAGTATTAGAATATTTTATAAAATAGTCCCGTGTTATTGCTATCTCTCTGTTGTGCCATATTTGTCCGCTGACTTAACAATGCCTTTTGGAACAATCGTTCAGTCATTAATAAAGCACAGAGAATATACATTGTCTGAAACATAACCAGCGAAAAGATAGGTCACACATTACTTTTTACATGTATATGTTTATGTTCTATTTATGGTTTGCCTCATGCTTGTTTTTATTATTAACATGTATTACTCGATTGTTTTCATGTTTGTTCTTTGCTATCCAACCAATCACCATACATTTTGGGTGCCGTTTAAATTTTTTTAGTGTCAAATTTGCTTCGATGCATGTATGAGGGTCTTTTCTACAAGCTTCTAAGCCTTTGCTTGTGTAACACAAAAGCATCAAGGCTTAATTGTTACGTAATTAAGTTTAACTCAATACTGTCATGCGTTCATAATGGCATGGGCTCAGGCTTGGGGTTCTTTTTCCACAGTTTATCGGTGTACATAATTAGCACTCCATATTAAAATACATTTTAGAGGTATTACGTGGCATATCGATAAATTTTGCTAGTTCTCGTTATCTACACCTCCACATAAATTGTCAACTATCCGTTAATTATTAGGCCGAATGGCTCCATTCGTGATTACAATTAAAATGGACATTAACCTAGAAAAGCGCTACACTTGGAAATGCATTATACCACACATGCATTATGATATGATGCACCATGACCCGACGGTTTTGCTCTCATTTCCCTGTGCGGTCTTTGCGCAAGCTTTTACATGTTAGCATTGTTGTTTAAATCGGAAATTCCTATTATCCTGCGGATGCATTGTTCCCGACATATTTTTCGCATTTTAATGCTACACTTTTTCGCTGCTTCTTGTTGTTTATTTTTTTATTACAACCATATGTATGGAATAATTTTAAATTCAAAATGACATCATAAATATGTAAAAGAATGTATCAACTTGAACTTCCATACATATTTGTTTTCATTCTATCCGTTTTTTAATTGTATTTTTTGTCACTAGGTCATGCACAAATATTATATCGTCTATAGTTGTTACTCGAGTAATTAAATGTGCTCTAGAATACATACCCAAGTGTTTTCCAAAGCTAACTTGTAAACATGTTTAAAGTTATTTTTAAAAGCCATTTTAATCTTACAATAGCATATTATATCGTTATATATGTTATTTCTCCCTTTACTCTGAAAGCATTTATATTACAAGATATTTCAAACAAAATAGTCTGACTAATGTTACATAACTTTCTTAATTATAATTGACTATAAGTAACCACGATTAGTCCTTTCTAGCTTATTTCCGCAACTCCGCAGGAATTTTTATTTTAATTTCTTTTTAAGTCCATCCTTTATCCAGATTACAGAATGTTCCATGCATGATGCTATTCTCTTACTTGACTCTTTTAATTATAATACAACTAGCACTAATGTTTCAGACCCATTTTAGCAAAACAAGGTAATTTTCAATTATATGGCTTTACGTGACTCTGCAATTGAGATGGTTGACCATTATATATTTTATTTAGTGAAAACTTTATTCTAAAATAACTAAATATCTAAATGTTATCCCAATTTGTCAATTTTCCTTGATTTACCAAATGTAATTCAAGGCAACTTTATGCATGCCGATATTCGCAAATAGTTTCGCTGAACCTCAGAAACGTAAGGTTTTTGATTGAAGACCTTCACTCGCATAATGTCAAAGATAGTATGAAGTATTAGAGCTATCTCCAATTTCTCTTATAATTGCTAGATCGTGTGACTTGTCTATTCATAAATATATCTTATATTTCATTCTAGACTATTATTAGCATTGTCGATGTTATTTGCAAGTTACCATATGCGCTATATAAAGTTTATATTTAATTTTTAACATAATCATTTGTTGGTTTACTAAAACTTGTAACTACATTATCTTGCATAAGCCAGTTTTAACTTTTAAACCAGCAATTCAGTTAAGCGTTTACAGTTGAGTTCTTCCGCTAACGACCCTAGTTTAAACTGTCATAAACCCAATCCTGTGTTTTCCAATATTGCTCGGTCATAGTCTAGATTTATTGGATGGTAAAAAATAAAATAGAGTTGCAGATTAATAAAGCAAATAGCAATGTGCGAGACCCTAGACGATAAATCATTGAACTATATTGTTTTTTTTTTACCTAAAGCACAACTTTTCAGTTGACCCCAACCTGTAGAAGTTAAATTCTTACAGTAGGATCTTACTAACCAGCTTTGTGGGCATTTTACGGAAAGCTGCATGTAGTTATCACTAACTGTTTATTTCTGATAAAAAAAGATGTAAATCCCTAAAAATATTACAGGTTTATATTCGAGTTCAATATTTAATACTATAAACTTTCTCTGTCGTCAAAAGCACATTATTTATATTTTGGATAGAATTTATTAAATAAATAGCTGTCTAATAAAACGAAACCCGTCAAAATCAGACCATGGATACCCAAAACTAATTTATTATTGAAATCAATGCGATGTCTTTCCAAATAAGCATAATAACCACCAATCACCGAAGTTATAACCACTAAAGTTTGACTAAGGACAACCGGATTCTTCAATTCTTGTATGGTACCATGTGCAGCATTCGAGGTTTGTTGGGATGCACAAATGCCTACGTCGTAAATCTTTTTGGATGTTACTTGGAACCTCGTCTTTAAGTTACTTATAATCTTAGACAACAAGTCATGGCCTTTGTGTTTGGCGTCATCAAAGTCCTTTTCGAATTCTTTAATTTTAGATATGTCAGGCTTGTGATTTTCTGAAGACTTAAACTCTTTCAATTTGGAATCGGGTATAACTTCAATTTTACCATGTGGAGTTGTCTGTTCCGGTTTAGGGATCTCTGGGATCTTGTTGACGCCAATAGGACCTGACTCTTTTGCTGCATCGCTGAATGACATTTTAAACTGGAGTCGATTTTTAGCTAAGGAATTTTTATCCCTTTAAATATGTTCGCTTTTTATGGTTATCAGCGATTATATGCAGGCAAATATATAGCAATAGCAATAGCAATCCTATAAGAATGAAGAATTTGCACACTAATTATGGGACTAATAGTAATAGACGTGACTTGGTAGTAAAAGTCGGAAAGGAAGAGCTTGAATGGTAGTTTAGAAGGTGATTTGGATGACGGTTTTAGAGTCCAAGTTGTTAAGAAGTCGTACGATATTAGAACAACGGTAAATCAAATTTTTAAATTTCAGCTCAGAAGATGCGATCAAATCCTTGAAAACGTCTAAGATCTGACCACTAGTTTTAATTGCCGTTGAGTTACCATTGCACCACTGCAAGAATATAGATATTTTTCATTCTCAGATTGTACGAGATTTCTTGATGGTTCGATTCCTATGGAATTTTCTAATTTATTCACGATTTGAATCGTATTCAAACTATATGATTGATGTCTAAAATATCTTATTTGCCATTTACCCATGATCTAAGATGACCATTCCTTTTGTGACTGCTTTTTATTTCTATTACCCGCATTTTACTGAAATATTTTTATGGTTATCGCACGATATTCTGATGTATTACTGTAGCGTAAAATTGAAAAATTTTTATTATCTAATTGTCGATTGAAAACCAATACCCCCGGCTTTCCACGTAACATTCCGACGATTTAAATAACCATGAGCGAACCTGTTAAAGAACAACAACCTAAAAGAGCCTTTGGTGGTAAAGGTAGAAAATTCAAAAGAGGAGGAAGAAGAGATGAAGAAAAAGGATGGACTCCTGTTACCAAGTTGGGTAGATTAGTAAAGGCCGGAAAGATCACCAGCGTTGAAGAAATTTACTTGCATGCTTTACCAATCAAAGAATATCAAATTATTGATCAATTATTACCCGAATTGAAAGATGAAGTCATGAAGATTAGATCTGTTCAAAAACAAACCAGAGCTGGTCAAAGAACTAGAATGAAAGCTGTTGTCATCATTGGTGATTCTAACGGTCATGTTGGTTTAGGTATTAAGACTGCCAAAGAAGTTGCTTCTGCCATCAAGGCTGCTATCATCATTGCTAAATTGGCCATCATTCCTATCAGAAGAGGTTACTGGGGTTCTAATTTAGGTGCTCCTCATTCCATTGCTTCTAAGACTTCTGGTAAATGTGGTTCCGTTACCGTTAGATTGATCCCCGCCCCAAGAGGTAAAGGTATTGTTGCTTCTCCAGTTGTTAAGAAATTAATGCAATTAGCTGGTATTGAAGATGTCTATACTTCTTCCTCTGGTTCTACTAGAACTACCGAAAACACTTTGAAAGCTGCTTTCACTGCCATTGGTAACACTTACGGTTTCTTGACTCCTAACTTGTGGGCTGAAGCTCCTTTAAGTCCATCTCCTTTGGATGTTTATGCTGAAGAAGCTGCTGCAACTAGAAAGAAGTATTAAAATATACATTTTAAGCTTAAAGACGTAATTTAAAGAGGTAATTTGTAAACGCAAAAAAGCTACATGGTTTTATGCATCATTCGTTAATCATTACTTACAAGACCGTTTTTAATCTTGATGGTTTTTGGTTATTTTTCTTTTCTTTTTTATTTTTTTTTTTGTAATACATATAAATCTACAAATCATCTCGATATTAGTCTTGAACTAAATCCAGCCTTATTGAACCATTGATGGTTGCTCGGCCCTTTCGAGAACCTGATCATCAGGAACAGCAAATGTTCTATCGTTGGTGTCCATCCCTTTAACCCAGGTATTGGACGTAATAACTCTTCCTTCAGGGTGTTTGTATGGACAGTTTTTGTTTTGACAGCTGCTAGCAAACCTGCACTCTTCGTTAATAGGATGCATAAATGTACAGTCAATTCTTTGACAGTTTGCACCTTCTTTACAAGGAACCGCTGATGTGGCATGACGTCGTGGACATTTATAATTGGTACAGGATAATCCAAATTTGCATTGCTCCAAAACCTTTCCCGCATTAGGTGCTTTATAACTAAGGGTTGCTGTAGGTGGTGCATTCGCTGATAAATAACCAGGCGAGGGATGGGCTTTTTTACAATTCCCGTCACTACACTTTTTACCGTCAATACACCAAGTTATATCAAACACTTTAGCCTCAATATTAGCAGGAGTAGGATGACCAAATGGACATATATCTTTAGAACATAAAGCTCCATATTTACAAATAGCAATACCGCTTTCTTGAGGCATTTGTTGATATCCTTGATTATGATTATTTCTCTTTCGACGTTCCAAGTATTCTTGTTTGCTTACTTCTAGTCTTGCCATCAACTCTTCATCTTCTCCAGGGTGGAGAAAATTACAAGTTCCCGGTTTGTTATTACAATTTGGATAAGCAATACATACTTTAGTAGGATGCGAGAATTTACATTCTTTATTAGTACACCCTGGGAAGTTTTTACACCTTCCCTTTGGAGGTCTACTAACAAACTGAGTGTCGCCATTCATTGCTACCATTTTCTCAAAATTAGCGGCATTTTGTAATCCAAACGATTTCTTAAATTTTGAGTTTGTTTGCTTTCTTCCTTTGTTTATTCCATTAGCAGGACCTTTTTTATAATTTGATTTGAAATTAGCAGGCATACTGAAATCCACATGATCCTGTTGCATGGCATCCGGTGAATCACTACGATTATTAAGAGCCCTTGGTCCATGTGGGGTTGGTAATCCATTTCTTTGATTTTCTATTTGTGGTTGTATTTGTGGTTGTTCTTGTCGTTGTGGTTGCACTTGTGTCTGTGCTTGTACTTGTGGTTGTATTTGATGACCTGTGCTTTCTTGATCCATCAACTTCTTGATTTCCATAAACAATCCTTGGACAAAACTCTCATCGATAGCAATATCACTGAGTTCTTTGACTTCAGTGGCAATTTCTATTGGGGTTTTATTGCCACTAATCAAAACCAAAATATACTCAGCCACATCTTCTGCTTCATCAGTAATACTGAATCTGCTCTTGAGCTCTTGTACTAATATAGGCCTGATTTGTTTGCCTACACTTCCTTCAGGATCGAATGACATGTTTGAAATTTTTTTGTGATGCCAAAAGTCGCGATACACGGGTTTATTCTATCTATAGCCGCATTCCTATTAACACTATGGGCGACCTAGAAAAGGGGTTCCAGTTCCTTTCTACGCAAATGCAATCGTCTTACGAACAAGATTGTGAAAATCAAGAGGCCCAAAAAAAAACGACTCAACAAATAAGTAAACTTCAAGAATTCAGTCTGTCACATTCTAATATACCTAAACCCATACAGAAAAAGATAAACAAACCACCTATCAAGACCAAACGAACTTCTAAACGTATAAAAACGATCACTAGTCACGTCAATGAAGTTTTTGGAGGGGTGAATAAAGAAAATAAACAAAGCCAACAATCAATACTAATGTATTTCAGTGGTAAAAAACGCAAAGTCAAAGAAATTCTTAGTAAACTCAACGATTATAAAGACACGTGCCCATATGAGTCATTATCTTTAGGTGATACTAAGTTACCGTACAATAAAAAAGAATGGGAAGAAATATTGGCGGCTTTAAGGAAGAGTTTACCAAAGTTATCCGAAACTACCACCAGAACATTAAAGTTGATTACCGATAAAATTGAATTGGAAAACTCACAACAGCCGTACTCTCTTTGGAATAAAGCTTCAAAACATCCCAGTAGTGATTTTGTTCCGGATGATTTGAAATTGTTGTACAATTTAAACTCTGAGGACATTAATAACGAATATAACCACAGCGAAGTATCTGATTCCAGCTCCGAGCCGGAATTGTTAGAATACAAAGATATACCTTCACGTCAACAAGTTGTAAGTTCTACTAATTTTGAAGACCTGGCAAAATCAGTGGATATTCATACTGTGTCTGTGAAAAGCACACCATTCAAGACTCCTAAAAAACATCTCCAACAATCTAGTTTATCGCCGGTTAATTTTTCCTTAAGAAACCTACAGCCATTTTCAAGTCCAATTTCCGTAACTTCCATAAAATCAGATTCTCCGAGTTCAGATAAATTGATATTGTCGTCCCAGTTTTCCGAATCGGAGGCTTTTGCATCTCATGCCGGTACAGTATATGCCACAGCAAATTCCCAATTCGAACACCAATACAGAACCAAAGTAATTGAAGTATCGGCGGATTTTAAAGTTAATAATTTAGTCAAAGAGAATTACCAAGTTCGGAAAATCGGCGAGAGGACCAAGTTACAAAATGACAACGAAGTTCAGGACTCTGAGGATGATGAAGGTGATTTGAGTTTAATTGAAATAACATTCTTTGATGATAAATCCATCATTCAAGTTCCGTCAAGTCCGATTTTTGAGCCAATACCAACTTCATTGCCTGTAAAGCCTTCAGTGATTGATGATAACAAAGATTTGAAACAGTACTCTAATAAGCAAATCAAAGAAATCTTTACCAAATTGAACATAAAGCCTCGTAAGTCCAAGAAAGAAATGGCTGATATCTTGCAACGGTTGAATAATATAATGGAACCAGTAAATTCACAACAAAGCCATCCACAATCACAGCAGGATTTTTCCAGTATATTTTCCAATTTGTCACAAATAACACAAACTGAGTTTACAACGTCGATTCATAATCAATTACAATTGAAAATCCAATCAAACGATTACTGGAACGAGAAAGTGATAAGTTACGAGCCAATATATCTCCCAAAGTTTAAACAATGGTTAGATGACGAAAATTTTATGATAGAAATGGATATCTTAGAAAGGTTTTGTGACATTTCAGGTATTTGCACTACAAATCAACAATAGTATACATTTCATATAGCTGGCTATAAAATTTATATATATTTCCTATGATCCGCATCAATTCCTTCATCGATTAGTTTTTCATTCAAATATGTCAAAAGCCGTAGACTTATTCCGGCATTAGCTATCACCGATCCAAACCCGAGAACAACGCTATTGATCCAATTGCCATAATAATTAGACATGTAAACCTTCACAGCCCACCAAAAGTGCCATACAAAGCCAAATAACAACACAAGCGTCAACACCGTAATGAATGCAGACTTGGCTACTCGGCTACTTGATATTTGTTGGCTTTGTGGCTGGTAAGCCCGGGATACCTTCTTGATCGCCATGATAAAGTGCGAACTAATAATAATGTTTGTAGGTGATCCTAGTCTTCAAATTGAACCTCACCATTACTCCGACGGAGTCCCTGTATTTCAACCTACATGGGACGAATTCAATGACTTTTATAAATTCAACAAAGCTATCAATAAATACGGAATGAAGTCAGGAATTGTGAAAATTATCCCTCCTTCTCAATATCTCCAACAAGTGGCTAATAATTATAACGACGACAACTTATCAAAAATCCTGATAAAGCATCCAATTGTACAACAGATTAATACTTTAGGTAATGGTGTGTTTATTCTGCAAAATATCGAGAAACCACGCAATTACAGTATTTACCAATGGAAAGAGCTTAGTGAAAGGTCAAATTATCAACCTCCTGCTCCTAAAGGAAAATGCAGAAGGTCTAGCCAAGATAATGTTGATAATGAGTTTACTCAAGAAAGATGTGAACAATTAGAAAAAGTATATTGGAAATCATTAACATTTGCCGAGCCGATGTATGGCGCTGATCTGTTGGGGTCATTGTTTACTGACGATATCAAACAATGGAACGTTGCCCATCTACCTAACTTATTAGATTTGATGGATACTAAGGTTCCAGGGGTTAATGAAGCGTATCTCTATGCTGGGTTATGGAAAGCAACTTTTGCTTGGCACCTAGAAGACCAGGACCTATATTCCATAAATTATTTACATTTCGGAGCTCCTAAACAATGGTACCTGATACCCCAGGATGAAAAAGATCGATTTTTTACGTTGATGAAAGACACCTTCACTGATGAGTATAAAAACTGTCACGAATTCTTGAGACATAAAACGTTTATGGCATCTCCTCAATTTTTGGACAAACATAATATAAAATATAATAAGATTACTCATCATCAAGGTGAATTCATTATAACTTATCCGTATGGCTACCATGCTGGGTTCAATTTTGGTTATAATTTGGCAGAATCTGTTAATTTTGCTCTTGATGATTGGCTTCCTATCGGGAAAACTTCAGCGAAATGTGAATGTATAAATGACTCTGTGGGAATTAATGTTGATCAAATCTATTGTAAATATAATGGGATTCCTTATGAAAATAACAGTTCACAAAGTCCAAAAATATTGCCAATGTCGAATCACCTTACAGCAGATTCTAATAAGAGGAAAAGAGGAAGACCACTCGGCTCCAAAAACAAGCGACAAAAGTGGCATGAATGTGGGTTATGTCCCAATAATTTAAACAAATCCCTTCTAGAACTACCGCAGTTCCAATTACTTGATACAGATGTTGCTGGAGTTAAAGTCCATAAACTCTGTGCACAACTATTCCCTAACGAACTTTCAATTAATAATGGTTTTGTAAATGGCTTTGATTCTATTCCCAATGATAAAAAGAAGTTGAAATGCCTAATATGCAAGAATAGCAGTCATGGGGCCAATTTCCAATGCCAATACGGAAAGTGTACCAGATCGTTTCACGGGACGTGTGCTGTGGGTGAAGGAGTTGATTTCAAGCTTCATGACCCTAATTACGGAGCTTATTGTAAATTCCATCGTGATAAAAGCGTGAATTATGAAACTTGTGCTCATCTCAAAACAAATTCCCTTATCCAATTCAAACTAGGTCTGCAATATTTCGGTGGATTGGTAGTCAAAAATAATATCCTGGAAAGTAGTGTTGAAGTGTCGATATTCCCGAAATTGAATGAGATAATGGAAATTGATTATAGTCATATTTTGATTAATAACGAATTCCAGTCTAATCACCTGACTCCTTTTCAAATAGTTCAAATGATTCCCTATTCATTACCTCCAATAAATTCGTTTCCACAATATCCCACATTCATTAATTTGAGTACTTAAATGCTAGCTGACCACTATAATATGTGTGTAATTTGTCTATAGTAATGAATTTATGATTTCGCGAATGGTTAATGAAGCGGAACATTGAATCTGATGATGATATTGACGACGATTCCTTCAAAGAACAAAACTCGTGGAAATCACAAACTCAATCATTGTCTGGTTTCATACCAGATACGTCTTTCAAGCATGAAATTCCGTGGATTGAAAAGTATTCTCCATCTTTGTCGCAGTTATGTGTAAACCCTAGTAAAGTTAAACAATTAAGAACATCAATGGAAGCCCTCCTACATAATCATAAACGTTTATTGATTGTAACAGGCCCTACTGGCAGTGGAAAGTCTACAAGTGTCAAATTATTGGCCAAGGAACTTTGTAATGGGTTTGTGGAGTACATGGAAGGCAATTTTGATGAGTTTTTGAATGATTGCAAGTATTTGGTGGGTAAAAAGTTAAAGTTTGTGATTATTGAAAACTTGCCAAATATTTACCATCCACAAACTTTAACCAATTTTCGGGCAATCATTGATAGTTGGCTTTATATTGATCAAGCATTACCACCATTAATAATATGTTTGAGTGAGATCGAAACGACGTTCCAGAGTTCTAGACATGAATTTTTTAATATTGAAAATAATTTGAATGTCAATACCGTATTTGGAAAGTTGTTGAGAGATCCACGGGTTGAAATCGTTAAATTTAATCCCATTGCAAAGAAATTCATGTTGTCTACGATTAATAAAATAATAAGTAACGAGCCGATATTCAAACATATTTCCAAATTCCAACTCAATCGTTTCTTAAAAATCATTGAAATGGGAGATATACGATCAAGTATAAATAATTTAGAGTTTTGGAGTCGATTTCACATTCCTAATAACACTGATATTGACTATAATCGTAATTCTACTTTAGACTTGTTTCATGTTATAGGCAAAATAATTTATTCGTCATCAAATTATAGGCATTTGAGTCCACAAGACGCAAATAATAGAACTGTAGAAGAGATTCTTGGAAACTACGAAAACCTCCAACTTCTCCATTTGAATGTCCTTGAAAATTATTTGAACTTGTTACATGAAGCCGATTGGGACACCGTCAAATATATCAGCAATAATTTGAGTAAAAGTGAACTAATTTATGATCTTGATGAAGGTAAGGATTTGATGATTAGAAGTACAAGACACGCTCTAGATAATAAACTAGCAAATACCAATAATTTCAGGCAAATTAAGTTTACGAGAAATTTTGATATGATGAGACAATATAATTCAGTTAGTAAAACTATTTATAATCTTAAACCTCAGTTCCACACGTCGTTCAACAATTTGAATTTGATAGACGGGTGTTATATCCCTTTAATAAGGAATCGGTACAATAACACGAACATTGGTCGAATAGGTGGTAAGTTCAAGACGGTAAGTGATGATCTATATCAAGAAGATATAGTATACTTTAATGGGGATTTTGTAACTTTACAAAATGATGAAGATGATGATGCTTTAAGTGATCCTTTAGATACGGATAGTGATTTTGAACGAAAGAAAAGTCCCTTACCTTTTGAAGCAGATTATGGGTTTCTGGACGACGATTTCTAGCAAAAAAAAAGTTTTTAATATAGAGTGACTGTAAATAAATGAATACTTTTATTATATAAATTATTCCTCGAAGTTTTTGGGTTGTTCATCTGCTCTAGACTACCTATTACATAACCTTGAAGGTTTCTATTTGGCGTTGATAGTGTTGTTGAAAAAGTCAGGATCTTCTTCAATGGATTCTTTAATAATATCTAATCCTCCCTGAAACTCTCCATTGATGTATAATTGAGGGAATGTTGGCCAATCACTAAACGTTTTCAAACCCTGCCGAACACTATCATCTTTAAGAATATCAAAAAACCCAAACCTTATTTCATGTTCTCTCAAAATGGCAACTAATTGTCTAGAAAATCCACATTGTGGTGATGATGGTGACCCTTTCATAAATAACATTACTGGGGCAGCTTCTGTTAATTTCTTCAATCTTTCGTTGAGCTGATCCTGTGTCTCTTCGGGTTCTGTATTATCTTTGGAAGTGCCATTAGAAGTTGCGATTGGCGTTGGAGTGAGCGCCGGACCACTTGAACGCAGTGTTTGGCTCTCAGTATTCAATTCAGTCAAACTATTTATGAACTCCTTAGGATCAGCTCCAGATAATTCTTTCAAAATAGTGGAATCTTTGATTAAAATAAAATAAGGCACAGCACCAACCTCAAATAATTCCACTATATTACTGAAAGTGTCAGCATTAATCGATAGAAAGATTACGTTGGAATTTTCTTCTGTGGCTGCTAACGTCTTATAAATCGAATTCATGTTTTTACAAGGTTCAGCCCATTCCGTATAAAAATAGAGAGAAATCAATTTCCCTTTAGTTTTACTTAAATCTGAAAACTGATCTTCTGATGTAATTTCAACTAAGGTCATCTTTAATCAAAGCTTCTGCTTAGTGAGAATATCTTTCGTGAGAACAATTCTATCTAAGTCACGTGATGTAATACAATATTCAACAACTTTAATAAAAATGGGGATTTTCAATCTGTTGGCATTATCAGGCTATAATTAACATGAAATTGGTCTTAAAGCTAATATTATAAAACATGAAGATGTAATTTTTTAAGAATATACGTAAAAATAAAAAGTAACTCTTTGTATTTGCCGTAAAAAATTAGTCAGGGAAAATTCTATCAAGAAACTCATTGCAAAGGCCTAATACAGGATATAAAAAAATAACAGAACGTTTATTAGGGGCCGTTGTCTTTTCACTTTAGAGGTTGTGCCTTATTAGTGTGCGCAGAACATTTACCCCACAAAATAACTCCGACATTTCCATATGTCTAATTTCATCCAATTATGTGGGGGTGGAGTAATAAGTGACAGTTAACGGACCTTGGATGGTTCATCTTCTACAGAGGTTAAACAATGTTTTTCAAGCTTTGTATTGTTAACTTTAAAAATTCAGGGGTCACTTGTAAATTAAATTATAAAGCCATTACTTTGCGCAAGCCCCAAATATATGATTACATGAATTGTATATAGTGACCAAAGTCTGCAAGTATAACGGTCCATAAGAATAAAGTGTAATATTTTTAAGTATATAGCAAATTCGATACCACCTTTATACAATACAAATCTTTGTGCACTAATTAAACACTCAAATTACATAATGACATTTTTTTAAGAAAAAATGTTCCGGTTAACGGAACTGAAATCCCTTTTAAACCTCAATTTCCCCAGACTTTTTTTTTATTTTCCCACGTAGAAAAAACTTCGTTTTTGATTGGATAATCAATATTGCACTAATACGTTTACATCACCCCAAGAAATCCATTACTAGTGCTTTGCCACCATTTGAGCTAAACTATATCTCCTTATCCAACCTAGAAGAAACTTGGCATAATTTTGTTGGATTTGACGACAATTCTCAAAAAAAAATTTGGATGATTTCTGTAAATTCTAATATGGATATAAATAAGTTTTATGATACACACACTGACCATATGGGCGAACATGCCGATCACATTAACAAGAGGAATGATAGTTTAAATGGAAATGAGTTAAATTTGGGGTTTCTTTCCAAAAATGCTATGGATAACCTGGATTCCAATAGTGGTACGGACGGACAAAAAGATAAAGGTAAGAAAAAAGCTATTCCTCTTGAATTGACGGCTCATGGCACTACTCCCAGTGGAAAGCCAAGATTATTTGTGTGTCAAGTATGCACAAGGGCATTTGCTCGATTAGAACACTTACGAAGACATGAACGAAGTCATACTAAGGAAAAGCCGTTTGGATGTGGTGTATGTCAACGCAAGTTTTCAAGAAGAGATTTGTTGTTGAGACACGCACAGAAGTTGCATGCTGGATGTGCAGATGCCATAACCAGATTAAGAAGGAAAAGTGTTAAAAGGGAAGATAGCTTATTATCAGCTCTGGAATCCGGTGCTGGGGCTGTGACCGAACTCTCACTGACTCCGAGTGGTTCCGCGGCCATCAGTCGCAGTGCGAGTTTGCCTATAAATTCAATCAATCCGCAGTCAAATCAAAATCATATACAATTCAATGTGAATTTATTCGGGTCTAACAACTCCGTTAATAGTCACTTACAACATCTACAGAACTATTCCAAACGGAGAAGTAATTCGGAAATCTCCCGACAGCTTTTAACAAAAAAATATAGAGGTGCATCATTTTCAGCCCAAAGTGGTTCCAATTATTCCGTTAATATTCCAGAGTTCAATGATTTGTATACTGGGACCGAGAATGTAGAATTCTCTACCCCACAATTACTACCATCAGGAAATTATGACGATTCATGGCTAAGTGGATTATCGACAATTCCCGGAATGCAGAATGAAAATGCTAGAAATAATCTGTCGAAACTGAGAGCTGCCCATTCTCCGTCTAATGGACCACAGAGAAAGAAGTTTGATTTAAATAACTTACTGTATATTATGCCTACTGCCACCATGAACTCGAATGATCTACTGAAAAGCGAAGTTGAAGGGTATTCCTTTTATGATATCCCTGAAAGTATGAATACTAAGTTGGATACGGAATTCAAATCAAATAGTATTTTGACTCCTATAAAACAAGAATATGATGACCATCCAACTATTTCAAGTCTTAATGATCATAATACCGGCGGTAGTCATGAGGAAGGATTCTTTGATGCAGATTTGAATTTCATTAATGACATTGGCGATTTAACAAATGAAATTGGAAATTCTAAATTTGTGCCTAATGGGTATTCATTTTATGGAGATTCACTTACCACTGAACTGACTCCTTATTCACCAAATTACTTGAATCAAACACAATTGTTAAATATAGAAACAAATAATTTAAACAATTTGAATATTGGCATCTCAGCCCAACATGCCGCTAACGGTGACAATTATTCAAAAATTTCCCTTTTCACTCCAAATTTACGGACTTTAATAGTCAAGAGTTTAAATAAGTACCCAGTCAACGGCTCTATTAATCCAATTATACCGTCAAATGATAGCTTGGAAAATTATTTAAGAGTTTTTAAATTAAAGTTTTTGAATCATTTTCCATTCATACATCCTTCGAGACTCAATGAAGCTGATATAATGTTAATGACGTCTAGTGAAGATTTGAATAATGAAAGTTCAAGAGTTTGTCTTCCATTGCTAATTTCGGCAATTGGAGCCTTACTTTCCAACAATAAAACTGACCTGGAGCACTTATATGAAGCTTCAAGAAGAACTGTTCATATTTATTTGGAATCACGAAAGAACAGTAAAAAGAAAACTAATAACCCATTATGGTTAATTCAGTCATTAACTTTATCAGTTGTTTATGGATTGTTTAGTGACAACGAGAATAACGTTTTTATCGTCATAAGACAGTTGAATGCCTTGAATTCATTAGTTAAAACCAGTATCAGAGACAAAAAGTCAACCATTTTCTTTATCATCCCCCAAACTGCAAATTCGTCAAAGCAAGAAGAGGAATATAACAACATTATCAATTATCAAAGTCAGATTAGAATAATATTCATGATCTACCGATTAACGAATTTCCTTTATATGTTTTATAATATTCCATTAACGTTGAGTGTCAATGATTTGAATAACTTGCAGATTCCCACAAAAGTTGATGAACTAATTTGGTCATTAGCAAATTGGTCTGAGTACATTTCTCAAATAGATTCCATAAATGAAGCCAGATTCTCAAATACAAATGTCATTAATGGTAAAAGAAACTTTAAGGAATTATTATTAAAGATATCTAAAAATTCCAACAATAGCTTACTCAATATTCCTGATTTATGTAATTTAAGTCTATTTGGTTATAATGTATTGGTACACGGAATATTTGAAATTAATCAGTTTAATGCTAATTTGAATATTCTCAATATTCTCGATAATTTAACTAAACTATTCGGTTCAAGTACTGAAAGCTTTAACAAGTTGATGAACAAAACTGCGCTCAAGTCGAGATTGAATAGTGCTGATTACGAGTTGATCGATTATTCTATCATCTCAAACATTGTCAAGATATCATATTTGGTTGACTATAAACTTTTAAAGCAACAAAGTTGGTTAAAGAATTATGATGAGTTGATCAAATATTATAAGACTGTAGTAGATTCTATAAAAATCAATGAATTTTCAAAGATTGACAAGGTTTTGGATTATGCGTTTACAATTATGAAATTTTTAGTGATCAAATTTGAAAATGGTCCAGAGGATATCAGTATGGTAAGTTCACCAGATCTGGCACTAAATAAAGCTACTTCCGACAATCTGAGCGAATTGAGTGAAGAAGATACGGAAGATTATGAAAAGCTTATAGGGATTAAATTTGTTGAAGTTTTGAATAACGATCCTAATTTGATTCTAACCCAATCATTGTTTCAGCTCTTTTCGATTTTATCAGCAGTTTTAGTCAGTCTGTTAAAATACCCTAAAAATGGTACCAATGATAAAATCACAGTAAAGTTTAGAGAATTTCTCAAATTTTGCAAATTCATTCAAATAAACTTCAACCTTCCTGTTATATTTGAAACCCCAGCTTGCATTTCGCTCGATAATAATTTGGTGTATACAGACGTTTATTATTTATTGAATATTGGGGAACTTCTTCTAAACCATTGTTACCAGCATGTTATGAAGTTTGCAATTTATGAGAAATTGTCTATAAACTTGTATCAAATTAGGAAATTTCTATCTGATAATGAAATGAAACAGTTGACATCGTAAAATAGCGTGATTTTTATCAGCAAACAAGTGATGTATAAGTACAAAAGGAAAATATTTATTGTATATTATGTATTATAGAAGGATTAATGGTTTAATTCAAAAGATATTCTTTTAACTCCTCGTAAGCCTTATTCAAATCATCATTAATAATGATCTTGTCGTGAGCCCCAGTTTTGGAATATTCCATTTCAGCTATAGCGGCCGTTAATCTTTTATTGATAGACTCTTCGCTTTCAGTTCCTCGTCCCGTTAATCTTTTTTTCAATTCTTCTACATTTGGAGGAGAAAGAAATAAATATTTTGCATCCAAATTAGATTGTTTAATGCTCTTGACACCTTGCATATCAATATCCAAAAGACAGATCTTGCCATTTTTAATGATATCTTCAACTGCCTTCACAGAAGTACCATAATAATTACCACTGAACTGAGCCCATTCTAAAAACTTCCCATTATTAATTAAATCTTGAAACTTTTGAATGGTTGTAAAATGATAGTCTTTACCATCCATTTCACCAGGCCTTGGTTGACGCGTTGTATGAGAAATGGAAAATCCAAATTTATCGGGAAACTCAGCAAACAATTTTTTAATAAGGGTACTTTTACCGCTTCCGCTAGGACCTGAGATAATAATAGGTTTACTCATAATAGAATCTAGTTTGTTAATTTTTTCACTCATCACAATAAACGCGAAATGCAACAACAGCGCGGACTTGTCCCAAAGTGCATAAACCGAAAAATGCGAATGAGAATTTTACTAAGTTGGCAGTCCAACCTTTTCATTACAATGTTTACGATTCAACAAGTTATAGAATGTTTGAATAAGATGTATTCTAATGCCTCACAGCAGGACAAGAAAGTGGCGATGGAGTATTTAGAGCTGTTTCAAAAATCATCTGAATCTTGGCAAATCACAAATGATTATTTGACTAATGATAGTGAAGATGTACAAATCAAGCTATTTCTTTGCCAAACCTTACGAAATAAGTTGACCTACGATCTAAATCAATTAGGAGATGATGGTGCTAATTTTATGCATGTTAGGGATATGATATTTCTGCTCATGAGTAAATACAATACCCCACAATTTAAGTTGATTCGAATCCAGTTAAATATTTGTCTTTGCCAATTACTTTTACAGGATTTGGCTTGGGTAAATCCTCTTGAGGATATCATTAATTGGTTTATATCGCATGACATGTATTCTAATTTATTTGAGTTTTTAAAGATTTTGCCTGAAGAATTAAATGATATAAATAAAACTCATCTTACTAATGAAGAATTTGACGCTAGAATCAACTTGCTAATAAATGAAAAAAACTTGGAAACTGTATTTACTATCTTTGATAAGTTCTTGAATGGAAATGAGTTGTTGGTATTGGACTGTCTTAATAACTGGATAAAGGAATTACCCATTGAGAACTTTTTGAAAATATCTTCTTTGACCAACTTAATTTTCATGTCATTGAAGAACGCTCAATTATTTGAAAAGGCCATTGATTGTTTGATAACCATCGTCCGAGAAACTCGTGATATTGAAAACCCTGAGCTTATACATGCCTTGTTGAATCAATTATTGGAATTAGACACCAGCGTTAATATTAATGAAGACAACTTTGAATTATTGGCAAGACTATATATTGAAAGTTGTGAAAGCTGGCATGTTTTAATTACTAAAAACTCTCAAACGTTTTTACCCCTAGTGGAAATTTTACTCAAGTATTTGAATGTGGATTCAAACTTAAATGTCATTGGATATTCCTTTTACTTTTGGTACTTGCTCAAGCAACTTCTTATGCTACCCAACTTTAAACATGCCAAAGAAGTATTTGTGCCAGTGTATGAGCATTTAATATCCATCATCATAAAACATTTAACCTACCCCATTGAAGATGATGAATCAGACTTGTTCGATGGTGATAAAGAACAAGAAGATAAATTTAAAGAATTCAGATATGAAATGGCAGATGTATTAAAGGATGCAACGGTAGTAGTAGGTGGGTTTAAGGCACTTAGCATACCATTTGAAACTATCAAGTCTGTTCAAAGTGGTAACCAAATAGTAAAATGGCAGAATTTAGAAAGTGCTCTATTTTCTATGAGAGCCATGGCTAAAGAAGTTCCAAAGACGGAAAATAAAATATTACCAAGTATTATGAAATTCTTAATTGAATTGCCAGAGCATCCCAAGATAAGGTATTCGGCAACTTTAGTTTTAGGAAGATATACCGAATGGACCAATCAACATGCAGAATTTTTGGAAATCCAATTAAATTATATCATCAAAGGGTTTAATACCAATTTTAATGAAAAAGACAATAAGACCATATTAATTGCATCAACCAATGCATTGATGTATTTCTGTCAAGATTGCTCGAAATTATTGGTAAACTACTTGGAGCAATTGTATTTGTTATATAATGAAGTGGTTAATAAGATTGATATCAAGTCAAATTTAGAGTTGATTGATGGCATAAGTCATATTTTGCGAAACTTCAAAGAGAGTGATCCAGAATTAAAGAAAACTTCCATTATTTTCTTGAACCCGATTATTGATAATTTGACTAATCTTTTTGGTACGCAAAATTATGAACAAATAGGCGATAATTTTGACTTGTTATCAATGTTTTTCAAGATTTTAAAAGTCAAGGATTATGACAATTTCGAAAACAAAATAGTGGAAATCTTTGTTCATGAAATTCTACCAATTATCAATAAATTTTTGAATAAATACATTGATAATTTGTTAGTAAACGAGAAAATATTGAAGTTGATCAAAATATCGATTGAATCGTTCAACATTTACTTAATTGATCATTTACAGAATATAATGAACCTTTTAGTTGAAGGGTTCAAATATAATAATTTTGGGGTTTATCTTTATGTGAGTGGATCAATAATAAGGGAGTTCCTGGATTCAGAAAGTTACGGTAGTAATTTAATTAATAGCATTTTTGAGTTTGGGGGTCAACAAAGTCAATCGTTTTTCAATATGTTACAAGATAAACTGTCAAGTAATAATAATTTCAATGAGATTTCTGATACTATTGAAGATTTTTTTCGAATGTTAGATGATTTATTAATGTACTATCCCAATCAATTCTTTGAAATTGACGAAAATATCATATTCATACCCTCGGTAGAGCTGTCATTGATATTAATTGATAGTTTAGAAACATTTGAGAGTATTATTTCCATAATTCATTACTTGATTGATTTAATAAGTTGGGGCAGTCCAAATATTCCCATGTCATTAGTTGAAATAAAGGACCATGCTTCAATGAGAAATCAGGTTGGAAAATTGATTGAGCTAAAAGGTGACGTATTTCTAGAAAAATTGTTACAAAACCTTATCTTTCGATTTAACAGTTTTCACAATGACACTATTATATATGACTTGAACGAATTGATCTTAAAAATAATCATGATGAGTCCTCCTAACCAATCAAGTAACTGGTTGATGAAATATTTTAGTGCTCTCCCTAACAATGATAATAAACAGTTGGCCAAATTGAATAATTCAATTAACCCATCGGTTCAAAACAAAGATCAAAAAAAAATCCGAAATTGTTTAAAGGATTTTATTGGATGGTACAGCAGAAAAAACATTAAAAATAGGGCCACATATTAACTATGTTTACGAAAAGTATTTAACATTAACCACGTGTATAGTGTCATTAGTATATAGTCATAATAGGAGACGACCGTCGGACGATGTCGTTACAATTTCGCATCTATGTTCTGGAAACAATGCCGTTCGTTAAAGTCTCAATAGAAAAATAAAACATCAAACACTAATCTGAACCCCTTCTTTTTAACGGGTATAGTCTAAAGGGAGGCCATAAATACTATATTATCTACGAATCAAAATAAACAAATCTTATCTATAACAAAATCTTTGATCACTATGGCACTTATTTCTACCAGTTTCATCATTCTTACATATACGCTATGAGCGGCATTGTTACTGTGTTACGTTTGTTTATATTTTTATACTCGTAAACAAAAAAATATGCGTACTCGATTATTCGACCATCCGAATACAGAAGGTGAGATACCAAATACAGCAATAAACGTTCTGCCTCGCTTCCTATTTTGTAAAAAATATATACATTTTCAACATATTTCGATCGTTAATAATTACATTCAACATTTTGACGAAGTTTATAATGAAAATTCTTCGATTATGTTTTATTAATTTTTCGCCTGTTCTTATTTGTGTTTTGTGGAAAAATATTTAAACCAAACATATTCCCGTACAAAAATTTTTACACAACTTTATCCAACTTAGTCAATCGTTATTACAATGAAATTCTCCGTCGTCGCTTTATTATTTGCTGCTGCCGTTCAAGCTGATGAATGGGCTAACACCTATACCAGTACTTACGCTGACAATGCTGCTGTTACTTACACTACCACTGATTTATCATCAACTTTAGTTACTGTTACTTCATGTGGTCCAGAAGTCACCAACTGTCCTTACGAAGTTAAACCAAACACTGAAGCCCCAGTATATTCCTCTTCATCATATGTTAACTACACTAACGTTTCTACTTACGAAGCTGCTGGTAACAAACAATTTGCTTTCGGTGCTGCTGCTTTAGCTGCTGGTGCTTTATTAGCTTTATAAGTTAATATGTGTTCTTTTTAGCTTATGTATGTCTTAATATGATATCTTATTAAAAAAGTATTCGTTTGTCAGTAGAGTAGAAACAAGTAATATATTTTTGTTATAGAGTATGTTCTGTTTTCAATATTTGTTTACTTAAAATTTGTTCGTAGTCGAAGAAATTTCTTGGAACGGTATCAATAACCGAAAGTTGAGGTAGTGTTGTTGAATGGTATATGTTTTACTATAGTATCCCATAAATGTTTTTTGTCCGTATGTTGCAAAAGATGACCAATGATCATTTCCCAGAGTTCTTGTAATCCAATATGTTTTGGGATATGTTCCAAAAGCGTAGCCAATAACTTTTTCCAATCGATAACTGCCTCTTCTAATAGCTGTGGTAATAGCTCTAAAATCAAATCTATTTCACCCTGTCTAGTTTCAGGATCTGTTAACGCAAACTTGAGAACATCCGTAGCTAATCCGCTCTCTTCCAATGCCTTCAGAATATCCTTCCATGGAATAACATGGGCTTGCAATAACTGTATAGTAAAATCGATAAGAGATTGTCTGATTTGATCGTCAGTTAACGAGAATTGCAAAATTGGATTAATAAAACCGGAATTCTTTAAGCCAACGAAAATTTCTGTTAATAGTTTCTCAGTCACTTCATCAAACACATTTAGTAAATCTTCATTAGTATCTTGTTTAATTCCCTCGATGATTTTAAGACTTTTAGCAACAATTTTTAATTGTACAATTAATGATTTTCTAGCAGCTTTGGCCCCAATTTTTTTTCCAACTTTACCAACCTTTCCTAATTTTCCCTTGGCGAGTTTACCTAATTCGAATCCTTGACTACTTACAACGTCTCCGTTGTATTGATTCACTGTAACCAAAGTCGTATTGTTTTCTGTGTCATCAAAAATTGGTGTCGAAGTGACTCCTGACACTAATAAGACTGTAACGTAGATAATATTTAGGATTTTCATTTAAACTGCTAGATAATTTTTTGCAAAGATTAAATTATCTTTTTTATATTTTTTTCATTTTTTTGATATGGTTGCAAAATTATGAAATTAGCGTAATTTACAATAACATATAAAAATTATTTTATACATATAAAAGAGGTCTAAAAATCACTAAAAGAAATCTAATTCATTCCTACAGTAATTATTAACAGAATAAGATATTTTTACTCTTTTTTTCCTATGTGAATGTTATATTAGGGCTGATCTTAATTATACTTTCGTGGATGTGTCCAACTCATTTTTCGATGAGACATTTCTCATATTAATCATTAATTAAATATATACTCAAATTTCTATTAATTCCATTCTAATTACTAACCATAGAACCAAGAAAGCGATACCCCTTTTTATCCCTACGCAAACCATTGGACTTGAATGTCATTAAATCATCTAAATTAGAATTCTTCAAATCAAAATCTCCCGTTTCTAAGTCAAAATCATCATTAAGTTTAAATTTTGGCTTCCATCTCTTCAATAATAAAGAACTAATAACCACACTAACAGAACTGAAAGCCATAGCTAAGCTAGCAGCAATGGGGGGTAACATAATATTGAACGGTAAGAAACAGCCCATGGCAAATGGAATCATAATCATGTTGTATACCGTAGCCCAAAGGAAATTTAACTTTATTCTTTGAAATGTCTTCTTGGATATGTCAAGGGCACATGCAACACCTAATAGATCAATTTTTTCGTTCATGAGAACTATATCTGCGCTTTCAATGGAAATATCAGTTCCATTAGCAATTGCTATACCAACATCAGCTTGCGATAACGCAGGGGCATCATTAATACCATCTCCAATAAAAGCAATTCTAACACAGTTTTGATATTTCGTACGTAATTCCCTAACAATCATATCTTTATTAGTTGGGGAAACCTCACTAAATATATTGGATGACGGAATCCCCAACTCTTGACCAATCCTTTTAGCTGTTCCTTGATTATCACCTGTTACCATTCCAATTACGTACCCCCTCTGTCTCAAATACTGAAGAGAAAATTTAGCATTTGGTTTTAATTCATCCATTAACTCAATGTATCCAGTAAATTGAGAGTCAACAACCACATATATTACCGTATTGGAACTTTTTAATGGTTGAACATCAATGTTATTCTGTTCAAACATTTTTTTATTTCCAATTATTACTCTGTGAGTTTCATTCTGGTAAACAATTTCACTTTGAACACCCGATCCTGTGATAGATTTAAATTCTTTGATTAACGGCCCAAAGGAATCTTCTTCAAACAAGCCTAATTTCTTTTTACAAATAGAAACCAATGCCTTAGCGATAGGATGTTCTGAGTTTTCTTCAAGACTCCCAATCAACCTCCACCAATCATTCTCACTTCTTTTTGTTTCATCACTTATTTTATAATCATGCAAACTCATTTTACCTGTCGTTAAAGTTCCAGTCTTATCAAATAATAAGATATCCAAATTATAAGCATTCTCTAAAACATCACCGCCTTTGATCAATGCTCCATTTTCAGCACCCAAACCGGTACCCACCATAACAGCGGTAGGAGATGCCAATCCCAAAGCACAAGGGCATGCTACCACAATGACAGATATGGCTATTTTAAGACAAACAAACACTTTACCATTTTCTTCCATCTCAAAAACCATAGGCAAATTTTTACTGCCAACATAGCAAATTATTATCCAGATGGTAAATGTAATTGCAGCCAATGTTAAAATGGCAGGGACAAATTTAGCTGCAATATAATCACTATACCTTTGAATAGGTGCTTTATTAATCTGGCTTTCTTTTACTAACTTGATAACCTTTTGAAGCTGAGAATTCTTACCACATTTTGTAACTCTAACATGTAAATAACCAGGGCCATTTATAGAACCTCCAATTACGACATCACCACATGTTTTATAAACAGGTAATGTTTCACCAGTGATCAAACTTTCATCGACTTCACTTTCTCCAAAAATAATTTCTCCATCTGAAGGTATTTTAGATCCAGGAATAACTATACAAACATCATTTTTTTGGATTAAATTAATGTCTATTGTCTCTGTTGAAAAATTTTCTTCTGGTAAATCAATTTCTTTCATTTCAGTATTCAGGTTAGTCGTATTGTTTACCCTTTTGAAGTAGGTATCATACTTCTCGAGATTTGTGACTATAGTACAAGTATTAGGAGTTAAAGATAACAATTTCGACAATGCCGTTGAAGTTTGACCTTTTGCTTTATTTTCAAACCATTTACCCAATGAGATGTATGTAATTATCATGGCATTAGTTTCAAATAATAATGTCGGCGGCTTTTTATCATTACCGTTCCATACACTTATAATCAAAGCTAGCACCGAAAAGAAATAAGATATACCTGTCGATATACAAACCAATACATCCATAGTAGCATTCATGCCTTTGTTTTTGATAAAAACAATAAACTTTTTGTAAAAAGTAATTCCTAATTTGAACTGAATATAGGTGGATAAGGTTGCTTGAATTAAAGTTGTCCAAAATAGTCCTTTAATAATATAAGAATTAGAAAAAAACTTCAACGATTGAGTTCTACTTAGAATAAAAACAGGAACTCCAAGAATTAAACAATGAAAGAAGTTTTTCTTCCAATAAGCAACTTCCTTCACTCTTGCAAGTAACTTTAATTGAGTATTGGATAATTTATCTACAGAATTGATAATGAAAAATTCCAACCTAGAATTAATGGAATTCAACTTTTCAATTATATCTCTTATTCCAAGGTATGATGAATCATACGTTATCGACAATTCATTTTCTAGTGTTTCCAAATCACCTTCATTTTGCAAATGTTCAAGATCAGCATTCGAATCCATTTCTGAAACTTGTCGTATATGTGTTTTATTCAAATTTAAACTGTATGAGATAATACCAGGCTTAAGGGTGGACATATTAGCTTCTAAGTTGTATCGAAAAGTGTCCAAGTCCATGGATTGATCGATTCCAAATATTTGTAGAGTAACTTCTTCCACTTCTTCATTTAAACTTTGATCCATCACTTCTGTTTGTATAAAATTAGCATCAAAGCCACTATCTTCTATGGCTTGTTTCAAAGTTTCGGTTGATGCTTTTGAGCTATCATGAATTATCAAAGCTTCTTCAACTATCAATGAAACTTCTGCTTCATAAACACCAGGTAATGATTCCAATGTTTTTTTTATTGATGCTGTACAAGCTCCACAGGTCATACCTACTATTCCAAATTTCGTTCGATTTGACACAGATTTATAAGCAGGACTCTTGTTAGTGATTGATGCCTCAAACCCACAGTTTTCGATAGTTTGTATAATGGTATCATCATCAACAGATGATTCATGTATTATCTTACCTTCTTCAGTGAGAAGTGAAATTGAAACTGATGTTATTCCAGGAATGTTCTCCAATGCTTTAGTAATAGACGCACTGCACGATCCACAGGTCATCCCTGTTATGGAAGCTACGGTTTCAATTAATTGATCATCTGGGCTTTTATCATTAGTTATAACCGATGCATCAAATCCACAATCTTCGATTACTTCGATAATTCTCTCGATATTAACTTCACTACTATTATATGCTATTTTGCCCTCTTCGGTAAGTAACGAAATGCTTACGTCTATTACTCCCGGTTCATCATTCAAAGCGTTAGTAATCGAACTGCTACACGCACTACACGTCATCCCCCCTATACGTATGAGAGCTTGATAAGACATTTGTACTTTTCTTCAATTGAATTAAAACTTTTTTTCTTTTTACGACAGGAAGTCCAATAATGAGAGTTTTATTATATACAGGATCACAAAATAACTAAAACTATATAATTTATTAAAGAAAGTGTATATAGCGTTAATAAAGTTGATAGATATTGTTTAGAAGTAAACCATTTAGAACTGCAAGTCAATTGAAATGAACATTTCTTTACGTTGTTAATTTTAAATAACTATATTTCAAAATTGTATGCTTAGATGCGATCAGATAAACCGAATTCGGTAAAGTGCGTTAAAATGAATGTTCATTTAAATTTGTTCTTACTTCCTTTGGGATGTGCCTTTTTTGTGCCATGATAATTGGCTGATAATTGCTTAAATGCTTGCTTAGAATCCAATAAATTACCCTTGCTGTCTTTATAAGTCAATTCTATTTGAGGTTTATAATTAGATAGCAAATCACGTGAGTCTTGTAAAAGATTCGATTCATATAAAGTTTCGTCTAATTTAGCTTCGTAATAATCATGTTTCTTTTCTTCAGGCAAGTTTTGGTACACTGGATCCGTTTCTAAGGCTTTTGTTACTTTTTGTCGTTGTTCAAGCAATTTGAGTTTAATCTCTTTTGCTTTTTCCTCAGTTTCTCTTTGTATCTTGTTCTTATTTTTACTTTCTTCAACTAATACATTTGATTTAAGGTATTTTAAAGTCAGGCCGAGCCTTGAAAAGGAAGGCAAGTTGTCTTCTTTATGATTCTTATTCGAATTTTCAATAGTTTCTTTACTATTATCGTTGAAAGAGATATCATTGGTATTTGCTTCATCAGTAGCTTCTGTGATTCGATTCGAATTATTTGAATTATCTTCGTATTCATCATGTGTAATAGGAGGTGGTAAATTATTTAAGAAATCATCTGTTTGATCGAAGACAGTAGTTGCGACCATTTGTAGCTTATCAAGATCATTTTCTAATTGTGTTCTTATAGTCAGCCGTATTTCTTTAGCAAAATCTTCGGAGTTCAAAAATTTACGTTTCAGTTGCTTCAATCTTCTTTCCCGGTTCAAAATTTCTTCTAGGTCTTCTTCTTTATCATTTTCAACGGGTTTCAAAACAAAATTTTCCCCTAATTCATCTTCATTCCTAATTCTTTTACTTACTTTTATTTTTTTATTCTTTAGCTTTTTCATTTTAATTGGCTTGACACTTTTGTCTTCATTTTGAGGGTCATCAAATAAAGACCCTATTTTTACTTTCCCCTCAGGTATTACTTCTTTTATTTCGTCAGAAGTAAGTTTAATCCCCAGTCCTAGTAACAGAACATTCTCAGTGTCATATTTTTCGTCATTTAATGGCTGGTAATCGGTCCCAGCTTTTATGTCTCGTATTTTCGACAATTCATTCAAATCTTTGGCAACTTTGGCACTTGTACGTAATCTCTCATTACTGAGTTTATCATTCTCAGCTAATATATCATCATCTTCCAATGTGAAAATGTCGTTTTCTTGTAATTCATTCAAGTCTTTAATATTGTGAGAAACTTCCATAGCAACAGAGTCTTTCAACAGGTTAGAATAGGACGTTCGTTTTAAATCTTTTAAATCTTTATCTGGCTTTTGTTTCTTCGTTAGAGAGTTCAACCAGTCATCAGTGCTTTGTTCTTCATAGTCATCCAATAATGTCTTGCTGAATTTTAACTTCCTTTTACGTTTATTGTCATCCTTAACTTGTTGAATACGATCTTTCAAAAGCTCTTCATTCAAGGGTTTATTCTGAGAAGCAATGGAGCTGTTACTGTCATCATTTTGTTGCTGTTGAGAAGGTATTTTGTAGTCAATAGGCTGCAAACCTAATGATATTCGCAACCTATTAGTGTCTTCAAGGGATAATTCATTTTCGGTAGAAACCTCTTTGTCTGAATATTTAGTATCAGAAGCTATGGGAATTGGAGCTAATCCAACTTTAAGTCTTAATTTATTCGTCTCTTCTATAGAGATGGCCTCTTCCTGCATGGTAAATTCCCATTAAAAGCGTCGCGATCGTTTTGTTTACCTAGCATTATATAAAGTGTATATAGAAATCAATGTTAGATATTGGTCAGGATGTGAACATGAATTCTCGATTAATAATAGATACAGTATTAGGAGTGTCAGCGAAAAATTCTGGTCAATTTGACATACAGGGCGATTTAATTGCTTATATAGCCAGCGGTGGAGTTGTTGTCAGCAAAATTAATAAGGAACTACGGCAAATAGAAGACCAAAGATTCTTTGCTGCTAGCTCCAACATAAATTCAACGTTAAATGACAATTCTGCTAATGCCTATTTAAATTTATACGATAGTTCACATCTGCATGACCAAGAACCACAAAAGGATTCTTTTGGCTTTTTAATCAACTCAAACCCAACTATAGTTGAAGGAAATAGTTACGTTAATATCACCGACTCGGGTTTAAATATGTCACAAAATTCACCGGCTTCATCGCCGTCAAAGCTTCAACCAGTACCCATTTCACCCTCGAAATTGAAAGACCGAGTCCGAACCATCAATTGTCTTGCATTATCGCCCAATGGAAAATTATTAGCCATTGGAGAAGTTGGTTACCAACCCAGGATACTCATATATTCTTTGGCACCAGATCTGTCGAAATCACCAGTTATAATGATATACGATCATTCTTTTGGTATATCAAATTTGAAGTTTTCTACTAATTCCAAGTTTCTATCTTCTTTAGGATTGATTAATGATGGGATGCTAAATATTTGGCTGGTAAATGGCACTTCCATTTATCTTAATAGTAGTAATCGCTGCTCGTCTATAATAAGTGATGTTCTTTGGTTTGATAATTATTTGATCACTATTGGAATAAGGTTTGTGAAAGTTTGGACGGTTGAAAAGTTCAATCAGAAACCCCAAACTAAAGCAAATATATTAAAAGGAAAGAACATCATATTAGGCGATCACTTAAATAGCCATTTTCATTCATGTTCAAAATTGAACGATGATGAGGTTTTAATAACAACTGATAACAATTTATTTGTATTAAAATTAGGTAATGAATTTAAGCTTATACTCTTAGAAGCACCGAAATTTGACTTCATATCCGTTTATGTTAATCACTTAAAAGGCGAAGTATGGTTTTGTTCTAAAGATTATGAATTCAATTTCATAAATGTTGAAAGCTTAGTGATTGCCTTTAATACTACCTCAAATAGCCCAAAATCTCTTAGTTCAAGCCCCACAAGAGTTGAACAGGTTAATAAAAAAGATTTCAAGCTTTTCTCCTTTGATAATGATCATATACTTTTTCTATCAAACCTGACATCGTTGGATTTATACAATATATCACAACGAAAAGTCCAATCTTTAATAAGTCCGTTGATGAATAATTTAGCTGGAGTCAGGAGCTTTGATGATAAATGGATAGTATTTTCATCAACTGGAGAAGTCAGTGAATTGAAATTGCCCAAATCTATAAAACCGTTGTTGACACATAATTTGTTTTCGCTGGATGCTTTCGTTAATTCATTAACGTCTCTTGGATTATATGAAAACGAAATAGCTTTAGGTGATAAATTTGGGCTTTTATACATATTTGAAAGGATGAATGAAGATTACAAAATGATATTTCAGATAAAAGCCCATGAGTATTCTATTACAGATATAAGTATATTTGCAATTAATGGTCGCAAATATCTATGCAGTATATCTAGAGATAGAATGATTCAAATATTTGATAAAGCAGAAAAGTGGAATCTCTTACAAACTCTACCCTTGCACAATGGGAAATTATTGAAGTTAGGACATTGGAACCAAATGATTTTTGTTTGTTCCAGTGATCGTACCGTATCAGTCCATAAGATTGAAGACGGTTTAGTCAAGCTTGAGAAGAATATATCTCTTAAATCTTCTCCAATTACTATGGGAATCACCGATAACGAATTGATAATATCTACTAACGACAAAAATTTACTTATCTATAATTTACCAAGCCTTGAGTTTCAGCGTTCTTTGAAATTATATGATGATAGTATCAATGAATCATTACTCATAGAAAACTTTGTTGTACTGAACAAAGTGATTTTTACATCTAGTACTGATAAATCTTTGAGATCAATTGACTATAATAGTGGAAAACCTTTAACTACCAATTTTGGGCACCTGGACCCAATTTTATATTTCGATATCGACAACAATAATCTTATTACATTTGGATCTGATGGGTGTTTATTTATTTGGAAAATACGGGAAAATGTTGAACCCAAAGGCATTAAGAACATTTCTTTATCGAACGATATTGATGAGGAGCCTCTATTGCTTGCAAAGGTCACAAGAAAGATTATTCCAAGTTCTCCAGTTAGAAGTGAAAAAGATAATATTCGACTCGGAAAAATTTCTAGTTCTCCATCACCAGTTCGAACATTTACTTCAACTTCCCATTCACCTACTGGTAAATTAACTAATGCAACAATAAAAAGAATTGAAGCCAGATCAAGATCAGCTTCGCCTATAAGACGAAGCAACTTCACCCAAAAAGCTTCAACGATTAAACCATTACCAACTGAAATGAACGAGAAACCTTTACTGACTTCATCACCATCAGTATCAAAAGTAACAAAGTTTTTACCAATAACTGATAAGCGTAAAGATGAATCGTCCAATTCATCAACAGATATATTTGGCCAATTCATGGACGATATAAATGACATGAAACGAACAATTACGAATAATGAACTAAATAAACTTCAAGTAACGCTAGTAAAAAAAGAATTACTCGCTACATTGCAATTACTAGACTTTCAATATGATCACACCGATCTTTTAGAGAGATACAGTGAACAATTAATCATACTCTTCCATAATAAATTGAATAAATAATATATACACCGTGAAAAATTATTTGACCTTGTTATAAAAACCATTATTAACGCTTACTTGTTATATTAGCCGAATGTATCGGATCATTCTGCGATTTATCAGCCTCAGCCCAAGGATCTTTAAACTTCTGTTTTTCAGGAGAGTCTTGAGGGGTCACCTTAACCTTATCTAATTCCGATTGCAATTTAAGAGCCGATTGCTGTTCAAGTCTTAATTTTTCATTCATCCACTTTTCGTCCACCAGCTTGGCTAAAACCTTTATATTCTGTTGACGAACCTGATCTTCTACTAATTCAGACAAAGTAGGAGGAGTTTCACGTGTTCTTCTCAACCATTGCAACCATTGAGGAGGTACCGTATTAAAATAATCCACCTTGAACATGTATTCAATATATGGCTCCATCTTTCTTCTCAATCGTTGATTACTTCTATCTATAGTAAATTCCCAATATGTATTTCCATGCAAGTCATAACCTATAAACCATTTTCTCCTAAATGGAATATCTCGTCTGGACTGGAACTTGTGTAATATTCGCTTCCACACAGAATATTTGTTAATTAATGGATCCATGATTGTATCGATAGGAAACCATCAGGGAAATGCGAAAAAAATTAAGCAATAAAGAGATAGTTGTGAATAGAATTCAATTCATACAATTTAATAAAGCGGATTATTATTCAAATAGTTTTCTAATACACATTAAAAAGGAATTAAAAAGTGACCCCACATGAACAGAATCCACAGCGATTCGTTAGCTCGGTTAAATAAAGTATTACCTGTTCCTATATCATTAGAAGATAGAACACCGACCGCAGCACATTTCAATGAATCAAGTCATATTACGGATGTATTAGTAGGAGATTATCATATAGTTGAAGGAGACGGAGGAAAACCATATATAGTATGGTCAATTAGGATTATAATTAATGACTCTACTTATTCCTCGATAACCATCTATAAGCGATATAGCGAATTAGAAAAATTTCGGAGTAAGATATCAAGTAACTACAAGGACATAGATATACCTAATCTTCCTCCCAAGGATAATTTCAATTTTCAACGATATATATGGTCAAATAGCTGGCTAGAAACCAGAAGAAAAGGATTACAATGGTTCATGACAAATGTCTTATTGAATCCCAAATTACAGCATTCATCAATTATTACAGAATTTGTGCTATCGTAATGACCAGTAACAATTTATTTGACTACCGTCTAGATTTCCCGCATTACTTCGGAAAAAAATAACATCGCTTAGTAAGAAAACGAAGAAAGCCGCAAGATCTAGACTGCCGCATTTGGGTTACCATTAAAATTGTCGGGGTACATACAAAAACATCGTAAATGTTACCTCAAATCCGTATGGCTAAATGACGATAAGCCACATTATTAACTAAAAATTTAATGTTGTGTATAAAATAGTGTATAGTTAAAGCGTTTATGATAATTATCTTAGTATCCAAGTAATGCAATTGTTTTCTAACATGACTGATGATTTACACACCGTCATATGGAACTTTTTGGCTGATTAATAAATTCAATAAATGACCATATTATTCATCCGGACCATTAATAATAGTTATTGATAATATTTTTTACCGCCTTTCAATCTAGATTTTTTACCTATGCGACCCGGAAAATATAAAAGGGGTTACACTTCCCCGAAATTTAAATGCTAATTACAAAAGCACAAACTCAATTAAAGAAATCTATTAACAAAACTACAATAAGAATGGTTCATTATCCCGTTGTCATCATAGGATCCGGTCCAGCCGCCCATACCGCTGCTATATATTTAGCTAGAGCAGAAGTCAAACCAACATTATACGAAGGTTTATTGGCTAACGGTTTCGCTGCGGGGGGTCAATTGACTACTACTACCGATATCGAAAATTTCCCAGGATTCCCTGAAGGTATAAATGGAACCACCTTAATGGAAAGAATGAGAGAACAATCCATAAGATTTGGAACTGAAATCTTCACTGAAACTATTTCAAAGGTTGACCTTAAATCAACCCCTAAAAAATTATGGACTGAATTCAATGAAGATCAGGAACCGATCACTGCTGATGCAGTTGTCATCGCTACTGGTGCCTCAGCTAAGAGAATGCATATTGCAGGTGAAGACACTTACTGGCAACAAGGTATTAGTGCCTGTGCTGTTTGTGATGGAGCTGTACCAATTTTCAGGAATAAGCCATTAGCTGTTGTCGGTGGTGGTGATTCTGCATGTGAAGAAGCTAACTTTTTAACAAAATATGGTTCTAAAGTGTATTTATTAGTGAGAAGGAGTGAATTGAGAGCTTCGACAATTATGCAAAAAAGAGTTGCCAATAACGAAAAGATTGAAATCTTGTGGAATACGGAAGCCAAATCTGCTAAAGGTGATGGAAAATTATTGAATGCATTGGAAATTTATAACAACAAGACTAAAGAAACCAAAGATTTACCTGTCAATGGTTTATTCTACGCTATAGGTCACGTTCCTGCCACATCAATTTTTAAAGGTCAAGTAGATACTGATGACGTTGGTTACATAAAAACTAAACCAGGTACTACTTATACTTCCATTCCAGGAGTATTCGCTGCTGGAGATGTCCAAGACAAAGTTTATAGACAAGCTATTACCTCAGCAGGTACTGGATGTCAAGCTGCATTGGAAGCTGAATCCTATATATCTGAACTCAATGAGTAATTGACGCCCATAATTGAGAATCAGATTTAATTTCAACCCTTAGAATCTATAGATGTACGATTATTATACTACTTGACTATATTTTAGCTCTATATCTCAAGTTTGTTCTAAACATGATTTAAATGACTTGCCTCTTGCTCTTGTACATATTCTTCAACCACAACACCAGTATTCTGACTCACACCTGGGACATCAGTACCACCTTCGGATGTATCAGAATCACCATCAGCCTTGGTCAAATAACGATCTAACGAGACCAAAATGATAACAAAAAAAGTAACGATAGAGACCACAACAAATGGCAATTCTACATAATTGTGAGTTATTCCAAATTTGTACAATTGCAAAGTTATAAGCGGTCCCACTATGTTAATGATATTAAACACAATGTTTAAAGCCATAAATACTTGACCCGTAACTTCTTCGGGGAAGAATTTAGTGATCGCCGAAAATACAGTAGGAATGATACTGCTATCGGTACCAGCAAAAAGAAGACAAACAGCCACATCTTTAGTATTTCTTACAAGAGCAATTCCAACATTGAAGATAAAATCACCTCCAAGTCCAAACATTAAATTAGAAAAATCAATACTATCAAGGTGATGAGGCTTGAATTTGAATTTCAAGACTTTTCGAAAAAGAACCTTATTTAAGAAAGGGAAAAGCACTAATAATGAAAAAATCGAAGCAAACGAAATAACAGCAATTAAAATGGAGATTGTCTCTGAATCCCACTTGAACAAGTAAATACCATATTGAACAACGACTATCAGAGAAGCAGATGCTATGATAGTGGAATTGATCATGACTACTAACAAAACAAACACCAGGAACCTTGTTCTCGAAATTTCCTGTTTCAAGGGTGCTGAAATGATGGATTCAGGTACCCCCAATAACCATAATGGAGCAAGAACTTTACGAATAGAGCCTATAATATGAATTTTGGGAATTCGAAAGTTTTCCCAAGAAAACTTAAATGGTTCAGGACTTTTGGTAAATTTCTTGGATTCAGGTAACGCCAGACAATACAAGAGGGTTAACGCTAAAGCACCAATATCAAAATAAAATGGAATCTTGTTAGCCTCTCTAGGTTCCATATCAAGCCATTTACCTAATCTTAACAATGTAGGACAGACAATTCCACCAATAAGATTACCAGCATAAAGAAACCCACAAACGAAGAACATAACTGCAGATTTATTTTCTTGACTAGTAATGTCTGAAATGTACATATTCGTCATTCCCATAAATCCTGTTGACATACCCATAGACATATACACCATCCTTACAAACACAAAAGTCTTCACTTTGAGACCGTAACTATGAAATAATACAAAATAAGTTGAAACAGATCCAGTTAATGCAACCAAAGAACTGAATATAAGTAATGGTTTTCGACCATAAATGTCACTAAGAACCCCAATACATGCCATACCAACGATTCCTACCACGTTACCGTACAAAGAAACAAATTGAGACACATTTGATACAAGAATCTGATTATCAAGGTCTTTACATACACCATCAAGTCCTAAATTAGTTTCACAAGCTCGATCAAAAAGAGCTATTTCTCGAACGGAAGCTGATAAGCCAGAAAACGCATATAGACATAAAGGAATAGCGATTGCAAGAGCACTTGGCGTATTGAAGAAGCCCCTAGGTACTGGATTTATTTCCTGCGATGTTGACTGATAATTAGCAACTTCATTGACATGAACATCCACCTTTTTTACCAAAGGTTCAGTATCTTCGGCTACCATAAGTAATTGCAGAAATTGCGATCTATACGGCACTAAAGACTCGCCGTTTTGAAATCAAGATAACAAGCAAGGCGCGACATTTTCAAAGCTAACTAAAAAGGGTGTTATGTCATTTAATAATTTTAGCTCCGATCTTGAGTCAGGAGCGGTTGATGCTAGATCCATACATTATCAAGATTACCCAGAGTTTGAGGATTTAACTCATAAGATTGAATCATTGTTGTCTACTGTGAATAATACCCAATTAGTATCGATTCGAAACGTTTTGAAACAATATGAAACCGTTAGCGATAGCGATGATGTGACAAACGACGTATTGTCTAATAATTTGTCTAATAATTTACTGTCTAATATTGACAAAACTACAAATACATATAAAGAAATCACCGATTTGACGAAAAAGGTGAATGAATATTTAAAGACATGTGAAGCAAATCATGAGGATGATGATACCATGAAGTATCTTCGTCAAAAGGAATCCCTTGTTATTAAATTGATCAAAAACAGTTTGAAACAGTTTCAAGTTTTACAGAAAAAGTCTGAAGCCATACAACAAAAGACCATATCACAAATACATGCGTCACAAGAACTTACACAACAAGGAGGACAAGATACGAGTCCATCTCTTCAACAACAACAACAGCAACAAGCAGTTCAAATAAATTATGAAGCAGTAAATGCAGAAGAACTCGAACAGCAAACATTATTGATTCAAGAACGTGAACGGGAAATTGAACAAATAAGTCAAGATATTACGTATATCAATGAAATCTATGGCAATCTCGAAGATATAGTACATGAACAACAATTTGCTATTGATTCGATAGAAGATAATATATTGAAATATAGCACAGATGTACACGGTGCATCTGACGAGTTAAGAAGAGCCGAAAGGTACCAAAGAAGGTCTAGTGGTAGAATGTTATGTTGTTTTATTATCTTAGCGGTGGTCTTGGGATTTATAATATTAGTGGGTGTTATCTTCTAGAATTAGCAAGAATATAAAATTGTTCGTACATAGACTCAAGGATTCCAAATATTGACATGTCCATCATCACCAGCACTAACTATTACTTCTTCGCCATTGTCTAATTTACACCAAGTGACACAATTTACTTCGCTAACGCCATGAGCTAAATTATAACTTGATAAAATGTCCCATACACCTGAAGCGATGTTTTGTCGATACACCACAATTTTTCCATCAGATCCCCCGCTGACTATATCCCCCGAATGTTTGGACCATGACACAGAATAAATTGGATAGTCGTGAATTTTAGGAAGAATAGCTTGTTGTTCCCAAACCATTTCTTTAGAAATATACTTAATTGAGCTCGGTAGGTTTTTATTTCTTTCATAATCGTCTTCTGTGATTTTATTAGTGCTACAGCTCCATATTCTTACAGTAGAATCATCGCTACATGTTACTAATCGTAGAGTATTTTCCTTAAAAGAAGGAGCTTTTGGATTCTCAAATGATGAACACCAAACTGTACCTTCATGCCCATTTAAAATTGCAACACATGACCACTCATCATCATCTACGTCTTGCTGATATACTCGGGTAGTATCGTCATATGAGGAACTTGCCAAGAGATTTTGCGTAGGATGCCATGTGACATGCTTAATATCTTGATCATGATCACTCAATACTGAAATACATTCGAATTCCTCAAGAGTCTCAGGATCTGTTTCCCAAATCCAAACGGTTTTATCTCTAGAACATGATGCTAACAACGTTCCCTGATAATTCCAAGCCACCGATTTTATTTCACTCTCATGTCCCTCAATTATAGCCATCAAATTCCACTCATTTTGAGGACTCATCAATAATTGAACTTGTTTATCTATTTTAGCGGTATCATTACTCTCATCATCATTGTCATCAAATTGGTCTTCGGGTTCATCTATACCCCATATAGATATGCTACTATCAAAAGATCCCATGGCTAATGCTGGTAAATCAATATAGTCCGTATTAGGTGAGTCCTCGCCTCCCAATGGTGGTTTGAACGCTACACTTCTAATTGAGCGTTTATGTGTTTCTTCTAATCTCGTTATAAGAGGAAAGTTCTTGACCTTTGATAAATTATAAACATTTGATGTCTTATCCGTAGATGCAGTTGCTATCAATGGATAACTTGCATGTGAACTTATACTCCATGCTTTTTCATTGTGAGCTTTTAACGATTTGATTAAAGTAACCATAATAGCTGAGAATTGAGAATTTTTCACTTTAGTTCCTAATGTTATTACACAAAGGTGCCTTGAGTCTAGTGAGGCAGCATCACAAAGTCGTTCCTAACATTTGGCAAAGGTACCAATCGTCAAACACCAATTCTGATGAAAGCAAACAGTTAACAGCCAAAGAAAACACAGATATTGGATCATATAAAGTTAAACCCTCTACATCTCTGGCAGCCCCTTCGCCATTAGACAATCATGGCGTCAATGAATATATGAACAAGAGTAATAAGCCATATTTACCCAAACTCAAACATGCGAGGTTGTCTTACGAATACCCAGGATTACCCAATCAGGATGATTTTACAAAACAAGCCACAGATAAGATAGTGAAACCAATAACCCGATGGAGAAGGTACGTTCCGAAGATATTAACGGCTATTTTCATTGCATGGGGAGCATATACAATTAAAGTGTGGATGTATGACGAAGATGAAGGTGGAGCTGACTCCAAGGAAATCTTAGATCCTAATGAGTTTCATGTATTCATTATATCACATAAAGAGCAAATTGACAAGGATCACTACTTGATAGAATTAACCCCTAAGTTTCAGTATTGGCAATATAGTTTTTACAACAATTATAATCAGAAATCTCTTTGGGATGGCGATAAAATTTGGTCCATAGAAGTTAAACAACCTCAAATCATGGTGGTGAGATCATATACCCCATTACCCGTTTACTATTTGAAATCAGAGTATACGAGATCTGGGGAACGTAAACCTTTGATGAAGGTCATTTCGCCTGATAATAATGATTATGATCGGGGTGGTGTAATGACTATTTATATTAAAAGATATGACGACGGAGAAGTGTCAAGATATCTTACTGATAAAAATATTGGTGACGAAATAGAAGTCAGAGGCCCACATATCGAGTATAAGTTTCCTTATCATCCTCTTAAGAAGTATCACGAGAGACCGGTATTTAAAGATTTGCCTTCTAAGGTTGAGCCAGAATTGTACCTTGATAAAATAAAAACTATCAATGAATTACCTGATTTTGATAATGTTTCATTTTATTGTGCAGGGACGGGGATTGCTCCTGCTTTACAAGTTCTAATGTCAAGGAATCCTTATAGAGGGTTTATGACGATTAATTATTCAGCGAGAACTAATGAAGAACTTGGAACTCTACAGAGATTTTTATTCTTTTTAGAAAAGTTGGATAGAGTCAAAGTGAATTATTATTATGACTGTGATAATAAGTTTATTGACCAAACATCAATTCTGAAACCGCAACCTTTCAATTATATTAGTTCAATGAAACAAGAAGAGATCAGTAAAAAGTTGACATCTCAGGAAGCATTCAGTTTACGATCGAGTATTTTAGAAGGTAAGGATGTACCTGTAAAGGATATTGAATATAAGGGAAAAATCCCAAACTACGAAAATGCTTTGGAACAAGCCAAAAGTACCAGTCTGAAACTTAAAACACCATCTAGTTTATCTATAGTTTGTGGTCCTGATGGATATATAGAGAAAATTGCTGGACCATTAGCGAAGGCAACTAATGAACAAGGCCCGGTAGGAGGACTTTTAGGAGAAAACGGATGGAATGAAACAAACGTTTGTAAACTAATCAATTAGCAGAAACATATACTTGTACATATATTTTTATAGGATTCAGTCCAAACGTATGGTATACAATTCTACAATAAACCGGCCTTCTTAGCAAAATGGGTAATGATCCGCTGTGAATCTCGTATCTCACTACAAGAAAACACCACCTCCTTTAATAACTCATATTTCTTAATTCCACATACTTCATCGGTCCAAGTATCGTCATTTTCGGATTTCACTAGTTGATTACACACTTCAAACACCTTGACCTTCAACCCTAATTCACAGACCCTTTTAACGTACGTCAAGAAAAATTCCCGAAAATCTTTTGTTTCCCCCAAGATTTCACAACAGAGGATCCTATTCTCGAGATGGGTTAGCGAGACTGTGTTTTCAAGACTTTCAAACCCTTCTTTCATAAGAATATTTTTGGATATTTTATTAAAAAGTTTGGCTCTACCAGTCCTAGTCTGTTTAAGAATCTCCTCATTAGTTTTATGCTCTAACAATGCCGTAAGCGACTCATCAGCCTCCGAATTATCATCTAAGGTACCAAGTTTTGTGCTATCGCTTAAAGAGTTCCAATAATGCGATCCAAATGCCCACCATGATTCGGTAACTATTTGCCATACTCCTAAATCTTTATTGTATAAATATCCCGACCCATTTGTGAGGGTTATAAGCGGTACTCCTGATGATGTAACAGAACATAGACTAATCCTATTAGATCTTGATAGTCCCTCATCTTGATACTTACTGTTAGCATCTAATAATGCATTAATTGCCAGTGGTGAATTAAGTAACAACTTTTTGCTAACAATATCCCATACATATAGTTCGCCTATACTTGTTATAGCCATGAGATAATTACCATGACTTTCTAAAAACGATAGTGGTGAACCAAGGATAATTGGTGGTAACATTCTTTTACCAGAAGAGTGTGAATATGTCAATACTTGTCCATCATTAGTCGATATGGCCCAAAACGTGTTTCCCTCTGTAGCTAAATGTATATACCTAGGAATGAAATCACACCAAACTTGTTTGGACTTTTTGAAATAAGTTATTCGAGAAGGTTCCTCTTCATTACCGGATCCATTTTTTATATCTAGGATAAAATTATCGCTTTGTTGTACTTTACTGCTTAAAGAAAAGTTATATCGTACTTTAGGTGTAGCCAATCTGGTCTTGGCAAATGTAACATTTGGATTTATCACCGGTGAACCAAGGAATTTGGTGGCCTCTAATTCTCTTTTAGATTTTTTATTTGACTCTTCTCCCACTTTTTGTCTCTTAAGTTGTTTAAGCATACTATTAGAAATGTTATAAGACGGCTGTTCATATTCCATAACATCCTTAGATGATTGTATAAGTTTCTTCCTGGGACTATTGGGAACGATTAATGGTGTATTATTGTTGTTATTAGACACGAGCATCGGCTGTATTCTTTTCTTTCCATTTTTATTCGTAATGTTTTGTTTAGTAATATCAAATTTATTGGAACTACCTGATATGTTTATCAGTTCGGTTATAATATTTGAGGTACCATTGCTCGTAGGTTTGACTTTAAACAGACTTTGCAGCCTCTCTTCCATGGCACTACTTAGAATATCCTCTATATTGTTTGAATGATTCATATCCGTACTAGATAAAACTTTAGGAACAAAACTATGATGTTCCTGATTCGAAATAGATGACTCGGTCGCTTTGGTCGTAGTTTGTTCTGAAATATCAACAGTATCTTCGGTCTCCAAAACTAATTTGGCATCTTTTTGATCTAAAACTTCAACAGTATTTGATGATCTACTCCGAGGATTTACCGTTTCTTGTTTAGAATTAAAAGCTTTCGTTTCAGGGATTTCCTTTACTTCGAATAAACTCTTATTGGTTTCTTTTTCACCTAGTTCGTTTTCCTCAAACGTGACAACGGTGATATGGCCATCCATAGATGCTAGAAATAAATTATATCCCGTTTTATCCCAACAAATATCGACAATAGACTGAGTCACCAAATTCTTTAAAACAAATAATGGAGAGTCATTATTAGAGTTCCACACTGCCAACGTTTTGTCTGTACCCCCACTAGCGATTACAAGAGCAGGTTGAAAATATTTGGACGCCATGTCATCATCTGACTGGAACCCGTCACCCCTCGTGTCACAAAAGAACTGGGGATTAAATCGTACCACCTCACAGTTGGCATTATGACCTGCTAAGTTTAAGACGGTATCCCAATTAGTAGTTCTCGAAATTAAAGTTATCAACGTTATATTATTCTTCTTAGCGCTAGGAATCAACAAGAATTCTCCATTTGATGACCATGAAATCCGATTATAAATCAAATGAGAATTAGTGTTATTCATAAATCTCGTGATTCTATTCTGTACTTTGAACTGGTAATTACTCTTTTCATATCGATACTGATATATATGAAGAATGCTATCGGTTCCTAATGTCGCAAGGTATTTATTGTTGGGATCAAAAGTGACGCTTTGTTGGACAACGAGTTTTTCAGAATTGAAAAGCGTGGTTAATTCTTGGTAAGTATCCTTCGTTAGATCGTAAATGTGGACTTTGCCGTCTTGAGAACTCCACAGTATTAATCTTCCATCGCTAGACCATGTTATATCTACAATCTGGGAACATGAGCCATTTGTCGGAAATAATAACTTGTGTTGATGATTCAGACTTAAATGTATTCGGCCATTGGCATCTCCTGTAACAAATGTGTCTGAATCTATTGGTGACCAAATAAACGTAACTATCATGGAATCGTCATATTGATATGTTTTCATTGGTTGTAACATTTCGAGTTCCGATTTTATATCCGACAGTGCTGCTTTACAGGCTTTAGTCAATGTCGGTATATCCCAAAGATTTAACGAACCATCCTTCCCACCAGATAATAATTTCTCGCCAGATTTATCAATTGATAATTTATGAACTTCGCCGTCATGTAAGACTTCAGGAAGAACTAATACTCTCATAATACATAAACCGGACTATTCTCCACTGTATCAAGTTGATACTGTTTCGCGAGCACTCTAGTAAAGAAAAAGTTTTAGACTGTAGTGTAATCATTCGACAAGGAGATACCAAGGGGCATACCAGGATTATATAAGCGTTGAGTTGAGGCGGCCACAAATAGATTAACACATATAATATGGCGACGGAATATTTAACAGACTCGTCTTCAGATTTTACTGAGTATTGGATAGATTCTTTTTTGGGAATTAAAGGTAATGAATATTTTTGTGATATTGATGAGGATTATATACGGGATCGCTTTAATTTGACGGGATTGAATCAAGAGGTAAGTAAGTTATCTGCATTAGTTGATATAATAACCGATGTTACTGATGTGGAGCTGCAACCAGATGAACAACGAGAAGCTTTGGAACACAATTCCAAGGTCTTGTACGGCTTGATTCATGCTAGGTATATTTTGACGAGTAGAGGATTGAGTAAAATGTTCGAGAAATACCGACATGGTGATTTTGGGTATTGTCCTCGAGTCCATTGTCAATTACATCCATTATTACCTATGGGCTTGACCGATCAACCAAGAATGTCATCTGTGAAATTGTATTGTGGTAAATGTGAAGATATGTATAATCCCAAATCGGGAAGGCATTCAATAATAGATGGAGCATATTTTGGTACTTCATTTCCTGCGATGTTTTTTCAAAATTTCCCCCAAGTTATACCAATACATGATAAGCAAATTTATACCCCAAGTGTATTTGGATTCAAGCTTCATGATTACTCACAGTTAAGTAGGTGGAGAGAATTTCAACGTAAAAAGTTAGAAAAGCGATTAATAACCCATGGCATTAGTGTTATTGATAATTCTGGGGGCTTCCAATCGGAAGAATCAAAGGATTATACTAAAGATTTACGATAAATGGTTAATAATATGAATTATTGGTGAACCACTACGCCTAAGCCCTCTCTTCAGTTTATAAGAAGGTATACAACCCCATATGTAGAATATAACGTTTCGCGGACATAAATCATCTCATGATTAAACTATGGAACAAGCAAAGTCTAAGATTTTTTGGTCAATCAACTGCAATTGGCCCTAATTCCACAATATTTTCATTGGTTCAGCCTACAGGTAATATCCATATTGGGAATTATCTTGGTGCTTTGTCCAATTGGAGAGATATCTCAAACGATGAAAATAATCAAGACAGTACATTCATTTTCGGAACAGCCGATTTACACGCCCTAACTACGGTTTGGGATGGAAATCTATTACGAAAATCGAGGTTAGAGGCATTGGCTAGTCTAATAGTGGCGGGCTTGGATCCCGAAAAGTGTATTCTTTACCATCAATCTAGTGTATCTGAGCATACAGAATTACAATGGATTTTGACATGTTTAACAAGTATGGGAGCTTTAAATCGAATGACCCAATGGAAACTGAAGTCTCAAGTAGACAGCTCGAGTTCTATTTTTGAAGAAGATACTTTAGGTAAAACTAAGGCAGGACTATTGACGTACCCAGTATTACAAGCAGCTGATATTCTTATATATAAATCAACTCATGTTCCAGTAGGAGATGATCAATCACAACATTTAGAGTTAACCAGGGGGATTGCATCCACGTTTAATCATACTTTTCAAACGTCATTTTTCCCCGAACCAAAATCATTATTCACTCCTTCTAAGAAAATCATGTCACTTCGTAACGTTACCAAAAAAATGTCAAAATCTGATGCTGATCAAAATGGATGTTTGTATATCACTGATTCGCCTGATACGGTAAGCCAAAAACTTAGAAAAGCAATCACTGATTCGATTCAAGGCAAATTGTACTTTGATCCTATTGAGAGACCCGGAGTTTCTAACTTACTTAATATCATTGCTGGATTGACCAGAAGGACTATGCCGGAAACCGTTGCCGATTTACAATGGATAAAGAATCATAGTCAATTAAAGGATCACGTGACTGATTTAATAGTCGAAGAGTTTAAAGATAAGAGACATTTATATGGGGAATTGATCAAAGATGAAACTTACCTTGACGCCATAGCCAAAAAAGGTAGTGCGAGAGCCAAAGGCATTGCAAGTGCCAATATGAAACGTATTCGGCAATTGGTTGGCTTGGATTAAATTTGGCAATTAGTATAGTTTCAATATAAATAGACTGAGCCGCACAGACTCGTATTTTTGCCGCAAAATTCATCGCGTCGCGAATCTTAGAACGCCAAATGCAAACGGTTTATTTTGATCACAGCGATTGTTGTGGGTGTCTCAAAAAGACTTTCGTACCTCTTCCTTGCGGAGCCAATTTGAAGGTGAGCGACATTAATTACCTCAGTGTGCGGTTTAGATTCCAGATATTGTAATTTCAAAACAAATCCTGCTTGTGTTTTCAGTGTCTGCCACCACCATAATTAATTGCCAGATCCTTTGGTTAGTTTATACAATAACACACCATGGAAGAACCAGAATTTAAACGAATGCAAGTCAAAGTATTGTATTCGTTCAATAACAACAATACTGTATTTTTGTCGAGGTCTACTGAGCTGTACTCGATCAGAATAGCAACAATCCCAAGTGGTCAGGAAGATATCGTGTTAGGGGGTTACGATTTGAAGAATTGTATACATCAAATATTGAAAAGTTCTCCGGAGAATTTTCATTTGGCAACTGAAGATTATGCTGTTTATTATAAAGATCTAACAGAACAGCCTGACGAGCCATTCGTTTCGAATGGTGTATTATCCGAGTTGTTAAAAACTCAAGACACCAATTTAATACCTGGTAGAGTATGTCAGAATTTATCTGCCAGTTTTTTATTTGGTAACAAACATGATAACTCATTAACCCTTGAAGTGAGATTGAAATTACACACCATTGATTGGGCTCACGATTCTGGGTTTACTGCCCCTAGCATTTCTAATGACTCTCGAGTTAGTCATAACCCTAGTAATCACCAACATAAACATCTGGAGAACAAACGGCGATATGAAGATAAACAAGCATACAATGAACCCAATAAAAAAATTCAACCAGTGTTGGCCACCAGGACCAAATCATTACCAGTGTTTCACCAACCATTTAATCATATGTATAATATTAGGAATGCTGATAAGATGAATGTACCTTCAAAGTATGATCCTCAACGAGTTCAAAATCGATTCAAACTGGCACCCTTTGTAGAACATCAGGTGATTGACAAACCTAAAGTATTACGAAGAAGAAATAAGCCTATTGGAGCCATGAGAACTAGATCAATGATAGCTACTGATATAATATCATCTCCTATTCTTGAAGAAGGTAGTTCGGATACCGATGATACAGAATATAACGATAACACTGCCAAAAAGGATGAGGATAATGATGATGACGACTACTCATTGGAAAAACCTTCGTATAAGTCACAACTGTCACCATATAAAGAGGGAATATTTGAGTCATTACCAGATTTAGAAGACTTGAATAGCAAGAAAACCCATACTATTCCAAATGCAAAATTACCTAAAGACCATGGATTGATATGTGTGAATCCTAATTGTGCTACTGATTCTTCGATATCATGGAGATATTTTGAGATTGACTTCCGACCAAATTTCTTTGAAATTCATCGAGCAAAAGAATTTGATAAAAAGAATTATGAAGGAATGTATGGCCCGCTATGTAATGCGTGTTTCTTATTCTTAAGAAATAAAGGATTCATGAGACCTGAAAATGTCGTAAGGAAATATTTAAAACAACAAAGGTACAAGAAAGAAAAGGAACGGGATGAGGATGATGACATTAAAAACTTCCCACCACCATTTCCCAAAAAGCCTAATCACATATCATCATCACCAATGTTGCTCCATAAATTTGCCACTCCAACTCATACCCCATCAGAGATAAACCAAGTTATTCAAAATAATAAACTCGGCAACCAGGAATTAAACGATTTCCTTCATCAAATAAATAATTTTGGCGGACCTCTAACTGATATTGATTTGCCTGATGGCCCAACTCCACCAATGATGGCAACTAAATCAAATACGAGATTAATCAATATTGATGATGATAATAAAGAAAATTATCCTCCACCAAATATAACACAATATAATACATCTAATTCACCAGCCATGCGTGATTCTGATGATTTTGAAAAGTTGATCATAAAATCATTCAGTAAATCTAGTCCCCTTGAAGGAGATTGGATGAATATATTTTCAGAATCAACCCCCAAAGATCAAGTAGTGACTCCTTTAGATGATAGGAAAGTGCATCCATCTTTACCACAAATGAAAACGTTTAATACCCGAAGATCACCCAGATTAAATAAGATAAAGAACATCTCGTCATCGCCTCCTCCACAAACAGACTTGGAACTTCTAGAGAAAGAAATCCACAATCTTAGGAAGTCTTCTCCTGAGCGTGCCGAAAGAAATGATACAAGTAATCTGATATTATCTTTATATAAAAATGAAGTATCATCACCAAGTGAAGTGTATGAGAACAAAACTAAACCATTGTAATATATATGAATAAACTTCAACTTCGCACCTAACTTAATATCGTTGATGAGTTTAAACATAAATCAATATAAGCATAATTTAGCCCTAGCATCGGAGAAACTCAATACATTATTGCTGCCACATGGCATAAGCCCACGGGTGATGATAATCTGCGGGTCAGGATTGGGAGGTATTGTGAATATTTTGAAAAATCAAGTTCTGATCAATTATCATGACATTCCTGGGTTTAAAACCTCCACCGTAGTTGGCCATGTTGGTAAATTAGTGTTTGGTACCATTGGTGAAAATAAGGTTCCAGTCATGTGTATGGTGGGAAGATTACATTTCTATGAGGGCTATTCATTTGAAGATACAAACTTCCCAATTAGGTTAGCCAAGGTAATTGGTATAAAAACTGTTATTGTTACGAATGCTGCTGGTGGAATCAATTCCAATTTTAAAGTAGGTGATTTAATGTTGATTAATGATCACATAAATTTTCCGGGATTTGCAGGTTTCAATCCTTTAAGAGGGCCTAATTTGGACAGCTTTGGTCCAAGGTTTTTACCATTATCGGATGCCTATGATTTTGACCTAAGAAAGTTGTTCTTCAAAACTCGTAATGAACTTGGAATCACGAGAACTGTTCATGAAGGAGTTTATTTTTTTGCAGCAGGCCCCACTTACGAAAGCAGAGCAGAAGTCAGAATGATCAAGACTTTGGGTGGGGATGCAGTTGGAATGTCAACTGTACCCGAGGTTGTTGTTGCACGTCATTGTGGATTGAAAGTATTGGCATTATCTTTAATTACTAATGTTGGCCTTGGTGATGAACCACCAAGTGCTGTAATAAATAAAGACGTCAAATTGGACACAGGTATGGCTAACCATGAAGAAGTTTTACAAGCTGCTGATGAAGCATCGCAAGATGTTCAAAAAATCTTTGAAGCAACAATTAATAACCTTTAATCGTGTATGTATAGTCATATAGTTAATCTAAATTACTGATCCACTTCACCAGCAGATTCCCACTTACCTTGTAAGTTTTCTTTCCATAAACTAACTTTATTATCACCGCCGCTAACTGCCAATATATTACCTGACAATGACCATGAACATCTCCAACATACATCTGGAAACTTTTCCTCGGTCAACAATTGTTTTTGCCATTTACCGGATTTGTCTTGGGACCAAATTAAAACTGTACGATCTTGCGAAGCTGAGGCAATGTAAGACTTTATCAATACCGATGGTGACCAACTAACATCTCTTACCCAGTCTGTGTGACCTTCTAATTTAGCTTCTTCAACGTATATATTCTGATTAGCATCAAATTTCCAAATTTTCACTAAATTATCAGAACCACAAGTGGCAAATCTCTTTACCAAAACTTTAGAATCAATTGGAGCCCAAGAAGCAGAATTCACCCCAATTGAGTGTGCATTAAATATAACATGGGATGTAGTACCATCATCATTAAAATCAAGTACTGATACTTTACCGTCAGACGAACTGCATAGTAATATTGCTCCTAATTCATGAGGTGCCCAACTTACAGAATTAACACTGGCTTGATGAGCTTTGTGTTCAGCAATGATTGACCAACTTTTGGTCTCAGGTTGTTCTTTCCAGATCAACACTTTACCGTCGTATGAACATGATGCTAATATCGACCCAAATTTTGGATGAGCCCAACCAACTTGCCAAACGGGACCATCATGTCCCACTAAAGTTTCAACTAACTTGTAGTTGTCATTTTCAACATCAAAGATTTTGATGGTTTTATCTGATGAACACGTAGCTAGCCTTTTGCCGTAATAATCTAAAAGGGCGTCATGAATTAGATCATCATGGGCATTGCCGATCGTTACCATGTTGTTCGTTCAGTTTTTTCGCGATTATGGTGTTGCGAAATGGAAGATGATATAAACTACAAGATCTACAAGTTGGTTCAGAGTATTAATCACAAATTGACAAATACTGGTGAAATGATTTCATTTCTTGAACAAGAAACTGAAAAATTGGCTCCTAAAGACGAATTATCAGAATTCTTAGATACGTATCAAAACAGTGAGATCCAACCAAATGATTTGGAAATAATCATTCATAATTTGGAAACCCAAAGAATTCAGTTAGTTATGGATATACAGCAACAAGACTACATTCGAGATAAACTTCAACAACTCATTAATCATAATGCTGAAATGGTATTAAGTGTTAAAGAGTATTTGGAAAATAGACCAGAGCTTTTAAAGGAGGACTATGGTGTTTTAAACACCCGATATAAATCCTATGTATCACAAGCAAAGAAACAAATTGCCAAGCTTCAATTCAATAACTATGAAATGAAAAAGAGTTTAAATTTGATCTTGGATAAACTTTCTGTGATAGAATTGAAGGACATCCCTCAAATAAATGAATTGATAAACGTCTTGAATAGCAGGAATTCTCAAGATATTAATGATTAATGTATATTTCACGATTCTTTGTCTAATCCCGATTGATTAGCTGCCTGCGATAATGAAGCTGCAGAATCATAACCCACGAAATCATATGCCCTCTCTATATACTTTCTATTAGGATCTAACTTGACCCAAATTTGTCTTATTCGCTCTAAATTCATTTTGGATCGGTCAAACTTGAATAATTGTAAAATAAAATTCATCATTTCCCAAACAAATATCGCTAATACTTGAATGAAACCCCGTGGTCCTTCTTCATCTCTCGTTCTTATCGCCTGCAATACTTCTTGACTGTTATCCGTTAATTTCAATATAAGTTCATCTCGTTCTTCAACCTCGAAAACTCTGTTGAATTTTTTCAGATAAATCAAATTATTAATGATGTTAGTTAATTTACTTGAAGATTGGTCTCTTAACTTATTCTTCAATAACTTTGAAATCGTCTCCAACTCATTGATTCTCTTGACGATGATTCTCGATTCATATCCCAATCGGTCCAAATTAGCAATCAACGAATTGATGTTGGCCTCAATTACATTATACAAATCTTTTTGCACCAAATTGGCTTGGTTCAATTCTAAAGAATTGTGATTTAGTTTTAGGCTATGTAGTAAATTATTTAATTCATCAAACTTTGGCGTCTTTTTTGATTCTATGGAGTGACTGAATTTATCTAACTCTATCAAATCATTTACATCTTTTAAATAAGTAACAGCTAGTTTTTCTACAGTGAGATTGTTGATTTTGCTAGGAAAGCTATTACTTCTAGATAAAAATGGTTTTGACTGAAAAACGTTGCCCGAAGTTTCTATCTCGGCATTAGATATATTGTTCAAATTCAAAGTATAAGGTAAAGAATTCCTCCTGTTCAACTCACAATTAAGCCTATTATTTACGGACGTTGTATTTTTATCGTTATAAATACTTGGTTGATCATTTTCTAGTAATGTCCCATCACTGGCTATAGGATAAGGTTTTTCATTGGGATCCACAATTTGTAATAGTTCATCTACTTTAGATAACCCTGATAAATTTGTTTGGATAACTGATTTCTTGTGAGTCAAGTTTATTGGTTGCTTAGTGGAATACCTACCTAATCTCATTCGATGCAACCCTTTTCGGTCATACTGAACTTTCTGGTTTTTCATAAGCGTATCCTTCAAGCTGGCAAATCTGTAACTATTATGGTGATGGTGATGGCGATGTCTATGATGAATATTAGCGCTGTTGCCCGTTGTTGGGCCTTCTTCTTCTCCCCATAATTGTTTCAAAGTTTTACCTAATAAATTCCCTACAAGAATATCTAAATCAAGGGTTTCAACGTTAATTTCCATTTTGGGATCATCATAAATTCTATCTTGAACTGTAGTCATAACTACATTAGTTAACTTTCTGAACTCTTGGGTATAAGAGTTTCTATTATTGGAAGCCTGTGGAACCTTGAGTTTATTATTAGTAACATAAAGTAATTTGTGAAATGTTTCACTATCCAACTTTCTAGTCTTGTCTAACTTAACCTGTTTTTGGAATTCCCCAATGGATATCATAAAATTCTCTACATCAAAAGGATCTCTGGGAACGTCGCATCCTCCATAGATTTGTAATCTGATCTTAACACTCAATACTAAACTTATTAATCCTGCAACCGTATCAGAAGGTAAAATACCTACGGGTTTAATATTATAATGAGGTAAACCTATTAGGTTCCACCAATTGATTAATGCACCTTCAGTGGAACAACACAAAAACCCATCACAACATCGAATATCTAATAGATCAAAATAAAATAGACAAATTTGCACTAAATTTATCAATTGTTTAATGGCAAACTTTATGGGGATCTTTAAGTTATAAATCCTGTACATTTGTCTAAATTTATCCTCGTTGGCATCAGATATTTTTGAGCTGACTAACGACATGGATCTACCAGTACATTGTAGTTTTTTCAAATTGGAATTTATTATGAAATTATCTTCCACTGATTTATAATCTCCAGTTAATATGGGTATCAAACTCAAATTTGGTGGTAATGACGTTATATTAGTAACAAACAAAATTTCATGATCATTCATATATTTGATATTTGCATAATTTAACATTAGTTCATTTAAATATTCCTGGAATTTCAAAGGATATTTCTTAGATGGTTGTTTCTTAATTGTGAATCGAATAACATTTACTGAATTATTAAAATTACCAGTATAAGTAGATATTAAGGTACCAATATTTCGACTATTAGCCCATTGTTCGACTAAATAAATATCAAACCCTGAAGAGCTTGAATATTCTACTATATGAAATTCATTTAATGTTTCGAATTCTCTTTGAAAGTATTTGACGGCATTTATATCAGGAAATAAGTAGGTTATTAATTCATCAGACATTGCCAAATTCGCACTATATTACGGAAAGTTTACAGATATGTGACGTTAATTGATCCTCTAAAGATATTTTTGTCAAACTGAGAAAGCATGCCCAGTTTCCAGTTGCCAGTTTCCTAACAACATGACATAAGTTACAGCGCTATACATACTAGACTAATATTAACATTGACATAGTTTATACTCAGATTCCGGTAATCTTTTGCCTAAAATCTTAAGTAATCTCTGTGTTAACTTCTTGAACCCATTGAAAATTTAGATCTTACTATTTTTTATGGTATCCAAAAGCAGAATTTTATTGTAAGCGTTATATCAATTATACCAAAAATAGCCTTCGTTGAGATAAGAATTCTTATCAACACGGAATATAATCAAAAAGAGAATTATAAATCCTTGTGAATCTCTCGTCCTAAGAGAGAGTCAGAATATATGTAGCGAGAGTCAAGAAAATGTAGCAAACAATAAGACATCTTTACTGTTAATGGTGCATGCACGTAATCGTCAACTTTCTTATCTCTAGATAAGGCTTTGATAAAACATGTCATTAGCGAAATGCTTTAAAAAACTAAAACATATGGTTGTATCAAGTGATGGATAACTGAATAGTTTCATGTATTTTCTAAGCTTCTGCAAGTGCCACAACCAATAAATTTGTACTTGCCAAAAACCTCAATCTTTTGGAGATAACCGCAATCAAGATAACATTTACTGTGACATAAATGCAGGATTCAGTATATAACTCATGACAGCCTATAAATATGCAAATCCTTTTGCTAATCTTTCCCTCAGAAATCTCCTGCCATGGTTAGTGTTACTAAAGAGAAATCTAGTATAGGTATAAGTGAGGATGAATCTATAGGAGAGGTATCTAGCTATGATGAGAAGAAAGGATTTTTTACTAAGCTATTAAGAAAGATTGAAGTAGACACGCCGAATTCTTTAACTAAGGCACAAACATTTTTAGTGAATCAGGATTTAAAACCCGTAGAAGAAGCCAGACGGCTTTGGAGTTGGTATAACTATGTATTTTTCTGGGTTGCAGATTCTTTCAATATCAGGTATGTTTAATGAAATTGTTTTAGGTGTTATTATTACCCTAGAATCGAAATACTTAGTTATCTTTTAATATTAACATTATAGCACATGGCAAATTGCTGGAACTGGTATCAGTTCTGGAATGAATTGGTGGCAAACATGGCTATCTGTCATTCTTGGATATACTCTTTGTGGTATATTCGTATCAATTGGTAGTAGGACAGGTATCATGTACCATATATCATTTCCAGTGGTTTCAAGGTCATCATTTGGTATTTATGGTTCACTATGGCCTATCATAAACCGTGTAGTAATGTCTGCCGTATGGTATGGTGTTCAAACTGCAATTGCTGGTCCTTGTATTGGTTTAATGCTTCGATCTATTTTTGGCCAACATTTAGACCAAACAATGCCAAATGGCATTAATAACCCAAATTTGACGACTTTTCAGTTCTTAAGTATATTTTTATTTTGGCTTTTTTCATTACCATTCTTGTGGTTTCCCCCTCATCAAATTAGACATTTGTTCACTTTCAAAGCCTACATAAGTCCTTTCGCCGGTATCTTATTCTTAGTATGGACTATAGTAAAAAGTGGAGGAATTGGTAAAGTTGTACATAAAAGTGCAACATTAGAAGGTTCAGATTTAGCATGGGCTTTCGTAGAATCAACTATGAATGCTTTAGCGAATTTTGCTACATTAGTGGTAAATGCCCCTGATTTTTCAAGATTTGCTAAGAGTTCAAGTTTCAGTATGAAGTATATCGTTTATACTTTGAGTATTCCCATTTGCTTTTCTTTGACGGCCTTGATTGGAATCTTGGTTTGTTCGGCTGCTTCTACAGTTTATGGCGAAAATTATTGGAATCCTCTAGATGTATTAGGAAGATTTTTAGATAATTATACCAGTGGTAACCGTTGTGGTGTATTTTTTTTATCATTAGCATTTGCCATTGCTCAATTAGGTACTAATATCAGTGCAAATTCTATTAGTTTTGGTACTGATGTCACTGCTTTATTACCAAAATATCTCACTATTAGAAGAGGAGCATATATTTGTGCTGCTATAGCTTTATGTATTAATCCATGGGAACTCAATTCGTCCTCCAATAAGTTCACCACTTATTTATCGGCATATTCTGTATTCCTATCATCAATTGCTGGAGTTGTTGCTTGTGATTATTATTATATAAGACGAGGATATTTGAAATTGACTCATTTATATTCATTGAAGGCCCCTGAAAACCCTCAATTGAAATCAGTTTATATGTATAACCGAATTGGATGCAATTGGAGAGCTTATTTAGCTTATATCTGTGGGATTTTACCCAATATTGTTGGCTTTGTAGGCGCAACTGGTACACATAAAGTTCCAATTGGAGCTACAAAAGTTTACAGATTAAACTTTTTTATGGGTTTCATTGTTGCGTTTTTGGTCTATGCCTTTGTTTGTCACTTAAGTCCCATATCGGGGACACCTTCTGTCGGCCCTTTTACAAAAGGTTGGTTTGAAGAGTGTGCGTATGTCGAGGATTTTGAACAAGAGTTGCAAGGTCATATCGTTAATCACACAGATACCGAAAATTCAAAACATAGTTCGAGTAGTAACTAATCTCAAAGTTCAATTCATGCGTGTGTTATTTTATAGTAAATATAATTATACTTATTCGTTTCAGAGATATTTACATGATTTTTAAACGAAATAGAAATAGATATATTCTCGTATACAATGATACTAGATCTCAATTGTGGCTTGTAACCTTTACGCGAAAATTAGTAAATATAACGATCCCATAAGTTAGTATTAACAGCTTGATAGACTTCATGGACTATTTTAAAAGCTATAATATTGATATTCAACCTATCGTTAATATTTTAATTCTGGTGACTCCACTTTTTAGTTATGGTTTAACAAGTTATCAGATCTACACTAAAAAAAACTCAAATGGTTTTAGTATCGATGTTTGTTTAATAATGTTAATATCATCTATAGTGAAGGTAATCTATTATTTATTAGAGCCCTACGAAATAAGTTTGTTACGTCAAGCAGTTATAATGATTTTTATTCAATGTGTCTTGCTAAAGACTGCTTTGGTATATTACACCTCGCCTACGAAATTATACGAAACGGAAAAAATATTAACACAATCATCAAATTCCCTTGATGTATTGTTCAATAACTTGAAGTTTTTTGATAATGCTTATGTGAGACCGTTTAATTTTTGGCAGTGGTTTGATAATCATTTCAAATTCTGGGAGTTCTTGGTCGAATTCTCCATTGCGTTATTAGTGTTTTCTATAATCTTTAAAGATTCCTTGATATTTATAAATATAATTGGAGTTTTTGGTTTGTTTACAGAAAGTATATTGCCGTTGCCTCAGATCTTATTAATATACAGGCTAAAGTCTGTAAAGAATTTTAAATGGATTCTTCTTGTTAGCTGGTTATGTGGTGATACTTTAAAGATTGCATATCTTTTATTTGGAACAACTAAGGTGTCAAATATATTCATTTTTGCTGCTTTTTTTCAAGCTTCTTTGGATTTATTTATAGTAGGTCAGTTTTTCCATTATAGAAAATTGGACATTTTGCCCAAATAAAGTTACGATTATGAACTGCATTAATATTATATATATACTTATTTAATTATTGGATGTATTTTACCTTCTGCAGTGCTTTCTTAATGAATGCTTGAGTAAACGATTGACTTAGATAGGTAGCCTGCGCAATGGCTGCAAAATTATCACAAACCACAATTGCATAAATTTAGAAAGCAATTTGACATTTAACACAAACTTTCTAAATTCATAAGACATATATCAATCAAATAAATACATCATTCGGAAACTTTGAAAGACAATTTTCTACATGTTACGCATAAACTTTAATCCTGCTGTCAACATTAATTTCAATTTCCTTTGGCAGCAAATTTTTCCTGATACCTTAAGATTATTCATGGTAATTTTAACTTACTTTCAATTCTACTTGTTTCAATATGTGGTCAATCTTTGTGAATTGGGCCCAATAAAAGTTTTAGGAAATTTAGCTTCCTCTCCAGTCTGGTTCAAATTGGTATTAGCTATAGCCTCATACCAAATATTTAAATCTATAGAAGATAAAGATATGGGACGATTTACTATCGACTTTTTTGTGATTTTATGTCAATTACATGGAGCTTTTTTACTTATATGTGCAACAAAGTATTTTCTGGTATTAAATTGGGGTATGGTCCTAAAAGGTAATTACAGTATGACCATCAGTGATTGGAAACTACTTGGACTAATATATATAGTGGTATTTTCGTACTTTACGAGTTAAATAAAGATGAAAGAAGTATAAGGACACATAAAATAAATGCATACATAGGACGATCAACTATTTACAGAAACATACTCCACGTTATCTTTAGCGTTATTAATCAACTCTAAAGCATCTTTACCCATCAATTGATGTTTAACTTTAATGTGCCGCGATAAAGCATCACCTCTAGAAAATGTTTTTGATTTACCATTTCCTCTTCCTCCATCAAGCCTTCCTTCACATATTACACAGCGAAAGATTTTTTTCAAAGACGCATGAATGGTTTCTTGATGTCTGATTAAATCATAGGGTCTTGAAAATTGCTTGTTACATTGATTTCCCGTATTAGGGTTTATCAACATACAGACGTGATCGTTTTCAGCTTGCTGTTTGTCTGTATCGCTAATGTCATCAGGCTCTTTCTTGATATCTTTGACTTTCTTGTGAGAATGAAATTTACCATGAGAAGAAGACAAAGGATCATTCAAGTCCAATTCGTCATTGCTTGTATCATCAATATCAATTCCATCCAAGGATAAAACATCACTGCTGCTGTTATCTTCATCATTATCATTATATGCAAAATTATCATTTATGTCATTCATGTGAACATCGTTAACATTTATGGGAGAAATATCCACCTCGTTCAAATCATGATTTATATCAACTTCATCCATATTGATGTCATTCATTTCAACATCATTCATTACAACATCATTTATTACAACATCGCCCATGTTAATATGAGCTAGGGAAGAATTATAATCATAATGACTCATGTCTTCTAAATATTCCTTATTAGTTGAATTATTGGAAACAGATGCCTCAAAAGTTGGTATATTATATTCATCTTCCATAAAATCATAAAAATGGTTTCCATCTTCGTCATCATCATCTTCTTCATCATCAAATTCGCTTAAATCTTCATCCACGTAATTGTGTAAATCATTGAAAATTTCCATATTATCATGATGTACCAAGATAGAGTCATCATTATAATTAAAATTTCCGTAATTAAAATTTATTGAAGAGGATGGTTCAATATTGGGATTGAATAGATAATCGTCAAATTTACCAATAGGAGTTAAAGTTTTAAACTTTCTCTTGGGAGGAACAATTCTACCACTTTTGGTATTACCTTGACTTTCACTAATGCTTGTTTTATTATGATCAAGCATTCCACTTTTAAATTTCATACCAAAGTTAGTTAAGGCATCATTAACATGTTGATTTAACAATAATTTGTTGGGTTGAATAAAATTAAGTTGATTTGGGTCGCTATAATCATTAAATATCTTCTCTTGTTGTTGATTAAAGTTGAACAATGACTCATTTCTATATAACTCATCATCCATTAAATCATGGAGAGTTCTCTTGGGTACAATTACTGACATTAGTCAAATCGGATACGTAACACTGTTTAAATCTACTAATGAATAATACTAATTGAATGATACAAATATCTCAAATCGTTTTAATATTTGTATATATATAATTTCACTTAAATAACTTCAGCCGTTATTAAAGGGATGGCGTTAAAGTGTTAAATTATTTAAGGATAAAGGCTGATGAATTAGTAATCTTCATGCGAATTTTCGAAGCTTCTCGAGTTTTTATTTTCGCTGTTCCACGACAATTATAAACTGATCCCCTATAAGCGAACGATGAAATCAATGACCTGTATATACCAAGTAGCAATGATACTTCTAAATACCTACATCAACATCAAAGTGGCCTAGAGTCATATGAGTTTTAAGAGCTTTAAATGATATAAATTAGACTTTCATTCCAGAGTTTTGATAGTATTCCATTGTTGTTTATATCGAGAACGTTTTCCTTTCATAGTCTTTCACAGATGCTTCAGCCAATTGCTTATCTAAATAATAAAATGGCTTCACTAACCGGCCTCCTTGTAACTCAAATACTGCTGGCACCCCGGTGGGGATTTCAATTTTTGAAATATCTTCATCACTAACGTTATTTAAATATTTTATTAAAGATCTGACGATTGAACCATGCGTTATTATCAAAATATCGTCTTGTTCGTTATCCACATTATTTACCATTGACTTTATAAATGGCAAAAATCTTTCCATAACGTCTTTTAGACTTTCAGCATGTGGAACATTAATTCCTTTATATCTTTCATCAACTGATTTGTCATTTTCAGCTACTGGTGGTCTACCAATATAGTTTCGTCGTATATAACTGTAACGCTCTTCACCATAGTCTTTTAATACTAATTGTCTTTCCAAACCTTGAAACTTTCCATAATGACGTTCATTCAACTCCCAACGTTTGAATTGGTCCAAGTATAGTAAATCCAATTCCTCTAGTATTATGTTGCCAGTTTGAATTGATCTTGATAACTTGGAGGTGTACATTTTAGTAAAATTAAACTTCTCTGAGCCTATCAACTTGGCTGCATATATTGCTTCTTGTTTTCCCTTTTGACTCAATTTAATATCAATCCATCCACAAAACTTATTTTCATGGTTCCACTTCGACTCACCGTGGCGAAGAACAATCAATCTCATCTTTATCACCACAAACCAACCAAACTCTACTGAGATTTAATATTTGCGGATTGCGATTGTCTGACAGTTACACCACATATTGCTATCACGTTTTTCATTCTTACTACTAAATTGAACTCTTAAAATATCCTTCATGTGACGTATATTGATTGGTTATACTATATAAGGATTTTTGGGATTTTTAATTTTTTTGTCAACTATTGAATTTTACTCATATTTGATATTTTATGCAAAAATAAAAGTTTTGAATTAAAGTCAATAAATAAATTAAATAAAATCCAAAAAATCTTTAAAAGAGATTGATGGACAAATATGAAGCACTAGAGACTTTTGTGGAGATTTTGGTTAATAAGAAGTGCTCCATCGATGAATTTGGTGGAAAATACCACACACGACTTTGAAAAACTCTATGATAAAGTAGATTCATAAATACAGGATGACACTGTATGAGTAAATCTAAAAAATATCATGTCAATATTTCTTTTTTTTATCGAAAAAAAGCACGGGTTTGACATTTACGGAAAGTGTCTGTCCCAATCAAGCAAATGAGGCAAAAGATACGCAAATGTAACCTTCTTGCAACCGAGCCGTGACTAATAGTATATGTATGACATCTGAACCCTAGATAATTATATAGCATAACGCAAAACCTGTAATATTAAATAAACATATACCCCGAATTTAGACCCTTATACCTCATGATTAATATAGAACGCATACAAATCAATTCTATTGAGAATTCGAATTTAATTAAGTTTATAAACCTTCCAAATATGCCATTGTTCAAAGTCCGAACTGCCCCATACAGTTGGGGAGAAATAGAAAATATAATACAATCAAATCAATTGGAAAGATTTGCTAGACTGGAGGAGGGTACCAAAAGATATTTGGAATTTAAAAAGACATTGAAAGTAACGGGCCAGAGTGTATTTCTGTTCTTGGTCATCAACCAATTGCAATGGGCCAAGCCAGAAGATATTGAAGGATTGAATGATGAAGAAATAATAATAAGGCCAAAGCTGGATAATTTCCAAAGCCCTGAAGATATAAAGATCCTTGCTAATGATTTCCCCTATAATTTGGAATCAGGTATTGTTCATTTGTGTGTGTGGACAAAATTTAAAATTCCGCCTGATATTAATAGTCCATTTGGTGATATAAGTGAACAAACAAGAAGGATTATTGAGAAGTACTTGCGAAAGACTTTCTGTAAGTATGTGTCTTGGGATGATATTCAATGGTTCAAGAATTGGGAAAGTTTACAAAGTGTCAAAAGTTTGAGTCATATCCATGTAATTGTTAGAGGATTGGAACAGAAGGACTTGCATGCATTGTTGCACACACCAGGAGAAACCTTGACAGCAGCAGACTTAGACAGCCTTGACTTAGATAATTAGAATAAATACGAAACATAAACAAGTAATACCAAATCATATCACCATAAATTAATCTACAAACTATAAAATGATTTAACCACCAAAACCATAAATGGATTTTCCTTGTCTCTTCAAAGCATAAACAACATCCAAAGAAGTGACGGTCTTTCTCTTGGCGTGTTCAGTATAAGTAACAGCATCTCTGATAACATTTTCTAAAAATGATTTTAAAACCACTCTTACTTCTTCGTAGATTAATGCAGAGATACGTTTAACACCCCCTCTTCTTGCCAATCTTCTAATAGCTGGCTTTGTAATACCTTGAATGTTATCTCTTAAGATCTTTCTATGTCTTTTAGCACCACCCTTTCCTAAACCTTTTCCACCTTTTCCTCTACCAGACATTATATAAAATAAAAATTGATGATAAGTAAAAAAAAGAGAGAAATTGGGAAATAAAAGATTATTTATAATAAAAGGGGCGAACGCAATTAAAGGCTAAAAAAAATAAAAAGTAGTGGGTAATACTCACAAAAGCAAAACAAGCGTCAAATCCCTTTACAAAATCTCACTTAATAACAAGTGAGTAAATCACAGTATTGGAAAAAATCGTCTTTTCGGTGTAGTCACTAGCAGGCGCGGATTGTAGTGGGAAAATTTCACTCCCACAGTCGACTGTGCGAACAGAAAAGGAAGCGGTAAAGGAAAATGAGGGTTTTCGCAAAATGCAACTTGATTTTGGGGGCTTTTCCCACTACCAAAAGCGAGGTTCGGAGAGCGTTCTGAAATAAACTTAGCGCGGCAGAGTTAATATCAGTACGCAGTATAACATAAACAATAACGGTATGTAAGGAGATACACGAAACGATGCTTTCGTTAAAACGGAAAGACTTGTTATGTTTTCAGTCATGATATTGTTTTGTTTTGCCCTGATTTAGTTTTTATATATAAGTACCCGAAATATTGTAAATTTATTTCTTGAATATCCGTAATAATGGCTAGAACAAAACAAACTGCAAGAAAGTCTACTGGTGGTAAAGCCCCAAGAAAACAATTAGCCTCTAAGGCTGCGAGAAAGTCTGCCCCATCGACTGGTGGTGTTAAGAAACCTCACAGATATAAGCCAGGTACTGTTGCTTTAAGAGAAATTAGAAGATTCCAAAAATCTACTGAATTATTAATCAGAAAATTACCATTTCAAAGATTGGTTAGAGAAATAGCTCAAGATTTCAAGTCTGATTTAAGATTCCAATCATCAGCCATTGGTGCTTTACAAGAATCCGTTGAAGCTTACTTGGTCTCATTATTTGAAGACACTAACTTGTGTGCTATTCATGCTAAGAGAGTTACAATTCAAAAGAAAGATATTCAATTAGCCAGAAGATTAAGAGGTGAAAGAGCTTAAGTCTATTGATGGTTTTGTATATTATTTGTATTGATATATATCTATATGGGTTATGATTGTACAACGACTGGACTCTTTTTTTGCAACATAATTGTCGTGAGACATTAGACATTTTCTCTAATTAATATCCAAATAATTTTTACCGTGTAGTATATATATATATATATATTATGGCACTATAGTTCGTTATCAACGATAAATTATCGTAGTCATGGCCAATAAGTTATGCTGGTGGCAAGAAAGCTCCGTACAAGCCAGTTTGAAACACAATCCAAAATATTAGCCCGACAAGAATCCAATTCTTATCTGTGACTGACAAATACCAATACATTAAGGGGTTTATGTTAAGAATTCTAGTCAATATCTGGACGTTCCAGAATCCTATACCACCAATAAGTAAAAGCACGTTTAATATAGCGTACGGTATAAAGATTTTATTTGGGTAAGTTTGAATCAAACAAATACTTTTAATATTGATTATGATAATCGGTAACGCTAGTAAAAAATTAGGAATGTTATTAATAGTCCAATAATTTAAAAACCCATTATTCCAATAATGCTGCTGGCAATATTGAAACAAAGATGGAAATTTGTTAGTACACCATTCTCTGCCTGGACAAAATATTTTATAGGTATAATATGTGGACCATAACAAGTTAACGGCTAATGGTAAGCCAGTTAATATACTGGCCAATGCACTTAAATAGTTGTGATCTCTAGCAAACATATAAAGGTCGTATAAGTAAAATACACCCAAGAGTAAACAATTAGCTCTCACCGAATATGACAAGCCAATGATCAATCCTGAAACAAAATATATAGGAGATTTAATGGTGAATATTTTCAAATGATAATTTAAGCTAATTTCTCTTAAATATAATCCAGTGATGGCTAAGAATGATGCTAAGTTTTCGGAATAAGTCATCAAAAATATCCCACCAGGACTAAGAACATAATACAACGCCGTCAGTTTACTTAGCTTTGAAGCTTGCTTGTTGAAGAAAGGGATTTGCAGAAAAATCTTCAATGAATAATAGTAAATAACATACGTTGTGACAAGTTGACATAGATTAGACACTATCAATGCGAGAATGACGTTAAGATAGTAGTCATTGGACAAATGTAATAGGTCACGAATATAAGTAATACACCACACCCATCCTGGACTAAACACATATTCATGTTCAAACGTTGGCCCTCGATGGAATAGGTTAAAAAAGTAAACATTATCCCAAACAATGAATTTTTCACCTATATTCTGACACCATGCTTCAAGGAATTTCAAATGCGTATTAATACTAAACCGTGAACTAGGAATTGACTTGGCTATTAGGGTCGATGAGTTATCAAATCGAGTAGGGACTCCCCATAATATCAAAAACTGTACAAGTTTGATTTTAATAAATGGCTTAAACATCGCGTTCTCAAAATACGAGCAAGTGCATAAATTACTTTATATAAGGCTACAGAACTGCTACTTTTTAGCAAATTGCTCGTTGAAGCATTTAATAATCCCTTCAACTGATTGAGGATTAGCTAAAGTGGTAATATCGCCAAGCTGATCAGCTTCATAAGAACTGATTTTTCTCAAGATTCTTCTCATGATTTTACCACTTCTGGTTTTTGGCAAATCGGGTACAACAATAATTGATTTCGGGGCAGCAAAGGGGCCAATTTCTTTACGAACCTGAGCTATTAACGATTTGGTCAAATCCTTAATGTCGATTTCCGATTCCTCCTTCAAGGCAACATAAGCAACAATTGCCTGTCCCGTCAAATCATCATGAATACCAACAACAGCGTTTTCACTAACATGCTCGGATTCAATTAAAACCGCTTCTATTTCAGCCGTTGATAACCTATGGCCACTGACATTGACAACGTCATCAACTCTTCCTCTTATCCAATAGTATCCGTCGTTATCTCTAGCAGCACCATCTCCAGTGAAATAATATCCTGGATACGGCTTCAAATAAGTATCCATATATTTTCCATGGTTTTTCCACACTGATCTTGCCATTGAAGGCCATGAACTTTTTACGGCCAAGACACCTTCAATATCATTGCCTTCAAGTTCAACACCAGTAACAGGATCAATTAAACAAGCATCTATGCCAAAAAATGGCAACGAGGCACTTCCGGGCTTGTTAGGAACCACCCCCGCAATTGGTGCAATCAAGTGTGATCCCGATTCAGTCTGCCAATAAGTATCAGAAATATGGCATTGCCCTTTACCAACGTTTTCATTATACCATTCCCAAATATCGGGACTAATGGGTTCACCGACCGAACCTAAAGTTCTCAAACTACTTAAATCATATTTTTTGATTTCATGTTCACCGCTCTTTCGTAATAACCTTAATGCCGTGGGGGCCACGTAAAAATGAGTTACTTTATGTTTATCAACAATGGACCATAATCTTCCGAAATCAGGGTATGCTGGAGTACCTTCAAACACGACAGTAGTAACACCTAAACACAATGGACCATATAAGGCGTAGGAATGACCAGTGATCCAGCCAACGTCTCCGGCAGTGAATAAGATATCTTGGGAATGAATATCAAATACGTATTTAGTAGTTAAAGCAGCTCCTAGTAAGTACCCAGCAGTGGTATGAACCACACCCTTTGGAGTACCGGTAGAACCGGAGGTATATAACAAAAATAACGGGTCTTCAGAATTAACTGATACTGGGGGGATATAACCACTGAAATTCGGAGCTTCGTCATCATAATAATAATCCCTTTTTTCTTTCATGTAAACATCACCATTAGTTCTTTTGTAGACAAGAACCTTTTCAACACATGGACAGCTTTTTAAAGCTTCATCACATAATTGTTTAATATTAATAGTTTTACCTCCTCTTTTACCTTCATCACAAGTAATCAAGGCCTTACAGCTGGCATTATTAATACGATCTCTAATACTACCACTAGAAAAACCAGCAAATATAACCGAATGAATTGCGCCAATTCTCGCTACAGCTAACATGGCAATTAATGCCTGGCTATTCATGGGGAGATAAATTGCAACTGTGTCACCTTTCTTGACACCCCAGTCATTTAAGATTTGACTGACTTTGCACACTTCATACAATAATTCTTTAAATGTTAAACTATGACTTAAACCTTCATCGTCATTTTCACAAATTATGGCAGTTTTATTTGGAGTTGCAAACGCATGTCTATCAACACAATTATAACACGCATTCAATTCTCCACCCAAGAACCACGAGATATCACCTGACTTCAAGTCCCCGTTGCTCACTTGCTTGAAAGGTTTATCCCATTCAAGCAATTCATTGGCTAAAGGCCCAAAAAATCCATTGGGATCTGTAATTGATTTGTCGTATAAATCACGATATTCCTCAATTGACTTGATAAATCCCGGTTCTGGTTGTCTCTGGTAGAATTCGAGTGGGGTATGATGTAATTTAGCCTGATTGGCCTCGTGAACTATTTTATGGACTGTCATCAACTCAAACAACGTATTTGCTAGTTATGAGGTCTATACGACAGGTTACAGAAAATGTTGACTGAAAAATTTCTCACCCAAAATATATCAAAAATCCAACAATTTAACAAATAAAGTTTTCTCTATGAAGGTTGAGTTATTTGCAAAGAATCGAGGATCATTGCAAGTTTATATATGATAATTTTTTTTGCCTGGGAAATTTGATTAGATTGACTAATCATTCTATTGGTTATATCCGTTTAACCTAACTCCAGCTTTTCGGAGTTTACCATTTTTCTATTTTGAAACTCTGTTTGAATTATCTGTATGCATCAATTGGAACCTATGACAATGGGGTTTACTGGTGCTACCGATTAGTCTTGATCTCTTGTAGGTTCATTGGAACTGTTCTGAATGTGATGTGGTTAAGAGTATGGTGGGGCGAATCGATGAGGGGCACTAGAAAAGCGGGACACTAAAGAAGTGGGGCACTTGAAAATTAGTAAACCAACTTTTAATCATCAGGCACAATTAAATAATGGCATTTCATGGCAGAACCTCGATAAATTTTAACCCGAGTCAGAAGCATTATATTTGGTTGATTTTACGGCGAATTGCAGACCATTACCGCAGTAAACTCCGTTCAGGAGTTAAGAATCTGGGGAAACGGAGATTAGAACAGAGACTGGAACCGTCAAAATTGAATATATATTGCTCAAGTAACATACTGATAGTTTGACAAAGAGCCCTACCAAGCCATTTTCGCCACAAAACTTTTAGGGTAATTTCTGACAATTAGTTTTCTAGTTTCATCAAAGGCCACTAAAACTAATCCAAATCCCATGGAAATAAAATAGTATTCCACAGGAACTGTACCTGAAACAAGAGCTTTTTTAATGGCAGGAATATTAGTCCAAATAAAAGTGGATGCAAAAATTGGAAATATAATCAATAACCTCCAACTCAAATTTTGAAATAAGCTGATATATCTAGACCTTACAACTAACAAGTTGAAAAATTGCATGATAACTAAATGAACAAAATATATTGAAGATGATCTGGGTAGTAAGTTGTTGATTTTCTGGGGATCTGAATAGTTTCCATAGGAATTTAAAGTATTGAAAGGAACACCATTACGTGTGAAGTTCAAAAAAGCTAGAAGCATGGCTGAAAAGCAATCAAAAGTCCCAAACACAATATATGAGTGTACTAAAAGTTTCCAGTTAACCAACCGTTCTCCGCTTACACATCTTGGTTTCTTTAGTAACAAATTCTTTTCGGGGCCTTCAAAACTAATAATCATAGATCCAATACAATCAGTAATACAACTTATAATGATCATATAGAAACTCGATAACACTTGAGGGAACCCTGCCAAGCAGTTTAATAACACTGCCCACAACTCACTATAGCATCCAGCCGGTAATAAGTAGCAGATTGTCTTTTTAACATTTTCAAACACTAACCTGCCATATAATAAAGCTTCGACAATAGACGTGAACGAATCAAGTAACACCAAATCACTTGCCTCTTTGGCAATTTCACTGCCGTCAGCCATGGCAATCCCTACATCGGCTTGTTTGATCGAGGGTGAATCGTTAACTCCGTCTCCAGTCATGCCTACAACATGACCTCTGTTTTGGAATTCTTTGACAATTCTTAATTTCTGTTCGGGTGTAGTTCTACTAAATACAATTTGAGTGTATTGAGTGACTTTGTCCCAATCAACCTCACTTAACCGGTACATGTCGGTGCCGTTGATTATTAATGCTTTAAGTTCATTTTCGTCATCACTGAGGTTGTCACCGAGGTTGTCGATGGTGTCCATGTACTCTGTGGTAATAATTCCACACTTTTCAGCAATAGACTTGGCAGTAATTTGAAAATCCCCGGTAATCATAACCAACCTTATCCCGGCAGTTTTCAAATCGCTTACTACTTGAGGAATCTTGGGTCTTAATGGATCACTAAGACTTAATAATCCCTCGATGGTAATATCATTCAAGTCAAAGGTATCTTCATCAAACATATCCATAACCTTTGAGCCTAGTAAAATAACTCTTTGACCATTTCTACTCCACTCCAATTGTTTATCCATAAGTTTATTACTGACATCATCATCAATTAGTATATCAGATGCGGCTTGTTTGAAAAATTTAGCTTTGGCAAATAAAACATCGGGTGCTCCTTTAACGGTTAAAAGATACTTATTGTTACGTTGGTATACTTTGACCATATACTTTAATTTGGAAGTAAATCTGACGGTATGAATTAACTTGTAATCATCGAAATCGTTGTGACTGGTGCCATTGTCAAGACAAAAGTTGAGAATAGCCTCGTCAGTTTGATTACCACCAGTAAATACTTTTTCATCGTTAACGTCGGTATCATTACATAGTAACCCCAACTTAGTCAATGACTTCAACTCCCCATAGTGATCAGTCACTGTCATTTTACCAGTAGTCAACGTTCCGGTCTTATCGCAACACAAAACACTAACGGACCCCAAGGTTTCTACAATATTCAATGACTTGCACAATATATTGCTCTGTTTCATCTTATAGGCAGTGATGGTCAAACAGACTGCCAAGGAAATCGGTAACCCTTCAGGAATGAACGATACTGCCACTGATACCAAATCAACTATTAACGTAGTGGTATTTATCCAATTGGGGTACCGTTTCTTTAAATAAGCACCCCAAAAGATGGCTATAAAAACTATCAAGCTAACAATCACAATGGTAATGTACGCCACGAACCTGAACAATTCCTTTTGTAAAGTTGTCAACTTTTTTCGAGAGGCTGATGATAATTTAGCAATTTCTCCAAAGATGGTATGATCTCCAGTACTAACCACAATTCCTTTACCGTATCCACCAATACAGAACGTTCCTTGCATGGCGATGCTTTCACTCTCGAGGTAATTAGGATTAGAACTGGTCTCCAGTCCTTTACAAGCAACCGTTTCCCCTGTCAAAATGCATCGATCAAATAATAAACCATGCAGTTCAAAGATTCGGATATCAGCAGGGATTTTTGTATTGGCATCAACCACCACAAGATCTCCAGGAACCAAGCTTTGTGATTTTAACCACACAACGTTGCCATCCCTTATAACCTTTACCTCTAGAGGAATCATATCGGTAATTGATTTCATGACTCGATTACTGGAATACTCCTGAAAGAAGTTGAGAGCAGCCTGAATCACAAACACCACCAATAAAATAATCCCCAAAGCTAAATTGGAGGCCTGGGGCGGATCTCCCAAGGGTTTATAACAAATAATCACCAACACCCCTCCAATAAACAACAACGACCCAAGCCCACCAAAGAAGTTAAGAAATACTTTCCTAAGGACGTCGCTGGGCGGTTTGCTTTGAACGTTCCTTCCAAACTTCTTGAACTTGGCGTCCACCTGACTGCTGGAAAGTCCATTCACCAAGTCCACCTCAAACTCATCGGCGATTTTGGTGATATCGTCGCTGTGCCAGGTTACATTCTGGAACTTGGAAGAGGCATCGCCTTTCTGTATCGGTTGATGTTGACTAACAACGTCGTCGATATTGTTACTCACCGTCTTGAAGGCTGTAGGCAATCGTTGGCCAGGTTCTACCTTGTGGGCAGTAAATAACGAATTAGACCTAAACAACTGTCTTCCTCTTGACGGCTGGTCAATACCAACATTGTCGCCAATTTCAGACTCAGAGTCAAACTTCAAGTCAGTAGTGTCGTTGGTAGTAGAGTTTATTTTGTTCATTGTTAGAGACAAGTACAAGTACTTACAGCCACAAACTCTGGATCTGCAAACCCAGAATTTCTATTGCTTTTAAATCATTCTTTGATCCAGTTTCATAAACACATGCATTGTTCGCCAGATCCATTTTCATCGCCGTTGATTGGCGATCGTATTCTCGTAATCATTAATTCACTCATGAGAAAATCCCTCATCGTTTGTATTCATTTCGAATACTAAACTTTGAGGTATTTTTGATTCATCCCAGCCACTGCCTAAGCATTGTTTGAGCTATTTTAGCAAAATTAGTGCCTTGCGTACACCAAAACCCAGTTTAATTGGTCAAAGCCAGAGTGGGTCATAATATAAGCAGCATGCGACTGCAGCCTTAAGCGAATTTCAGCTGGTTTTTCGTGGGAGCCAGTTCCATCATCGCCATTAGCAACAACTCTGACGTCATGACATCACCAAAAAAAATTTTTCATTTGCTAAGTAGACAAAGTTTTATCACAAATATCTATATATAGTAATTATACATATCTATAAACCTCTAAATTAATCAACCTCTAAAATTAATCAACTTCTTCGACAGTAGGACCATCAGCTTCAGGAGCAGCAGCTCCAGCGCCTGGGAATCCACCAGGAGCACCACCGGGGAAACCGCCAGGAGCACCTCCAGGAGCACCACCGGCTTGGTAAGCTTTGGCCATAATTGGATTGGCCTTTGATTCCAATTCCTTTTGTTTGTCAGCAAATTCCTCTTGAGTGGCAGTTTGATTCGAGTCTAACCATTCAATAGTTTCAGTAGCAGCTTTAACAACTTCTTCAACTTCAGAAGCTTCCAATTTTGATTTCATATTTTCATCATCCAATGAAGTCTTCAATGAGTAAGCATATGATTCCAAACCATTCTTAGCTTGGATTCTGTTGGCTTCCTTTTCATCTTCTTCTTTAAACTTTTCGGCATCGTTAACCATTCTTTCGATATCTTCTTTGGATAATCTACCCTTGTCATTAGTAATAGTAATCTTTTGGGTCTTTCCAGTACCCTTTTCAACAGCACTGACATTTAAGATACCATTAGCATCCATATCAAATGTAACTTCAATTTGAGGAACACCTCTGGGAGCTGGAGGAATACCCGATAATTCAAATTTACCCAACAAGTTATTATCCTTAGTCTTGGCTCTTTCACCTTCAAAAACTTGAATCAAAACACCGGGTTGGTTATCAGCATAGGTGGAAAAGGTTTCCGACTTTTTGGTTGGAATGGTGGAGTTTCTAGGGATTAATTTGGTCATGATACCACCAGCAGTTTCAATACCTAATGATAATGGAGCAACATCTAATAATAATAAATCTTGCGTCTTGGATGAAGTGTCACCAGTCAAAATAGCAGCTTGAACAGCAGCACCGTAAGCAACAGCCTCATCAGGGTTAATAGACTTATTTGGTTCTTTACCATTGAAAAAATCACTAACCAATTTTTGAACCTTGGGAATTCTGGTGGAACCACCAACTAACACAATTTCATCAACTTGTGATTTATCAACTTTAGCATCCCTCAAGACTCTTTCAACAGGATCCAAAGTGGATCTAAATAAATCTTGACACAATTCCTCAAATCTGGCTCTAGTGATGGATGTGTAAAAATCAACACCTTCATATAAGGAATCAATTTCAATCGAGGTTTGTGCGGATGAAGATAAAGTTCTCTTTGCTCTTTCACAAGCAGTTCTTAATCTTCTCAATGCTCTTTGATTAGTGGATAAATCCTTCTTGTTCTTTCTCTTGAATTCGTTAATAAAGTGATTGACTAATCTTTGGTCAAAATCTTCACCACCCAAGTGAGTATCACCAGCAGTAGATTTGACTTCAAAAATACCATCTTCAATGGATAATAACGAAACATCAAATGTACCACCACCTAAATCGAAAATCAAAACATTCTTTTCCTTGTCATCCTTTTTATCCAAACCATAAGCAATGGCAGCAGCAGTAGGTTCATTGATAATTCTCAAAACATTCAAACCAGAAATTAAACCAGCATCTTTAGTGGCTTGTCTTTGAGAGTCATTAAAGTATGCAGGAACCGTAACCACAGCATCGTTAACAGCGGTACCCAAGAAACCTTCAGCAGTTTCCTTCATCTTACCTAAAACCATAGATGATATTTCTTCAGGGGTGAAAGTTTTGGTTTCACCTTTGTAGTCAACTTGAATTTGGGGTTTACCAGCCTTGTCAACAACCTTAAAGGGGAAAAGTTTAATATCACCTTGAACTTCGGCATCGTCGAATTTTCTACCAATTAATCTTTTAGCATCAAAAACAGTGTTTGATGGATTCATAGCAGCCTGATTCTTAGCAGCATCACCAATTAATCTTTCGGAATCGTTAAAGGCTACAAACGATGGAGTGGTTCTATTACCTTGATCATTTGCAATGATTTCAACTCTATCATTAGCGAAATGGGCAACACAAGAGTAGGTAGTACCTAAATCAATACCAACAGCTTTAGACATATTAAATTCTATTGTCTATAAAATTTCTACAAGTAAAATACTGTAAATTGAAAAATTTTAAGTTGGGAAATTAAACTGGTTTTAAATTGAATTTCTTATGTCGATAGATGGTGTATAGAATTTTCTAGAAGTCGTGTGGAATTTTGCAACCTGTTGCCGCACGACTAACCGCTTGGTAAATCTCGCGGCGACAACTCCAGCGGCTTAGATCTCCAAGCGGCGGAGAATTTCCAGCGGCGGAGAATTTCCGGCGGCATCAAGTCTGCTTATCCCGGGTCTTATGTAAACTTTATATTTATATTGAAAATCGTATGAAAATTTCATCTGTTAATTCACCTTCTCCTTTCTCCAGTCGTTAACAAGGACAAAATCATTAACTTTTGCAAAAAAAGTCTTGACCGTGGACCAAACACCTTTAACGTTGGCATTATTTAAACCTTCAGCTACACCATCAATTTTAGCTCCAACCACATGGAAGTAGTTTCTAATGAGAGCACTCTTTTCCGATCTCAACTTGATAAAAACAGTATAAATTGCAAATGGCACCAAGGATCTCTTTCTGAACAACAAAACCCGAACAAATAAGTATACAAGACTACCGAATTCCAATAAAGTTGCCAATTGAATGGATTTCTGGTTGTTGGAATTAATAAAGCTAGAAATTGACTTACTTAATGACGAAGTCTCATTGTGACCAAACACAGGTAACAAGTAACTCTTGGTGTAAGACAATACATGAAATAACGAAAACAATTGAAATGGCAAAATTGGCAATAAAATATAAGGCCTTATAACTAGAAACAAAAATCCCAACAAGAGGTAATGAACATTATCATCCTTGAGTAAATTCTTACTGACCCCAGATTTCCTTATTAATTGAAAAATTAAAATCCCAAAACTTTCAACAATTCCAAACACCGCCAAGTTATACCAGAAATATTTAGTTCTGGCAACAAGTCCCACGTACGACAAGGTGAAAAAGAATACACCTATCAACGTAAATACGTGGCCAACGAACCAAGCAAATTGTAAGGTTTGTACTGTAACAGCCAATTGGCTTTTATTAAGTCCTGCCGGTCTACTATCCGGTGCTGATTGTGGGGCTGTGTCCTTTTCAATATTTTCTGACATTGTTAATAGCTTTGCCAAATTTCAAAATCCCTTTGCTATGCGAATGAAATTACATAGTCGACATTTTTGCGACAAAACCTTTTTCGCGACAAACACTACCGGTACACCATTTTATACATTAAACTATAAAAACCACTTCACAGCCAACTAACGCAAGAATCCCTTTCTGGACTTTTGGGGGACAGCCTGGGTTTGAGGAGGATCTTGGGGTAAAGATTTTTGCTTTTCCAATTGGGTCTTTTTATCTTCTAATAGTTTGATTTGTTTAAGTAATTTATCTTTCATTTCCTTGTGTCTCGAAAACAAATCAGCCTCACTTCTTTGCAATTTTTTTTCCTTTTCACTAACCTTTTGTTGAAACACTTGTTTCATTTCATTTTCCATTTTCGATAACTTGGCTTCATGTAATAGTCTCTCTTCTTCTTGTCTAGCTACAGGGTCGAATTCATTAAACACAGAATTATCCTGTTCAATACCCATCTTGGTCAACTTTTCAGTACGGTATTTTTCATACAATTTATCATTGGTGTGTTCCTTCAATTCTTCTAAAAAGTTTCTAATTAACAATTGTCTTAATTTGATGAAATCATTATGGTCCTCATTATCAACTTCTATAGTACCCCAAGGATAACTTCTGCCTCTAACTAATTTTCCTTCATTGTTGGTAACTTCTTGGGTCGAGCCAATCACCGCAAATGGTATTTTATTCAAAATTAATCGATTATTATGTAAAACCTCATCGTCATCATTATCATGTTCAAATGGTTTAAAAAAGTTAATTTTGTGGTATTCCATGTCGTTCAAGATCCGATGTTTAAAATTGTCAATTTCATCATCAGATAAAGAATCACTTCTGGCAATGACAGGGATCAAATTAACCTTTTCATGCACTTGCTTCATGAATTTGATATCCAAGGCCTTCAATGAGTGTCCTGTTGGTTCAATGAAATATAAAAGAGCATGAATTCTTTTATCATCAATGGTACTTCTATTAATTCTACTCTCGGCTTCCAAGTATTGATCAAAACGGGAATTGATTTCATCAACAATGGGTTTCCATGATTCGTTATTATTGGTACAATCACCAAAGCCCGGAGTAGAAATGATTTCCAACTTCAATTTCACACCATCCTCTTCAATTTCATTAATTGTGGATTCAATTTTAATTCCATTACTGGTGTCTTCAGAGGCATCGCCATTTTCATCAATGACTTTAGACGATTTACTCAACACGGTTTTATTGAAAAGAGTATTGATCAAGGTGGCTTTACCCAAACCCGATTCCCCAACCACTAAAAGATTCAACTTGAAACCCCTTCTTATGGATTTCCTATGCCATTGTTTTGGCAAATTAGCAAACCCAACATATCCATTCAACTTGCTCTTGATAATCTTGACATCTGGAGCTGTAGTTCTGGAATCGAATTTCAACTTATCATATTCACTGGTATCAGGAATTTCAGGCATGATATTATCAACATCTGGTATTGTTAGTATTTAGAGATATAATCATTGATAGACATTTCCCATTCAACGTGTACCAAAAAGTCTAAGACATTGAAAATACCAAATCCCACAATAGGGAAAGGTTTCTATTACATACCGGTCATAATGTTATTGTGTTTGTGGATGGTTGGAAAAACTCGTTGATTTTAAATTGTCGCGTAGAGGGAAGTGGGTCCACCAATTTACCAAGGACGACCCCTGGTGAACACAAGTGCTACTACAGTGATAGTTATTAGATATGTATTTGATTGTAATCGTTAGTCATTTATAAATTGTGGTTTTGGAGTTCTTCCAAGAGAAACATCAATGCAAATTTTGCAAATTCGGTCATATTCTTTGCTCTATCATGAGAATTAGTTTGTTTCTTGACACTGACTTGTAAATTAGGACCGAATAATCCGAGGTAAACCGTACCTACTTGATTATCGTTATTACGCGAGTCACTTTCATTATTATCCTGTAAATGTAAATTGGCAGACGGCCCTGCAAATCCGGTTTCCGATAAAACAAATGTCGAGCCTAGTTCGTATTTGGTGGTTCGGGCAAACTTTAAAGCCACCAGTTCGCTAGGGCCCAAAAAGTGTTTTACGTCATCATCACTCCATCCTGACAACTTCAATCGTTGCCGAGAGGAATACACCAATTTTCCCCCGATGTAAAAGTCAGATGCTCCAGGGACGCTGACAATATATGAGGAAATAAGACCGCCACATGCGGCCTCGGAGATGGCTAATGTTTGGTGGCGGGATCTGAGAATCTTGGCAATCTCCACAAGGGTTTCCTGAACATCCAATGGAGGAAACTCCATTTCAAGGTTGCGGTAGTGTGAATCCAGGGAAAGGCGAGGGCGAGGGCGCGACCAAAGTGGAATCCAGTGGCAATGAGCACCATCAAATTCAACGCCGGGAAAGTTCAGTATGACGAAGCCACAAGGCGGTGTACCCCGTGGCCAAATAGAGGAACAATAACCATTCAGATAAACACGGATGAAAATAATTTCCGGGACTTTATTTGGGCCCCGAAAACCGCGTGTCAATTAGAGGAGGACGAATTGTTGATAATTCCTGGAGACGTCAGCTTTAAACACATCACGACTTGTAAGACAGGAAGAGTATTTTGCTTGACGTTTTTAAGCTCAGGTGCCAAGTACTTATACTGGTTACAGGATCCTGGCGACGAAGAAGATTTGGGTAAGTTGACTGATAAAGATGCCAACTTGCTCAAGCAAATTCAAGATATTCTTGTTACCGGCGAGGACCATGACCCAGAAACAGATGGCCAATCTGAAGGAAACCAGTAAGTATCAATTTTGCATTGCCATATTAATATACGACTCCACATATTAACTCGGTAGGTACCACATTGTAGAATTGGAAGACGTATTCCCGTTTGAAGTAATAGAACAGTATATGGACAGATTATCACACCAAGAGGTGATGGAATTTATTAGCGATAACTCTCAAGACTTGCCCGACTTTATCGGCGACAATCCCACCAAGGCCAACTTGTATACATTGATGCGATCGGGGTTTTTCCAACAATCAAAGTCGAACCTATCGCAGCATTTTCGATCGCCAGGATCAGGGTACCTAATGGCCAATCTCTTCCAGTTGAAGTATAATGGAGAAGGTATCAGCAATTTTCTAGAGAGTATTCGAGAAAAAACCAACAAGAAAAGTAAAACCGACAAGAAAAGTAAAACCGACAAGAAAAATAAAACCGACAAGAAAAATAAAGCCAACAAGGAAACTAAAACCGACAAACAGAAATAAGTATATAATTTAATTACAATAGTAACCACTTGACAACTCTAAGTGTAGTAATGGTGCCCGCACTCGGTGGGGTATACGGCGAATGGGCGGAGATGGACAAAATGGGCAACTCACGACTATGCGCAACCGTTTGGAAAATTTGAACTTGTACACACCAATAGAGTCAGATCACCAAAACACCACAGTTGAATCATCGTGGATCGTTAATGTCAACTCCCATCGAACCAATACGGAGCCGACTGAATTCCATCCGCGTGCATCGGCCGAGCGTGGCTACTACGGAGCTAAGCAAAGATCCCATAACCCCAACGTTATCTGACAATGACAACGACAAGTCGGGATTATCCAAGTCTGGGTTATCCAAGGTGACGGGGTTGCTTCAAAACTCGCTTTTGGGGTCTCGAGACGTTTGTAATGACGGCGACGACCGCAAACCGCTGACGAGTCGAAGTTTTAAGGATACATTAAAGAGCGTGGCATTATCACGGGTTAATAGTCCCGTGAAGGAGACCAAAAAGGTATCGTTGGAGTACGACCCGCTTACCAAACGCAAAGTGCTTAATACCTACGAGATCTTGGGGGAAATTGGCCGAGGAGAGCACGGCAAGGTTAAGCTTGCCAAGGATTTGGTCAACAAGGAATTGGTGGCGATCAAAATCGTCAACCGTAAGAACAAAAAGGACCGGCCCCATTTCGGCAAACGCAGCAGCCGAGAGAGTGAGTATGAGGTGAAGATCAAGCGAGAAATCGCCATTATGAAGAAATGCGTGCACAAGCACATTGTGCAATTGCGAGAAGTGTTGGATGATGCCAATAGTCACAAGATTTACCTTGTGCTTGAGTATTTGGAGAAGGGCGAGGTCAAGTGGAAGCGGACAAAGGGAACTAGGCCCAGCACTAACGACGACGAGATTCCGTGCGGCACCAATGATGAGAATCTCTTATCGAATGACTTTTCGCCAAACTTGACGTTTAAACAGGCCCGCAAGATTTTCAGAGACGTTTTGTTGGGGTTGGAGTACTTGCACATGCAGGGCATCGTGCACCGAGACATCAAGCCCGCCAATCTCTTGGTGAGCAAGGATAATGTCGTCAAGATCAGCGATTTCGGAGTATCGTTTGCATCATCGTTGGATGACGATAGTGAGTTGGTGGACGAGTTGGAGTTGGCGAAAACCGCAGGCACCCCGGCGTTCTTTGCTCCGGAACTCTGCCAGACCAATTTCTCGAGGCGGCCCTCGGTTAAGGCCCCAACAACAGATTTATCGACGCAGTCGTTAGAAGTGCTCAAGAACGAACTCAGTCTCAGCAAAATCCTACCCACCATTGACTACAAAATCGATATCTGGGCATTGGGAGTGACGTTTTACTGTTTGTTGTTTGGGCGGTTACCGTTCAACGCCGAGTCCGAGTACGATTTGTTCCAGGTAATTGTTAACCAGCCGTTGGAGTTTCCTAAAGACAAGGACTCGTTCAACTCGCCGACGATCATCACCGCTCTGGAGTTTGAGCTGGCCAAGGCCTTGTTGCGGCGGCTATTGGACAAGCACCCATCGAGGCGGATCGAAATCAAGAATATCAAGGAACATCCGTTTGTGTTGATGGACTTGGACCACGACTTGGACGCGTTGCACGACATGCTTTATATGAACGCGGGTGGTGGCGACACGTCCACCGATATCACTATCCCCACCGATATCACCACCCCCACCGATATCACCACCAACGACGTCGATAGTGCCGTAGTGGGGATCGGGGCCCGGATCCGAAAGTCGATTGTTCAGGCAATTGCGTTGGGGGCCAAGGACAACGACATTCGCAAAAAGATCCTTACTCAGATGGAAACCACGTCGAGCGCGAATTCCAATTCGTCGAGCGACGAGTCCCCGGGGGTGTACCGCCATAGTTACACCGAGAACTCGATGATTTTGTCGGAGGTGGCGGAGGTGGCGGACCCGGCGTTGACGTCGGGGTTGAACTCGACGCGGATCAACTCGGCATTGAATTTGAACTCCAAAAGCGGCCCCTTTGCTGGTATCAAGGAGGGCCGCAGCCCTAAGGACAGTCGCAACCCCAAGGACAATCGCAACCCGATGTTACACGAGGTATTGGACTCTGACACTAGTCGGCGGGGTAGTTTGGGGGCCAACGAGATCGAGACCAAGCGTAATGTCGGCGGGGACTTGTATCTCCGCAACCAGTCGGCGGTGGAAACCTTCAAGGGCATTCAGCAGTTGGACGAGAAACACCGCCGCTCCAGCACCTTATCGGCGCCGCATACCGCGAAAAACTCGGTGTCGGAAACCGCGTCGCCCGGACCCAGCGCCGGACCCAGTGCGGCCCCCAGCGCCGCCCCCAGCGCGACCACCAGTGCGGGCCCCAGTGTCGCCAAGCCGGTGCACCCGATCCAAATCACTTCACTGTCGAGTCATATCCGTGTAGGCCCCATGAGTGCCGACCGGCGTCCGTCGTCGGTGATTTCGTTGCCATTGACCGAGAGCTTTGCGTCGCTCGACAGTTTTAACGACGAGTATTTGATCAAAAAGTATAAAGAGTTTTCCCATAACAAACACAAACTCACTACTGAAGTGCCGTTGCCGCATTCGGATCCCGTCACTGCCAAAGGCGATATCTCCGAGCAGTTTAAAAAGTTCAATTTGAACGTCCTGGTCAAGAAAACCTCTACGAAAAGCGTAAGTGATGACGAGGACCCCAAGGTCCAAAACGGGTTCAAGTTGAACTACAGCAGTTACAGCAGTAGCAGTAGTAGTAGTAGCAGCAGCAGTGACGTTGATAGTGACAGTGGCAGCGATGAAGGTAGTTTTACGTTGGCATTCACATCCCGAATCGATCGTCCAAAGTTTCTTGGATTTGACACACGTGCGAAGTCACATGACTCTAGTTTAATAACGAGAGTACCACCAATGAACGACGACGACTTGGAGGACGTGCCGGCGGATCTTATGGCGGCGGTGCCACGGCCGAGCGTGTCGATGAAACGGCCGCCGATCTTTACCAGTAACTCTGTGTCGGCGTTAAAGCCGTTCAACTCGGCCTCGAATACGACGGGATTAAGCGAAAGTGCCGAATCGGTGATTGTCAAGCCCACTATTCGGACCCCGGCCCTTCCAACCGTGATGTTTGACGAGTCATCCGAAGGTTCTGAACGTCACCAGCAGTTTAATAACCATTACCACAAGGAACCATTGACGTTTCCGTTTCCCAATGCGGTCCACGACCAGGAAATCTCAAACAGTCAGACCCATAAACCCCAATCGGGTTATTACCGATCGAATTCAGTTACCATTGGCCTACTACAATCCAAGGAGCTGTAGAGAATAGAGAGCAGAGCAACAGCAAACTAAATAAACATTACCCAAACCTACCTATCCTATTTCTACTCTGTTGATTTTCCGTTTCAAAACATTCAACCGATTCCCAATACTAACAATAAACTTCTCAATCATCATCTTATCCAGCAGATCCAATTTATCGTCGTCTTCTAGTAAACTTTCCAACATCCAAATCGACGTTGAGTACGACAATTCACAGCCGTGCAAATCCTCCTTGATCAATTCATTAACGGCAGCGTTACGGGACATTTCCAAAGCCCGGTCGAATATCAACTTCTCGGCAATCACCTTTTCTCCAGTACCATCGTCTTCCCCAAGTTCCTGGAGCCGGAGTTTGATGAATTCCGCCCGTTCAAGACTCTCGTTGAATTTGTCTCTTATCCATTGCACCAACTTGTTGATTTGAACCAGCGTCGTCAAATCAGCAGCTTGCTCCGACTCTTCCTGGCTGTACCACCATTCGCTAGCGGTCGCCATTCCCTTGGCTAGCAACGACAATGTCTTGACATACAACGCCACGCCTTCTTCGCTAATGGTCCTGACGATTTTCGCCGGAAGCACGTCCTGGTGGATTTCCTCGTCCGACGGTGGCGACGGAATGAGCTGGCTGAACTTGACGTCGGCGAAAAGGTTGATGGCATGAGCTTTGGTAGCAATGGTTTCGAGATGGTAGAGCACGTGACCGTCGCTGGTAGTGGAAATTGGAATTTGGGGAGCTTTCAAGAGACTATGGACGTCAACTACAGTGCCAGCAATGTCATCAACGTCGCCAGGCCCAAATAATCGATGGGACGCCAAGCCAATGGCTCTGGTCAATGCGTTGGTGGGGGAAATTGAAATCGACGTTCGTTTGTCTCGGGAATTGTACTTTTTGAACTGGGACTTTGACTCTGTACTAGAATTCGACGACGTTCGGCGGGGATTCATCGCCACAAGCCCGCTACCGGCCTTGGCCAACTCGTCAGCAATGGCATTGACTTCTACGGCCCGTTTTTCCACAACCACATAATCCTTTTCCAAAAACACGTCATCTTTACGGGAAACCAGCAAAGGCACGGCAGAATGTTCCAGATTGTGGAGCATTTCCAGGCCGGTAATGAGATCTTTAATGTGTTCTTCCTGAAGATCATCGACCGCCGGTTTGTTGGTGGTTTTGATGGTGGTGGTTTTGATGGTGGTAGTTTTGGTGGTGGTGGTGGATTTGGGGGTGGTATTAGATGTCATCTCTGGTAGAGGTGAAATGTACTCGCTAATAAACAAGTTTTCGTCAACCAAACTGGACTCTAGAGGTTTATCAAAACTGTGGATATCGTCCTTAATCAAACAATCATTGAAAAACTCATTAAAACTGACTCTTTCCGTGGGATTATACTTTAAAAGCGACCTAATCAACCGTTTGAGGTCGTCGGATACTTGGGCACTAGCAGGAAACTTGATTTTATCGTTGGACTTTTCAATAGTCTTGAGTAATTCAATGTGGTTGGCAGCTTTGAACGGAGACTTTCCCACCGTCATTTCGTACAACACGGCCCCCACTGACCACAAGTCGGCCTTGGCATTATACTTTTCGTAACGCAAGATCTCGGGAGCCATATAAAGCGGACTTCCGCAAAGAGTTTCGGCCATAGAGGTTGACGGCAAGAACCGGGCAAACCCGAAATCAGCAATCTTTAAAATCGGTAATTCCCACAACCCCACATAGCCCATGTCGATAAACTGGAGTTTGTTGTGGAGTGGCGGACACAATAACAAGTTCTGGGGCTTGATATCGCGATGAACAAGCGATTTGGACCGTAGAAACTCCAAGGCGTTCGATAATTGCTTAAGAAAGTGCAACACAAGCACGTGGTGAAGACCGTGGCTGCCTGGAGGCAGCGGATATCGTTCTAGCAAGCTATTGATGACGGGATGGGTTTTGGTGAGCTGGGATTTCTTACGGATAAAGTACGACAAGTCTCCCATGGAACAATAATCCATGATAAGATGGAAGTGATTGGACGACTGCTGGTAATCGATCAATTCCACGATATGGGGGTGCTTGAGGGATTTCAAGATGGAGATTTCGATTTCGAGGTTTTCAATCAACTTTTTGCTCTTGAGTTTGGATCTGATGATGGATTTGATGGCTACGGATTTCTGAGTATTAGTGTCCCAGCACTTGTAGACCACGGCAAACGAGCCTTTACCGATTTCCTTACCGATTTCGTACTGGCCTATTTTTGTCATACCTACTTAGTAAACTGTGTTAAAATTACCTAGACTTTACTGTGAAAAACTTACCTAGACTTTACTGTGAAAAACTTACCTAGACTTTAGTGTGTTATAATACGTGTTGTAATAGTGTAACACTTGTAATAATGTAATAATGTAATAGTGTAATATGGGTAAGTAGTTGCGTAGATTTGTCTATCCTTAAAAGTGAGAGTGGCTCAAATGAGTAATCCACGAGAAATAATAACGTGACTTTCGGAATGGAAACGGAGGCAACTGATCCAGAACGGAGGCAGTTGAACCAGAACGGAGGCAGAAGGAATAAATTGAGAGATGGAGTAATTGGAGGGAGTAAATACGAGAGCAATGTTGGAGTAGACGTGACTGCGATAAGATAAGCCCCACATACTGTCACTTTAAGTGATTTGATTAATTTGATTAATTGATAATTTGATTAATTGATTAATTTGATTAATTTGATTAAGTTGATTAACTTGTCGATAAGTTGGATTAAGTTGTAGTTGATTAAGTTGGGTTAATTTGTAGTTGATTAAATTGTTGATAATTGTAGATAAGTTCGATAATTGTAGATTGTAGATGATTGTAAAAAATTAAAGATGTATTGTAAAATTAAAGATGTATTGTAAAAAATTAAAGATGATAAAGATAAATACCTCCGTTGTGGCTACAGTGTAAATCTGTGAAGCTTGCGCATCATGATAACGAGGTTATTACTGTACTTTATAGAATCACCTCCTCAAATCGACAAAGAAACTGAAGCAAATGAAACCGACATCGAAGAAGACACAAATGAAGATGCAAATGCCGACGCCGATGACCTGCTTATAATTTTAAAAGAAACAAAACTCGATAATCTCATCTCCCAGCTTTCCAATACCTCCATCTCCCACTCCAATACTTCCATTTCCCAGGCGACCCAGTTCATCGACCAACCCCAATACGGGACGTCGTTTGGCGATGCCGTCGACTTTTATTCCACCAGTACCATAAAATCCCTCCATTACACTTCAGATCTTCCTGAGATCAATGCATACCATGCCAAGGTCAATGAATTCTACCTCCCCAGCCTCAACAAGTACTACCCATTACACCAACCAGTCCCCCGCCAGCCGTACCAATATGCCATTGACGAAAAACGCCAGCAGATTAACTACGAAAGAACCAAACTCCAAGTACCGTCGCTCACTCCGGCCCAAGTCCATGAGGTGGCATTGGTGCTCCAAAACCCCCACCACCACCAGAAAATCAAATCCAACTTCAATATCGACTTGGCAGTACACGATTTTAGGACCCTTGGCCCCGGCCAATGGCTCAACGATAAGATTATCGACTACTACTTCAATTTGATTGCGGGCGTCGACCCTCAATACCACAGTTGGACGTCACATTTCTTCACTAATCTTCAATCCAGAGGGTATGCGGGGGTTAAGAGATGGGGGAGACGGTTAAAGTTGAATATATTCGATAAACGGGTTATTTTCATTCCCATTAATATCAATTCCACCCACTGGGCCCTCAGCATTATCAATAACCACGAGAAAACCATTAGTTATTTGGACTCGTTGGTGCTAAAAGGCGGTAACCCGGGGTTCCTCAAGCTCATAAAGGCGTATATGGAGGGCGAGACAGAGCGGTTGGGGGTATCGATCGACGTTGGTGATTATAAATTAGTGCCCAATTATACGGTGCCGCAGCAAAGAAATGGTTACGATTGTGGGGTGTTTACGTGTGCTGCCGCCGTGTACATTGCCCAGGGCCACGCGTTGTCGTATACCCAAGGCGACATGGCCCGGTTTCGCCAGCGAATGGCGTGGGAAATCCTCCACGATCAATTGCTCTAAATATACAACTCTGGTTGCTTTTGTGCGCATCGTTATCTTATGTTTGAATCACTAGTAGCCAACTTGGTGAACCGATTTCTTGGGTCCTATATTGAAAACTTTGATCCCAAACAGCTCAACATTGGGATCTGGAACGGAGATGTCAAGTTGACGAGTTTGCGGTTGAAAAAGGACTCGCTTGATCGGTTTAAATTACCAATTGATATCAAGTTCGGACATATTGGCGAATTAACGTTACTGATTCCCTGGTCTAACCTCAAGGGCCAGCCTGTAAAAGTAGTCATTGACGATGTGTACTTGTTGGCATCACCGGTGATGGTGAACGAATTTGATTTGGACTTGGAACGGCAGAAGGAATTAAACATTAAGCGAGATAAGCTCCGTCATTTAACTGCCATTGAACAGACCCAATTACAAATCCAAGTGTCGACTGACGATAAGGCCAACGAGAGTTTTACGGAATCGTTGATTACAAAGATTATTGATAATTTACAGGTGACTATAAAGAATATTCATATTAGATATGAGGACGATGGTATTCTTACTGAAACTCCGTATTCCGTGGGAATTACCTTGAAAGAGTTATCGGCAGTATCAACCGACGAGTCGTGGATCCCATCGTTCATCTCCATTACTCAAACATTGACCCGCAAAGTGTTGACACTACTGGATTTGGCAGTTTATATGAACACTCAATCAATTTCATTGTATAACGACGATCCCGGGAAAATGTTGGAAACCTTTAGGGCCCATGACGACGACCAGTACATTTTACGGCCCGTTAGTGGCAATGGCAAGCTCAGTCTCAACAAGTTGGGATCCACTCCTCATATTCCTCATATAAAAGCAGAATTACTGTTTCAAGAGTTTGGTATTGATTTGGATTCCCAACAGTATACCGATATGCTCTGGACGCTTTCCAAATTCCATTGGTATATCAAGACCTACAAGTTTCGGAAGTTTAGGCCCAAAGTCAGTGTGGCTGAAAACCCCAAACTCTGGTTCCAGTATGCAGCAACATCGATTTTGAACGAAATCCACGAACGTAACTATAAATGGAGCTGGAAATACTTTGAAACAAGGCGAAACCAACGTCTTGAGTATATAAAGTTGTACAAGCACCATTTCTTAACTAAAGCCCTGGCCCTGGAGCTTTTGGAATTGGAAGACCAATTGTCATTTGAAGATATAAAGTTTTATAGATCGTTGGCACGTAACCAACTTCGGAAGGAAAAGAATTTAAATCCCAGCCACAAGGCTCAAGAACCTCAACCAGGCTGGTTTGGAGGCTGGTTCAAAGCTAATGATAAACTGGAACAATTACAATTACAATTGAGTGACGATCAACGTAAAGCTCTTTATGAAACTATTGATTATAACGAAAACGAGATCATTGATGCTATAGATTTGCCAGAAGATACCGTTACCTTAGAAGTATTAGTGGGGTTATCCAAGGGGGGATTTTCTATACGGCCCCATCGCCATTCGGCCCATCTTGCCGAGATTGTGTTTGAAGGGTGTCAAACTCAAATCTACCAACGTCCCAATTCATGGACCACCAATTTCCAAATTGATGAGTTTCGAATCGAGGACGGTACCGAAAAGACCTTGTACAAGCACATTGTCAGTGTCAAGCAGTACGACACCGACACCGATCAGGCCAAAGACCCGTTTTTCCGTGTATCGTTTGAACATCATCCGTTGGATGGATCGGCCGATTCCAAATTGCTAGCAAAACTCAAATCCATGACGATTTTCTATAATCCCACATTTATTGATGAAGTGGCTCGGTTTTTCAAGCCTCCCAAGGTGCATTTGGACACCATTGGAGCCATTATGAATGCGGCGGAGGCCACTATGGAAGGAATCACCACTCTGACGCGAATTGGATTACAATATGCTTTGGAAGAACATAAAACCATTAACATTAAACTCGATCTCCAAGCACCATTGATCATTTTACCATTAGATCCTCATGATTGGAAGTCACCGGTGGCAATTGTCGATGCTGGTCATATTAGTGTCGTTAGTCAATTGGTTGATAAGGCCAAGATTGAGGAAATGAAACTGAAAATCCATTACGACGACGACGATTGGCACCAGTTGAAGACTCTCATGTATGACACGTTTACGTTAACGTTACAGGATGCCCAGTTTCTTGTAGGGGCCAATATTCGTGACACCATGCTGGAATTACACTTTGTTGACCACCAACAACGGAAATCATCGATTTTGGACAAGTTGAACCTTAAATTGTTATTAGGGATTTCGATCTTGCCGGAAGTGTATAATTTGTCTCGATTCAAGATCAGTGGCGAAGTTCCCCGGATTCTGTTGCTGATGAATGATTTTCAGTATAAAACCATTTTGAGCATTATTGATAATGCCGTGCCTGATTTCACCGACGACGACGACGATAATGACCAAGTGTTTGCAGCCTATGGCCACCGGGAACTGGTAATTGACTATGATTACGACACTAGTGCTGGTGAAACCGCTGCTAATCAGAACATGGTGGAATTCAATTTGAATGTCGCCGTAGTACATCTTGCCCTAAGTCGATACCAGGCCTCAAATACTGAACCGTTTGTAGAGCTTGTGGGAGATAATCTTGACCTCAAGTTTTCCAAAACCGTTAACGATATGTTTTTAAAGTTTGAGTTGGCCGATATCAGACTCATTGATCATATAGAACCATCAGGAATTGGCGAGTTTCAGCATTTAGTATCGTCAAATGTAATGGGATCGTCGAAAGCCGTATTGAAATTAGATTATTCTCGAAAACAACGGTTGGTGGAGTTTAATCATAAAGAAATCCCAGTGTTTGATCAAGATATTACTATGGACATTGCTACTGTGAAATTGGTAATTAGTCGAAACTCGATTTTGAGTATATTAGACTTTGTATTAACGACATTTACCGACCCTAATGCCGAGGCCACTCCTGCTGATGAACTTAATCATAACGATAATAATAAAGAAACTGGGCCCCAGAAGATTAATCTTGATATCAACTTGGACAGTGTGATTTTGGTGTTGAACGAAGACGGTACCAAATTAGCGACTTTACAATTAAGTACTGCTACGATAAAGATGTTGATACTCCCAGAAGCCATGGATATTCGAGGCCATTTGGGAGCATTAACTTTAAATGATGATATAAATATCAACCATACGGTTCCAGAGTTGCGGAAATTGATTAGTATGGAAGGCGATAATCTTTTGGAGTTTACGTACCAGACATTTGATCCTGAAACTAACAAACATTGTTACGATTCCGAACTTGTGTTTCAGTTTGGGTCATCGAAAGTGATGTTTGTGGAATCGTCGTTGTTGCGGATCATCAATTACCTTGATCAGTTTCAACAAATGAAGGAAATGTACGACCAAGCCCGATTAGCAGCTCTTGAACTGGCCAATCAAATTGATTATTCATCGAAATTAAAGTTTAATATCTCCGTGAAAGCTCCCAGGATCGTATTCCCTCAAACCATCGATTCCACCAATTATAACCAATTGATTGTGGAACTTGGTGAATTATATGCTGTCAATGAATTTGTCGATAATCACAACACAATTGTCACGGGATTACGAAATGTAGAAATGCGGTCAGTGTTGAAGTTTGGTGATATTGTTCAAGTATCAGATATGGTGAAAGGATTTGATTTGTCGTTTGACGTGGACTATGGTGATGTCATCAACGTCACGGGAAGAATGCCAGAAGTGGACTTGAATGTCACGGAATTACAAGTCCAATATTTGATGAGGATTTCCCAAGCATTAAACAAGTTTACTCAGCCACATCAACTTGACGAAAAACAGCAGCATCAGCCACCACCAGCCACCGCCACCGCCACCGCCACCGTAGCTACGGAGGTTGGATTAATGTTTGGTATTCCGAAATTGTCATTAACATTATACAACGGGACCTATGGCGTAGAATCACTCCATGAGTGTAAATTGACGACATTCTCGTTGAATGGGTTCAAATTGACATTTAACCAACACCATACATCGTTTGACAGTAACCTCCAAGTGGAATCGTTTGTGGTGGAAGATGTACGGCCCCATAGTGACAGTTGTTTCAAACAAATCATACCTCTGGTGGACAATAATCAGTTTATAATGAATGCCAGTTCCCAGGGTGATAATACCACAATAATGATCAATGTGAATAATCCCCAAATTATTCTTTCGCTTGATTATTTGTTTGAACTTGAACATTTCCTTACGGCCATTAGTGGCCCCCAAGTCTCTACCGTGGTTGCAAAAGATAACAGTATTACCAGCCATATGGGGGTTTCTATTAATATCGATAAACCCTCGATTATTGTCCTTTCGGATTCCACCAAACCTGATACCGAGGCTATAGTGTTTAAGATTGAACAATTGCTGATCACAAGTCAAAACGTGACATCTATTGCTGCTAATAGTATTGGACTATTTCTCTGTGCAGCCGATCGTATCAACGAGACCCAATTACGGATCATTGACGACTTTTCCATTAGTTTTGCTCATGATTCACGAGGATCAACCGAGTCCAAGTTCCTTACAAATATCCAAGCGTCTGTGGATTCGCTTTTATTACGACTTTCGTTACGAGATATTCGATTAGCATTGACGATTTTCCATAGAGCCAATGAACTTTATCAGAAAGTGAATCCTTCCGTAACGTTATCGTCTTCAGATCCAGATCCAGACCCAGGTCCACACCCACCATTGGAATCCTCACCATCATCGGTAATCATCAAAGGCGAAGAATTGAATGTGAGTATTGGCGGATTAAGGTTTGTATTGATTGGAGATGTTTACGAATTACCGGTTTTAGATATGAATATCAAACCGTTTGATATCAAGGCCATTAATTGGTCGACGGATTTGAGTGCCGAGACTCATATCGAGACGTTTATTAAGATATATAATTATGCTAGATCATCATGGGAACCGTTAATGGAGACGTGTGCGGTAGAAATCTATGCCACTCGAAGCCATGATGCCAAAGCCGGGATTATGGTGGATGTTGTATCTCGGCAATTGACGGAAATAACATTAACGTCCCGGAGTATTGGATTATTATCGCAAATCTCGTCATTGATTAGTGATGATGTTAAATTAAAGTCTCGGGATGATACTAGTCCGTATCGAATTTTGAACGAGACCGGATATGACATTGAAGTATGGATAGATGAAGATAACAGCAAGATAACCTCGATTCCCAATCAGCACCAGATTCCCTGGGCGTTTGAAGATTGGCGAAACGTTCGTGAGAATTTGGACACTGACAATAAACGTGGAGTTTTGGCGATAAAACTTGTTAATAGCAGGTTTGATAATATTCGTCACGTGTCATTAATGGGTGAGGGTGAAACTATTATTATGATGGACCCCCCGGTGGATGGAGTTCATTGTCGATTGGTGGTGGATATAACATTGGGAAAGGATAATATCAAGACGGTGTGGTTACGATCAACGGTGCAAGTCAAGAATGATTCCGATGTGGCAATTAGTGTAGAGAACCATCATCAAATATTGGTGATTGAATCGGGCCAGTGTAAATCGTTAGCGGTGGATCAAGTGTATAATAGTGAATTACGATTTAAACCCAATATTACTGTTGATGGTGTTCAATATGATTGGTCAAATCAACAACTTTACTGGAAACAGCTTTTGTATGGAGGAAGTCCACTTGCGTGTGGTTCATTACATGATGATACCGCCTACTACTTTCAAGCCGAAGCCAGTTATGATAAAGATGAACCATTGGCTCGGATTTATCCTCACATGCAAATGGTAATATCGTCACCGTTACAAATCACTAATCTTCTTCCGTTTAATCTAAACTATCGATTATACGATAAGGGTACCCGGAAAGACTGGAAAGGGTCGATATCGAAAGGATGTACTAATTATATTCATGTTGCAAGTCTTCAGAGTCTTTTATTGCTTAGTGTAGAGCCATTAGGGTGTGGGTTTGGTAAATCGGAATTTGCTATTATCAATGCCCCCGATAACAGCGAGTTTCACCGGGAGAATGCCATGCGATTACACCACGATGATGGCCAGCATCTTGATATCAGAGTCCATTATCCCCGGAAACACCCGGGAAACTCCGGGTTGAAAGTAATGATTTATTCGCCATATGTGATTCTCAATAAAACCAGTCACAACATCGTGGTGGCCGATAAATCCAATCAGTTGGTGTCTCATGCTAAAGCCACCGATTCAGTAATGCCGAAAATGTTTTCGTTTGATAAAGATGATAAGAAAAAACGGGGAGTTTTGAGAGTAGGCGATAGTCAGCCATCAGTTCCACTTAGTTTTGATGCTATTGGCCAGGATAATGCCGTTGCTGTCCAAATCAACGGTAAACGTAGTGAAATGAACATTGCCGTCAGCGTGGCCGAGGGTCAAGGCAAATATAATTTGACCAAAGTAATCACCATTGCACCACGGTATATTGTCAAGAATATGTTTACGGAACCACTTCAAATTGTCGAGAATGGGTCCAACAACATCCTTACCCTTGAACCTAACCAATTAGTGCCGTTGTACGGGCTCCGGTGTGTTGATAAAAAGTCATTGGTGGTGAAGTTTAGTCGAAATCTGAAATCGTGGTCGTCACCGTTTGCCATTGACGACATTGGCCAGATCTTTCTTAAAGTCTACAACGACAATATTGGCCAGGTGCTTTTGAAAGTGAACATTTTAACTGAAAACGGGACGATTTTTGTGCAAATTGAAAGTGCCAATGACCGATGGCCGTTTTCGATTCAGAATTACACCAATTGTGAGTTTTTCATTTACCAAAGCGATCCCAACGTCAATGAAAACGGTGATATCGTCAAGACCGACGTTAATTATAAACCAGTGTACTATAAAGTCCCGGCGAAAAGTGTAATGCCGTATGCCTATGATTTCCCCAATGCCATTATTAAGGAATTAGTGATTCGAGCTCATGGCCGTGAACGGGCCGTGAATTTATCGGAAATCGGCAATCTCAGGCCATTCCGATTACCCCCAACCCCAACCTCAGAACCAACTATCATTGATTTGAACGTTGTGGCCGACGGACCCACCCAATCGTTGATTATTTCCGATTACGATCCTTCAGTGAGCATGTACAAGCTTCAACGGCGTCCAGCCGACAGTTCCCAGGTGTTTGAGGCCATGGAACACGACGAAAATTACCATACTAGGATCATCACTCGGTTTGATGGGTTTGGGGTGTCGCTTATCAATGCCCGGAGCCAGGAATTAGTGTACGCCACGGTCCGGGGCTTGGAAGTCCGTTACAACGAGTCGGACTTGTACCAGACCGTTAGTGTCAAGCTCAAATGGGTCCAGGTTGATAACCAATTGTACGGGGGGATTTTCCCTATTGTAGTTTACCCCACAGTAGTGCCCCGGTCCGGCCAGGAATTGAATACGCACCCGGCATTCTCCGGGTCCATCTGTAAAGTCAAGGACGATTCCCACGGGGTGTTGTTCATTAAATATGCCACGGTGTTGCTTCAGGAAATGACAATTGAAATCGACGAAGACTTTTTGTTTGCTCTTTTGGATTTCGCCAAGATTGATGGTGCCAGTTGGAACAAACAAATCGTCGATAAGCTTTGTGAGGATTCATTGCAATTGCCCCAACCTCAACGATTATCAGAGACCAGCGACATTTACTTTGAAGCTCTTCATCTTCAGCCAGTATTGACGAACTTGTCGTTTGTTCGGACCGAACGAGTTAATGCCGAAGATAAAGCTCCGTCGCAAAACACATTGATGTTTTTCTTTAATGTGCTTACTATGGCAGTGGGGAATGTCAATGATGCTCCCATTAAACTCAATGCCCTCTTTATTGAGAATATTCGGGTCCCTATTCCGATTTTATGGGAGTCAATCCAAACCCATTACGGCCAGGCATTCTTTTACCAGCTCCATAAACTCTTGGGGTCGGCCGATGTTATTGGCAACCCTGTGGGACTCTTTAATAATATCGCCTCGGGAGTATTGGATATATTTTACGAGCCGTACCAAGGGTTTATTATCAACGATCGGCCGCAAGAGTTGGGAATTGGTTTGGCCAAAGGTGGGTTGAGTTTTTTGAAAAAGTCCATTTTCGGGTTCTCCAATACCATTGCCAAAGTTTCAGGGTCATTGGCTAAAGGATTGTCAATTGTGACTTTGGACGAGAAGTTCCAGGAACGTCGTCGTCTTAACCAACGTCGTAATAAACCCAAACACGCACTTTATGGGTTTGCTAGCGGTGCCAATTCGTTATTTGCCTCGGTTTCTTCTGGGGTTACGGGATTTGCTACTGCTCCCATTGAAGGTGCCAATTCCGGAGGTACTTCAGGGTTCTTTAGAGGTGTTGGTAAGGGCCTTGTAGGGCTTCCTACTAAAACTGCTATTGGTATTTTTGATTTAGCGTCCAATATCAGCGAAGGTATTCAAAACACCACTACGGCATTTGATGCCGACGGCTTAGATAAAGTCCGATTGCCTCGGTACATTAGCTATGATCAGGTGATTAGACCGTTTTCGCCCCGAGAAGCCCAGGGCCAGTTTTGGCTTAAATCTATTGATGGTGGCATTTATATTAAAGAGTCGTACTTGGCACATTTAGTATTACCTGGAGAAGAACGGGCACTTTTAGTAACGTTCAAAAAGATGATTCTCTTTGATATCGGGACCCTTAAAGTCCGATGGATTATTGAGTTGCATGAAATCAAGGCGATTTCCATGGAATCGACGGGGATAAATATCGAATTGACTACGAAACACGGACCGTTTATTCCGATCCCCGAAAAGGCGTCCAGAGCATTTATTTACGGGAAAATCGGTATTGCCGTTGATGACTATAACAAAACCTGTCAGGTGGTTCTCTGAGTTACACGTCTAAAAATACGTCTATATAAAAATACACGTCTGGGATTTAGTGCGTTTTCGCAACCGTTTGATAAACGTGGGGGCATTTTCGCGGGGGCAGCACTCAAACGTGAGATGAGTTGCCGTAATCGCCCCGTCAATTGTTTTGACTACTACAGCGTCGTCGTCTAATGCAAAACTGCCGACGTCACCGTCAACAGCTTTGCGGTCGACGCCGATATCGTGGAAAACCACGCGTTTGGGCCCCGATGTGGTTTGGATAAACGCATACACCGGCCCCAACGCGTCCGCGAGCCGTTTGATCTGCCGTGATGTCATCGTCCATTTTATCTGGCTCCGGTGTTTATTGATCTTATATGCTGTAGAAAAGTCGTACGACGACACAAACCTTGGTTTAGCCATAAACAACTGCCGTTGCAAACAGTGGCCTAATAAATCGCCTCCCACGTCGCCGAGTTTAGTCTCTAATGTCGTATAATTATCATCATCGTAAATTGGGATGCGATCCGATTGAACGAGAATTTCGCCTCGATCGAACTTGGTGGGGTGGAGGGTTTGTACCGTTACGCCTGTGAACGGATCATCGTTCATTAACGTATACTGGATCGGCGATGACCCGGAGTATCGAGGTAATAACGACGGATGTACATTGATTCCGCCGTACCGCACGCGTTCAAGAAACGTCTGGGGAATCAAATTACCATATGACACCGTCACTGCGAGGTCATAGTCGTGTAAAGTGGCAATCTCGTTGATTTCAGAATTGGTATCAGCTCGTAATACTTTGATGCCATGTCGCACCGCGAACTCGGCCAACGGCACATCTTTGATACGGAGGCCTCTACCACTAGGTTTTAACGACCGCGTAACAACATCAATCGAGCCAATGGCCCTGATGGCTGCCATCGCCCGTGTTAAACACCGTACGCTGAACCCGTCACCGCCAAAATACGCAATTCTTAGCCCTATCATTGTACTGTTTTCTGTCCGCACTGTTTTTTGCACTGTTTTTTGTCGCACTTTAATGTTTGACTATGATTCCTCCCACCATTCTTAAAACATTGGTCCTACTATCGTGCACGTTCCTCGGCTTGATCTGCGGCACCATGTACCTATATTCGTCGTACAGTCCGCAACTTGCAAGCCGGCTCAATTATTCCGTAGCCGATTCTTCCAAGATTGCTCAGTTTGGCACTATCGGTGTAGCGATCGCGGGCCCTATTAGTGGTAGGGTCGTTGATCAACGGGGATATACGACGGCATTGATAATTGGCGCCGTGTGTATAATAGGGGGATACTTGGGATTGAAACAACAGTTTGATTTTAGTCATTCCAATTTGTCGATGACGTGTAGTATGCTCTTACTTATAGGTCTCGGATCGACGTTTATTAATTCTGCGTGTTTAAAATGCTGTGCAGTGACATTCCCCAGTATTCGGGGCGTGGCCACATCGTTGCCGTTGGCATTGTATGGACTAAGTGCGTTATTCTATTCGGTGATCGGATCGATATTCTATCCCGGCCAAACGTCTCAGTTTTTAGGGTTCTTGGCGTATTCGGCATTGGCAATATTAGCTGTGTGTGCTCCCACCATTGTCATTATCGATGGCGAACACTCAGCCCGAAGGAATAAACTAAAACAACCGGGTCCGGGTATAGAAATGGTGACCCTAAGTCCACGAAAACATTTGCGCAGTGAATATCCATCACCAGCTCCTAAAGACACCGAATTATACGGCTACCAGTTATTTATTTCGCCGATGTTTTGGCTCATCTTTTTGGTGACAGGATCATTAGCGGCAATGGGACAAATGTATATATATTCGGTGGGATATATTGTAAAGGCATTGGTAGAGAATGTTGTGGATGAATCATTTACCAGCGATCTGATTGAGGCATTAATCCAAACCAATCAGCAGTTTCAAGTCGGGCTTTTGTCCACCACTAATTGCATTGGACGATTATTGTCGGGGATTCTTGGTGATATAATAACTCAATCGTTTAGACAACGACGATCATGGCTCCTCTTTATTCCCGCTGCAGGGTTAACACTTACTCAAATCATGGGCTACGTGATCTCCGACTACCATTCCCTCACTATAATGTCATTATTAACGGGATTCTTTTATGGGTTCACGTTTTGTATCATGCCGTTGATCGTGGGCGACGTGTTTGGCATGGATAACTTTTCTCTGAATTGGGGGATAGTGTGTCTTGCCCCGATATTACCGAGTTTTTACTTTACCAATTTGTTTGGTAAGACATTTGACTCACATTCCGTAGATATTAATGGCAGGCATTTGTGTGCTAACGGTAACCAATGTTATAATTCCATCTTTAAGCTCAATTTAGTAGTCACGTGTGCAACCTTGATAGCAGTAGCGATATTGAATTTTGGATATTCTCGGTTTTTACAACGACCCAGCAACGTCAAGGCATTTCATTAACGTATAGTATTAATAATAGATCATAATAGAGTAAATGTAATAGTGCGCACTTTAGTTGTTTGTGGAGAGGATCACAAATCCATGCAAAATAACCATAACGACAATGACGCTAAATTGGCAAGCAGAGCCTCGCGGTTCGCTCGTAGGAATACCGACTACGGGTTTGTCAGCAGGGGCGAAGACTCACGGCTTCAGCACAGTGCCAAAGAACGAGAGAAATACTTTAATAAGATCGTACAGAGGTTTGTGACTTATTGTGAATCGATTGCCACCTCTACGTTGACCCAGGAACTTGGCAATTATACTGCAGGCACTGGCAACGATAAAGGTGAAAAAACCGACGTGACTATGGATTCGATTCTCGCCTCATTACGTAAACTCCGTGAGGCCATGATCAATATTACTCCCGATAAGTTTACTATTCGAGTGTTTTTGTTTTCGATTCGGATCGCCGCCAATATCGGCCATTATCAAACCTACGTCCCAGCCATCAAATTCCTCTTGAGCAACTGTAAGGGGTTAACGGAGGTCAAGGAGATACAAGAGATTAGTACATTGTTAATTCTTCACTTGAGTCATTTCAATAACCTAAATCTTCAAGCCCTTAAATTATATTTCCAGTACCATAAAACCGTGGATGACGATACCAAGCTCTTTGGGATACTCCAAAGCTGGGCCACCAAAGACTTTTATACTTGGGTAAAGTACTACAACAACGAAAATGATATAGCGAGATCCAAAATCATGCGGTTTGGGATAAATGCGGCGATTGATAACATTGTGCAGAACATCGAGGTGTCGTACTTTCATTTGGATAAACGGTTTTTCCAAGACCTTTTACCCCAGGGCACCAAGGTAGAAGATTTACCGCAATATGGCGTTAAATGGAGGGATGATAATGGAGTATTGGTAATTAGAGACCGCAGGCATTAAAGTTCGCGGCGCGGCGCCGCGGGGTGGTGGCCATCCCTTGCATCGCACTGTGAGGGCATAGATTTATTTGCCTCGAGTATAGCAATGTTGAACGCCACCGTGAATGATTTGCCGGACGTGATTAAAATCGATGATATAACGTCGGGTAAAATAGAGCCTACTTTAATATACAACGAGATATCCCGGCTAAAAATCGAAATCAATATTCTAAGACACGATATGTCTAATCTCGTTAAATCGTTTGCTCATATCCCTGAAGGCACTTCCCAGACGGATTATTATAATGCAATCCACGACAAACTCAAGATCATCCAAACAAATATACGGGAATATTGCGTTCAGTATAATCGATTGTTGCCGATAATTAATTTGGCCCAAATAAAATTGGGCAATGAAGTAGAGGTGTTACCCAAGAAGGAGATTAAAAAGATTAAAAAGTAATATGGTCTAAACCACAGCAAAACGAATCCAAACGAATAATGATTATATATTGTAGTATATGTTACTGTTACCCTGAATTACCCTGAACTGACTCATTATCTATGATTATATTTTTCAGTGCGATTATCGAATAATATCAACATGTCGTTAGCATTAAAAAATACGTTCGCCAAGTGTAAGCAGGAACACCGTAATGCGTTAGTGACGTTCATCACCGCAGGGTTCCCCACTATTGATGACACCATTCCCATTTTACAGGGATTACAACGTGGTGGTGTCGATATCGTTGAGTTGGGCGTACCATTTTCCGATCCCATTGCTGATGGACCCACTATCCAAGTCGCCAATACCACGGCGTTGGAGAATGGTGTAACGGTGCCAATGTGTTTAGAAATGGTGAAAAAGGCCAGAGAAGCAGGGGTGACGATTCCGATCGTGCTCATGGGTTACTATAATCCGATTCTTAAATATGGCGAAGAAAAAATGATCAAGGATTCCGTCAAGGCTGGTGCTGACGGGTACATTGTTGTCGATTTACCACCGCAGGAAGCAATCAATTTCAGGTCGATATGTGCGGCCCATGGAATTACCTACGTCCCTCTTGTGGCTCCAGCCACCACCGACGAGCGGTTGCAAGTATTGGGCGAAATTGCTGATTCTTTCATTTACGTGGTATCGAGAATGGCCCCCACGGGAGCATTAACGGAGATCTCCCACGATATTCCTCAGTTGTGCGCGCGAGTACGGAAGTACGCAAACGGATCTCCGTTGGCAGTAGGGTTTGGAGTATCGACTAGGGAACATTTCTTGCAAGTCGGTAACGATGCCGAGGCGGTGGTGATTGGATCAAAGTTCATTACCTATATTAACGAGAGCCAGCCGGGTGACCGTGGTAATGCTGCCTACAGATTTGCCCAGGAGATTTTGGGAGACGGATTTACAGCCGATCCTCCTAAAGTTTATAATCATCAAGTGGGCGATGTAAAAACTATAAACCCGGTGTTGGAGGAACAGCATAAACACAATCCCAAGTTCGGTGATTTCGGAGGCCAGTTTGTTCCCGAGGCACTTTATGCTTGTTTAGCAGAGTTGGAACAAGCGTTTGAAGCTTGTATTGCTGACCCGGAGTTTTGGCAAGAATTCCGTAACTTATATTCGTACATTGGAAGACCATCATCGCTCCATAAAGCCGATCGGCTCACCGCGTATGCGGGAGGGGCTCAGATTTGGCTAAAACGTGAGGATTTAAATCATACGGGGTCACATAAAATTAATAACGCGTTAGCTCAAGTATTGATTGCCAAGCGATTAGGTAAAAACAAAATCATTGCTGAAACCGGTGCAGGCCAGCATGGAGTGGCTACAGCTACGGCCTGTGCTAAGTTTGGCATGGAATGTACGGTGTTTATGGGAGCGGAAGATGTTCGCCGTCAAGCATTAAATGTGTTTCGAATGCGTATTTTGGGAGCCAAGGTTATTGCCGTAACTAATGGCACTCAAACGTTACGGGATGCTACTTCCGAAGCGTTTAGGTATTGGGTATCACATCTTAAAACCACTCATTACGTTGTAGGATCTGCCATTGGCCCCCATCCTTATCCGACATTGGTGCGAACGTTTCAAAGTGTGATTGGTGAGGAAACCAAACAACAGTTTAAAGAATTAAACGATGGCAAGTTACCGGATTATGTGGTTGCATGTGTAGGCGGAGGTTCCAATTCCGTAGGAATGTTTGCCCCGTTTGAAAACGACTCGCAAGTGAAAATGTTGGGGGTGGAAGCCGGTGGTGATGGTATTGATACCGAACGCCATTCGGCCACGTTGACAGTAGGAATACCGGGAGTTTTCCATGGCGTAAAGACTTATGTGCTACAGGACAACGATGGACAGGTCCACGATACTCATTCGATTTCCGCGGGTCTTGATTATCCCGGCGTAGGTCCACAGTTGGCGTATTGGAAAAGTACGGGGCGCGCTGATTTTATTGCTGCTAGCGATGCTCAAGCGTTGCAAGGATTTCGGTTATTATCGCAACATGAAGGGATCATTCCTGCCTTGGAATCGTCTCATGCCATTTACGGTGCTGTAGAGCTTGCCAAGACATTGGACAAGGACCAACATGTGGTGGTTAATTTGTCGGGCCGTGGTGATAAGGATGTGCAGAGTGTTGCCGAAGCCCTTCCGAAATTGGGTAATGAAATCGGCTGGGATTTAAGATTCGAATCCGATCCCAGTAAATCTGGATAAATACACAAATAAATAGATTGCGCGTTTTGGGTAATGAGTAACAATGCCAATACTTTAATTACAGACCTTGCTAGGCTTCTTAATATAGGGGAAATCGATGATTCAACGTTACAGTTGTGTATAAAGTTACTAGACGAGGGTGTTGATCCCCAAGTGTTGGCCCTGAGTATTCAAAAGATCAAATCTGAGACTAGGTCCATATATAACATATAATACAATATAATAATACATAATAGAATACAAAATTTATGCAAACCCTCGAGTTTTCTTCCGTTTTCGTTGACTCTGGCTCTGACTAAAAGGCTTAAACTGCAGACTTTGTGATAATGCTGGTTGGGATTGTGAAAGATTTATAGTAGGAACTTCGGGGGCTTGTAATTGTGGTTGACTAACACGATTAATCACCATAGGTTCTTCATAGTTGGTATCCCAATCATCCAAAATTGCTCTGGTACTGGAACATGCGCCATTCAATGAATCGGCAACTGGCTGCGGTGGACCATCTTGTTTAACACGTAGTAAACTTGTTGCTAGTAATATGATAAATTGTCGAAATGAACTAGACCGAGTTTGTTTCTTGATAGCTTTATGGTCTGCGTATTGTTGAAATACTTGGAAAAAATCTTGGATCGTTGTGGGGTTTGTGGTGGTCCCATTTAATACTTTAAACTTTGTAATCACATCGACACAGTTGATCAATGTAATATTTTTTTCACGAAAATGGTCAGTTAATTGTTCAATCATCGAGTCCAATTCGTCGATATTAGTTACTATGGGCACATCTCGAGAAATGTCCGCTAATGATAAGTATTTGGAGAAGTCTTTGTGTGATCCTAATTCAAATGCATACTTTTGAACAGCAAAAAGGTCATTGTCAATTTTGGGGGTTTTTGTTAATTCTTTAGCTAAAGCAAGAAATTCCACTTTAGAAAACTTACCAAAGAAATTGGCATTGTAGTTCCGTAAAGAAATCTTCTGGATATTGTCATACACTAATTCTTTTTCACGTGAATACGACGCTGGCATAGACTCTGTAGCTGCCACCAACGTGGAATTGATTGATAAGTCTAACCGCATATCAAATATAACATACACTTTTTCAGCAGCAGTTTCAGAAACACTTGGCATTCGTCGAGGTTTCTGGTAAAACGAGGCATTCAATCGATGAATACATATGGTTTGAATAGGTACATTTCCTCCAAAAATAGGAATGGCAGAAGGCAAAGTTAAATGGTACGGTTTGTTATCAATCATCCCGAATGTATAACAAAGAATCATTGGTGACGTTTGGCAATAAATTAAACAAATAAACGTATCGCCGTCTTTATGAACAGCTAGTTTCAATGTAGGATCCGATTCCGATAAATAATGTTTCCATGATATGAGCCTTTTGGGAACACCGCTAATATCAACCCAAATAAGTTCTTGGGAAGTCAAAATGAATAAATACATAGTATCGGGAACTGGGAGTTGTACATCTCTAATAGTAGACCATGTTTCTGCAGAAATGATCTTGTCTATAGTTTTTTGTTTCATATGTATCTTGACCAAACTACTTCTTGATGCTATAAATATACCTTGATCAATACTCCACACTCTTCGCCAATTAGATAATTCGTAGTTACCAGCAATCACTTTTTGGTCGATAACGTCAATTTTATCACATCTAAAGTCCATCGTTCCCAGAAACGTTATCCGAAATAGTCCTCCTTTGATATCAACTACTAATACATAATGTGATCCTGGGGGTCCGAAACATATATCTGCTAAACCATACCCATCCATATTGTTTTGACCGATTTCACAAATGAATTTCAAATCTACCCCTTGCAGCACCTTTGTGCAATTAAATACATAAACCTTTATCCCAGATCTTACTAAAAGATAATCCACAAGAAAGTCGCCGGGTCGGTACGGTCGTTTATGAGTGATAATTTGCCGTATTGGCTCATTTAAATGAACTTTGACACTTTCAACAAACTTTGGGTCCGTTACATCTCCAGCTTGCCGGACCTCCGCCACTTCAAGAATATTGCCATTTTGTCCCGATGCAAATGCTACTGCCATATCTGTTCGAGTCAGTTTTACTCCGCTACGGATGTAAAAGAAGTTTATTAGGGTTCCAAAAGTAGGGTCATATACATCGAGGGATTTCCGGCATAGACGAGTATTTTCTTTAACCAGCTTTCGTCGATGAATATATTTATATTCTTTCTTGTATTTATCGCTCAAATCGAGATTATGCCCATCATAAATGTCAGTTTGTTTAGGTCTTAGACATTTTGTGTCATTAGTAAGACAATGAAGTTTCGGTCGGTGTAATTGAGCGAATTCTATAGAAAAATCGGGGGCTTCCGATGTGCTGGGCACAAGGACTCCATTTCCAGGTACACCATAAGTTAATTGGAGACCTAAGCCCTTTTTGTGTCCCCACATATAATGCTTTACGAACCGCGATGATTTATGTCTGTGCGTAATTGACATAATTACGATGATTATTTGGCCAGTTCTCTTATTTGTTCTAATGTCGGCAACCAAAAGTTTGGGGGACTCCTTTGAGTTTGATTTGGGACTGCAATATGATACAGAGTCAATTGACGAGTCACTAACTGGCAAATATAAGCAATCTTCGGACTCTTCATTGTTATGGGGACCTTACCGATCCGGACTTTACTTCGGAATCAGGCCCCGAATCCCTCGTTCAGTGCTTTCAGGATTAATGTGGTTCAATATGGATACATATAACGGTGTCCAAAAGATTCGGCATTTCTATGAACAACACGATTCGATGAAAAAGGCCAATTGGGTTTATTACGACCCCAGATTTGGAGGCAGGCAGGTCATTAATGATCGAGAGTGTCATATTAATTTGGTCATTGATTTTATTAAAAGTGCAGATGGCAATTCGTGGGGGGCAAAAGTTAAGCTTGTACCCCATAAAGGGTTTGAGCAGGTAAAAACCTCTTTGATATGGTATAGTTGTCTTGAGACCAATGTTAAGGAGGTTGATATGCTTGGCCAGGAAAAGGGTAATGGGATCCTTGACCTTGATATGAATATCGATTTTAACTCGGCATATTTAGCTCCTATGAAGCTAAAAGGAATATCTGAAGAATTGGGCATGTTTGATATAGTTATAACTGAGGGTGCCAGTAATCAGTATCCGGAAAGTTTTATTGAAGGAGATGAGTTGGATCCAAAACTTACTCATCATACGAGTCTTCGGGTTCCCAATGATCAAATATGGCAGGCAAAGGACATTTTCATGACCCTATTACAAGATTCCATGTCCAAAACAGCGCAAGAATATCCTGAACAAGAAGTTCCTCCGTATCAGTCATATATTCTTAGAGATCTTAATAAATTCCAGGGAAATGCTCATTTCTTTCAGAAAGTTTACCAAGGAGGTGGAGAGTTTGATGTCACGTTTAACAATGTCATGACTCCGGACAGTGATAAAATTCATTCTCATAACTTTAAACAGAAAACTCTGGCGGTTTTGAACAAATTCCACACAAAGTTTGCTGAAACATTTACATTAAACGCTCCGTTTGATACTAAAGAGTATGTGCCATTTGCCAAAGAATTGCTTTCGGGGTTATTAGGAGGGGCATCTTACTTTTATGGTGACCATTTAGTGGATCGTGAAACTCAGTTTGATGAGGAAGCGTTTGAAAAATACGAATTAAAAGGAACCTTTGAAGGTCCTCATGAATTATTTTCGTTAGTACCTTCACGACCATTTTTCCCTCGAGGATTTTTGTGGGATGAAGGATTCCATGTATTGCCATTATTAGAATATGATTCCGACCTTGTATTGGAAATTATACAGTCGTGGTATAAGTTGATCGATGACGATGGCTGGATAGCTCGAGAACAGATTTTAGGACCTGAACTGAGAGCTCGAGTCCCCGAAGAGTTCCAAGTCCAAAGTCCCCAAATTATTAATCCGCCCACGTTAATGTTGGCATTTACGCTATTACTTGAAAATTCCGATAATACGCCTGCTGTTATTTCCAATTATGGAGGGATGGGGTCCATGAAGGATGAATTGGGCCATTTGGTTATTAATCATCGTGAATTATTAACTAATTATAGTAAACAAATCTATCCTCGATTAAAGTCTCATTATAATATGTTCAAAAGGACCCAAAAGGGATACTTTGAAGACTTTGATCGTTCTAAGGATATGGAAGCTTATAGATGGCGAGGACGAACCGAAACTCATTGTTTGGCCAGTGGTTTAGATGATTACCCTCGAGCCTTTCCAGCAGATATAGCAGAGTTGAATGTTGATCTACTCTCATGGATGGGAGTGATGGCGAGATGTATAAAGCTAATTGCTCAAACGTTGGACAATACAGAAGACATTAAGTATTATCAAGCCATTGAGGATGATGTTGTTAGTAATCTTGATGCTATACATTGGTCACATGAAAATGGGGTTTACTGTGATGTATCAGTCAACGAAGACGATGAAGAAGTTCATGTCTGTTATAAGGGATATGTTTCAATTTTCCCATTTATTACGAAAATGATGAAACCCACTGACCATGAAAAATTGGGCAAAATCATCGACTTTATTAGCGATCCTCAACAATTATGGTCAGACTACGGATTAAGATCAATTTCCAAGTCCGATCCTACCTATAGAACGGGAGAGAATTATTGGCGGTCACCAGTGTGGATCAATATTAATTACTTGGCGCTTGATGCTTTGAAAACCTATAAACAAATGGACATACCACCAGCCTTGGCACTTAAGATTGGTGAGACCTATCACAAATTACGTCTCAACGTAGTAAATAACGTTTTCAATGAATGGAAAAGAACAGGATTTGTCTGGGAGCAATACGATGACGAGACTGGTACAGCCAAAGGTGCTAAGAATTTTCTTGGATGGAGTTCGACGGTTATTTTAATGATGAAGATGCCTGAGTATATTTAATCGCACCAAATTTATGACACAGAAACTTTAGACTTTTATAGTACTGCGATAATGTATAAACCTAAGATTGAAAGTATAGTTCTTAATTACCTAATACAAGAAGGATATAAGGAAGCAGCCTTGTCATTTGCTAAAGAAATACACATTGATTTATCCAAACAGTCTTGTGAGGACACGGTTCTTGACTCACAATCCGTGGAGTTTCTTGCTAAGTTAAAGCGCACACTGGATGACCAATTCAATCTGGTAATAAATAACCACAAGTTCCCTGAAGTTCCCAAAAATCATGATATCGACAGTGATAGTAACCACCGTTCAGTGGTAAGAGGGTTTTCAACCATTAATGAGCGCATGGAAATCAAACATTTGATATTGAAGGGGAAAGTAACTTTGGCGATTGCTAAAATAAGTGAATACTTTCCAACTGTGTTGGACAGTAATAACCTTTTGCATTTCAATTTACTACGATTGAGTTTAATTGAGATGATTCGAAACCACAAAGTTTCTCATTTGGATAGTGACTATGAAACTGAAAAACAATTCTTGGGGGATGTATTGTCGTTTGTACGAAATAATCTTATAAACAAAGTTACCAAATCTTTTAAATTGTTGAAAAAACTAGAAATCACCATGAGTTTATTATGTTTTAATTTAAATTCTCAAGTATCTTCTGTAGAAGAGCTGAATGATTTACCACAAGAGTTGAAATCATTATTTGATTTATCATTACGAACACAATGTTATAGACTGGTGAATAAAGCCATTCTTGATTTGAATAAAGCTTCGGGCCAGGATGAGTTACAGGATTGTGATGCTGACCAAAAGTATTTTGATAAATTGAAATATGGCGATAAACTCGATTATGACTTTTCCCAGATTAATCAACAAGATATTGAACAATACACTAAGGGTATGGTAGTGGATTCTGATATTGATGTGATGGAACTAGTAGGCGAAGAAGATAACCAAACCAGTATAGGCGAAGAATCCAGTGATGAAGAGTCTGATAAATTTAGGGAATTGGCATTAGATTCTAAATTGGAACGATTGCTTAAAGTTTGGAGTATTACCGAAGATAGACTCAATGAGTTGAAATCTTTGTCGACATAATAATCATAATATCCGTTAATATAAAACTATACAATCGATTATATCCCCTGTACCAATATTACATTTACTCAAATACTCTAGGTTTTTGTCGCTACCAATCTCCTGGGAACTGCTATTATATACAAGTACTTGATTTATGGATTGCACAGGAGTAAACTGGCTAAACACTACTGACGAATTTAAAAGCGTTAATGTCTTTTGTCGTAAATGCTCAATTGTCGAGCCATATTCCGGTTCGGGATTACCTTCAAAGTCTTCAGGACTAAACTCAAAATGATATTTAATAAACTCTTGCAGAAACGCCAGTGCTTTCAATTGCAGTAACGTCTTCCAACTTATTACATTGTACTTGGATTTCTGTTTCATACGATAATACTCTCGGACATTATCAATATCTTTATTACGAGCCACATTGAGTCGAACATAAACATGAGCACAATGAATAGGTACTTCTGTAAAAATGTCTTTGGCATGATATTCCCATAATCCCAAGTAAATCCCAACCCAATATATCGTTTCGTATACTAAAACAGTCCATGCGCTAAGTATTATCGTATAAGTAATACCTTTGCTTAAAGGTGTTATTAATAGATTCTCTGACATCGAGTTAGACCTGAGCATATTCTCCAAAAACCTATCAGCCACCTGTAGATACTCCTTAGCCGCTACGTTACATTTTTGGAGGATAGCATAACTTTCTGATATATAATATTTGCTCAATAGTAAAACGTTCATATATAAATTGCGACGTTAGTGAGATTTACAAATTGTTTTTTTTGCAACTTTAATAGCCGCCCATGTCTCGAGTCCAAAGTTTTACGTTTAAAAAGTTCTCTAAATTCGTTATCAACGACACCGATGCGCCAGGGGAAGCAAATACATGGTACCATTACCCCCAAAGAAACGGGTTCACGGTGTCGTTTTTATTTTTACACGGAAAGATTGATATTACGATTTATTACCTAGGCGAGACTTTGGAACACATAAGTTTGGATTCATTCGATTTGGGTACGTTGTCATTTTTCTGTAAATGGCCATCAATTGGAGGTAAAATTTTGGACCATCGGCGCAAGACACTAAAGCGGTTTCAATTGACATTTTCTGAATCTTTTCAATTTGAAGCGTTTATTAAGCACGCAAAACAATTGAAAATTAAAATCAGAGAAAGTGAACATCAATTACAATCGACCCAACAGTCTGCCTCGCAAATATGTTCTCAAGTATACTCCCAAATTCCATTCCTGAGTCAAAATGGACTCACCAAGGGCAGCCAAACCGATGTAAAATCTCAAGTCCCAGGCAAATCTGGACCCCATGCCCACAACAGCAGCCAAGATCACATTTATCCGTCACAAATACCTATGCACCCACCGCATAAAGAAATCAAAGTTTCTCCCAAACAATCTACCCTAGCTATTTCCCCTCTATTACAACCATCTAATTTCAACAACACACCTCTTTCCTTTTATCCAAGCAATTATTTATTAAGTCCAAATGAATCAGCATTGACTAGTGAAAACCTCCTACAAGACAACATTTGGCTTTCACAGTATATGGATAAAGATACTAAACCAGTGCTGCAGGAAGTGACAGAAAATCCCTTGTCTAAATTTCGTCAATTAAATCAAAACGCAAAAAGAGAATATTTGCTTGAATTATTGCAAAGTCCTGAATTCATTAAAACCATTAAAGAAATTGATAATGTCATTTTTCACGACGTTTGATATGGCTAGCCGAAATATCGGCCTGGAACCTTATTCCATCGTTTTATACTTAAACCATCATCTTGCACAACGTGTTCAGGTACTAATCGATAACACTTTCTCCAAGGTAAAAACTTGAATTGCACAAACCAATACAAGCCACTACACAATAATAATATAAAAGAAACAATTGGATAAGGTAGCCACGATTCTGAGCCAGGAGGATTGCTTTGACCCACAAAAGGTGCAACCAATAAATAGCTAGTGAATAGAATCACAAATATCACCCCAAAACTATTGGCCCGTATTGGAGCTCTTGAACCGGGATATTTTTTACGTAGTACAAATATGCCAACAGCTACAGCTAACGTATACATCTGTACAGGGTATCCTTCAGTAGCCACGACATAACGGTAAGCATTACCGCTTGGAATCAACCATAAACATAATCCTGTTAATCCAACACATAAAATAATCGAATTCATTGGAGTACCAAACGGACGGTTAGATGCCATGAATTGAGATCTGGGTAAGAAGCCCTCCCTAAAAGACTCTTGAGTCATTCTTGATATCGAATACACTACCACAAAAATATTGCCACCGGTACAAATCACGATTGATATCGTTAAAAGCTTTGAGCCCAAATGATAACCAAAAACTTTCTCAAAGAGAATAGCTCCTATTAAATTACCACTATCCATTAATTCGTCATCGGACAATGCCCATAAGTAACATAAATTAAATATGGAATAACCTATAATGATAATGGCTAAAGATGAGGGTCCAGCAATTTTATATGTTCTGACAGGATCTTTAACTTCATTTAAATTGGCATGACTCAAATTCCATCCTGCCAATGTAAATGATTCCATGATAATGGCACTCGATATAGATGCTATTGAAACGTCACCTTTGGCATTAAAAAACGTACTCCAATGCAACTGCTTCTCTATACCCGTGACTGATTCCGGTAAAAAACAAACATAAAGGCCAGTCAAACTCATTATAATCAACAATAAAATTTTTAATCCACCAATAAAGTTTTGAACCATAATACCATGATTAAGACTAACGCTATGGAACGCTCCTGCTATTAGCACAAATACCCCGCCCACGACTCTTGAGTTAGTGTCAGTGACTGGAATATCAAAAGATCTCAAGAAATATTCCCCAAATATAAGGGCACCCAGTAATGCAAAGCCAAATAGAACCGCATAAATCAGGAATATCACCGATACTAGCATAAAGGGTTTATCATATATGACTTCAAGAAACGTCTTTGTACCCCCACTTCGAGGAATAAGTGACCCCAATTCTAAATAAATATAAAGCCCACTTGTAGCTAAAAGGTAAGCAAAGAACCAGGAAAGAAAATACAAAAACGGAGACCGACCACAACTTACATATGCTGCAGATGATGCCGCAAATATCCCCGATCCTAAAGTCCTCGATATAAATAGTACCATTACCGAGTAGATTCCCATATGTCTGCCTTGAGGAGCATCTTCCAATCTTCCCAAGGGAATAGTGCTCTTTTGGTCAAATTCAGGAGAGTCTAGCATCAATGGCCTGATAATATGGGGCATTTCCTCGGAAGGATCATCTAACCTAGAATATGTATCATCATTATCATAAGCCAGCGATGCAAAAAGCGTCATAGATACAAGACGCGAAATGAGAGTTCCACAGTTTTGAGTAACACAATTTTAATTAAATATTTACTAAACGTTATTGACCATAGAAATCCAATCACGATTGTGAGACATTCACGGTGTTATTCTTCTTAGCAACAAAGGCTTCTTTGGCCAACTTAGTTAAAGTCTCTAATTCCCCACTGTTTTCACACATACTATAGAACAAACTGTTCTTATCGATGATTAAAGTGTATGGATCATCATATTCGACAACCTGACCTGCATCCATGACCAAAATCTTGTCATAATCAATAATCGATCTCAATCTGTGGGCAATGGTCAAAATCGTGGAAGACGAAAATTCTTCTCTGATAGTTTGTTGGATCAAAGCATCTGACTCATAGTCAATAGAAGCAGTTGCTTCATCCAATAAAATAACCTTGGGGTTTCTTAACAATGATCTTGCCAAACACATCAATTGTCGTTGTCCTTGAGATAAATTCGATCCTCCTTCAGAAACAGTCGATTCAAGGTCTAAGAATTGGTTTTTATTTTCTTGCAATGAAATTTCAGCAGGCGACAACTTCAAGCCTTCAGCAGTGACTAAATTGACTCTTCTTAATGCTTCAAACATTTCTTCATCCGTATATGAGCCAAAAGGATCCAAATTACTTCTGATAGTTCCTGTGAATAATGTGGGATCCTGAGGAATAATGGTTAATGCTTGACGCAAATTCTTCAATCCAATTTTACAAATATCAACACCATCAATAAAAATGCTACCGGTTTCAGGATCAAGGAATCTAAAAAAGGCAGTGATAATGGTAGATTTACCAGCACCGGTTCGGCCCACAATACCGACTTTGTTTCTTGCTCCAACATGGAAGGAAATATTTTTGATAACTCGAGGCAAGTTTGGTGCATATCTCAAACTTACATCTCTTACATCAATTTCTCCCGATTCAGGCCAAGACTTCCTGGGCTCAGTTTCAGGGATTTTATGAGGAGGTTCTTGATCAATCTCAAAATATTCTTGCAATCTTTCAACAGAGTTCATGTTCATTTCAATGATGGAATAAAGTCTCACTATCCACAAGGCACTCTCGCTGAAAGCAATGGCATATGATAACGACAATCCCGCTAAACCAGCATCCAATTTATTGATGGACAAAAGAACAAATATACCCGAGATAAATGTAACCATGGCACCGGCCATATCAATACGCACCGATAACCATCTATTAGCAACCCACACATAAAAGAACGGTTTGTTATTGGCATCAATCTTGGTGATGTTTTGCCTCATAAACCTTGATTCTACTCCATAAGCTCTAATGGTTGCAATCCCTGATAATGATTCGGAAAAGTGTTGGTGAATTGGCGACTTACTAATAGATTCATACCTGTTCAAGTCTCTGGAAAGAGAAATGTATAAAAGACCAATCACATAGTAGACAAATGCAATCAAAAACGCAAAAATTAAAAAGCCAGGAGTAATGAATGTAATTAAGCACAAAGTAAAAGCACATGTGACCACACAACTAAAAGTAAATTCGGCAAACGGCGTCAAGTCTTGATCGACAGCTTCAATATCCTTGGAGAATCTATTCATGATCCGACCAATAGGAGTTTTATCAAAAAATCTGAGTCTGGCATTTAAAACGCTGGTTAATACTTTGATGAACATTCTATTGGAAGCATCAACACCGGCAAAAAATGTGGCAAGGATTTTAGTACAAGTAACCACACAATATACCAATCCAATGATTCCATAAATCATAATATAATATAATGGTTCATGGTATTGCTTGAGGGTATGGATGGCATCTCTAGCTTTAGTGTAAGTTTGAATTATATTATCAGGTCTGATCGTGTCATAAATTGGCTTTACACCCAAAGTCAAAACTGTAGTTTTGACTGAACTTTGATCACTTTGAGACCATTCTCTTAACCACCACGACTGAACAATATAAACAGCTTGTGACAAAATGTATAAGGAAAGAAGAAAAGTCCAGGTTTTCAGTCCCCCAAAAAACCGAAGATAACGACTATAAACCTTACGGGAAACTGCTCCTACTGCTTTAGCTTCCTCTTCGACCAATTTCCCGTCAAATTTACCAGTTGACTTATCGGCTTCACCAGGTACACTGTTATGTTCAGTAGCATTTTGTTCGTCATTGAAAGCTTTCAATTTAGCTTCGATCTTGGCAGATTTAGCTTTGAAGTCTTCATTTTTGGCAGCCTTTTGTGCATCCTTGCTCAAATCAGTAGATGATTGATTACGAGAATTCAAAACTGAGGATTTGATTAAATCATCAGTACCTAAATCACCAGATGCTAACAATTTAGCAGGCGTGTTTTGACTGGTGACTCTTCCATTAGCCATCATAATTACCCAATCAGCATTTTGAACTGTTAAGGGAACGTTATGACTCACTAAAATACATGTTCGGTTAGTCATTAAAGGACCACAAATACAATTCTCATAAATCCATAAAGAAGTATGAGAATCAACTGCCGATAAACAATCATCCAACAACACCGTTTTGGAATTAGAGTATAAAGCTCTTGCCAACGATACACGCTGTTTTTGACCTCCTGACAAAGTGATACCCTTTTCTCCAATTTCCGTCAGATCACCTGCCGATAAAATTTCCAAGTCTCTGGTTAAGCCACATGCCTCTATAACATTATCATATCTATCCTGGTTGAAAGGAGAACCAAAAAGAATATTTTGCCTAATAGAATCATTAAATAACCAGGCTGATTGTGAGCAATACGCTACAGAATCAGTCAAACCTGTGGCTTTATCAATTACCAATTCATCCCTGGGAATAATACCCGGTAAAAATACTTTCCCGTCAATTAAATCCATTTCACCCAAAAGCGCCAACAATAATGAAGTTTTCCCACTACCAGTAGGACCAAAAATCACATTCAACTTTTCTTCTTTAAAGGCAACATTGATGTCTCTTAATTTAAAACTATTAACATCGCTTTTATTCCAAGCAAAGGTAGCATTTTCAAAACCAATAGAAGGCGAATCAGCCGAAGGTTTTGCAGTCAATTGATCATATTTAGAAGTTTCTACTTCATCCAAGAAATCACCCACTCTATCTAAAGAAACTTTTGATTGGATGACTAAAGCGGTCATATCAGCCAATTGATCCAAAGGAGCTCTTAATAATGTAAATAACGATAATGCCGTAAATGCTACTGGAGCAGTTAAAGGTTTTCCTTCAATCATAATATAACAATAAAATGAGAAAACGGTAATCAAAGTTGGGGTTAATAACCAAATTGTTGAACTCAGAACCCACATGATACACCTTCTTCTTAATTTTTGCAATTCTTGATTCCTTAAATTCATAATATCCTCAAAAAAGTTATCTTCCCAGGCGAAAAACTTGATGATTCTAATACTTTGCAAGGTTTCATTCAATTTTTGAATTCTTTTATCAGTAATGGCCAACATGGCCTTTTGTAAGTTACCCAAGTATTTTGCAAAGTAATAGTTGGCAGGACCCGTAACACAAATGACGGAAGCTCCAACTAAAGCACTCCATCCAAGTAACTGGTACAAGGCAAGAAGACAGACAAATATCATGATAATCGCACCACTAAAGTAATGCAAATAACCACAAACTTCCGACACCTTAAATGCATCAATGGCCATTAAATTGATAATAGCACCAAGCTCGGCAGTTTTACTCTTTTCACCTTCATTCTTATTCTGTTTTTTGGCAGGATCTTGAAGTGTAGCATCCTCATCTTCGTTAATGACAGAAACCGTTATTTTTCTACGAAGAGCCTTTGCATATACTTCACCAATGATGACCGATCTCATTCGTAAACAAACACGTCTTCCCAAAAAAAGCGAATATCCAGCAGCCATGGAATCGACAATTTTGGCGACTGGCATTAAAAACACCAATAACCAAGCAACATTCCTTGGTAAGATGGTAGGATCAGCGACATATTCTAAAACCTGTTTTAATAACAATGTGGGTGTAAAAACGAGGAATGATTCCAATACCGAATAAAATGCTTGCCACAAGAATAAAGTTTTAAAGTGAGTAAATATCTTGATGGAAAACCGGGTGGTGGTTTTGGCAGCCTCGAACCCCTTTAATACATTCAAGGCATAATCACTCTCAGCCAAACTCCAGATTTGATCGGGGGTAAGTGCATTTTTATAACCTTTCCAAATCAATTTATCAAGCCAGGTATAAGTAATAAAAGATATCAAGCTGGAGGTTGACTCTGGAGAAGGATCGGAGTTGTCATTGGTAATGTATACAGAAGCAGGTCTATCAGCTAAGTTGCTAAACAAGTTGGAAACAAATAAACCAGTGGTAGCTGCAAAATTGAAAATGTAGTAAATCTTTACTAAGGAACTGTCTAAATGATTCATTACTGCTGATCTGAACAATAGAGCAGCAGGAACAAAGTTCATGCCGTATAAAAATGTCGAGTGTCCAAATAGACTGGGCGTATTAGAATTAGAACCTTGAATATAAAACCTGCCAATAGCAAGTACAAACAAATATGACCAATATGCTAAAAGCACAAGTTTATTAGTATAAGTAAACTCTGTATCAAATCCAGACAACACTAATAAACTTATAGAAGCTGCAAACTCAGCAGCAACTAATAGAAACTCAAAACAAACTCTTAATGTCTGAGCCGTGCTTTTAGGAACAGTAGCAGAATGACCATGAGGTTTACCAGCAGCATTAAGATAATCCAAATTGGTCAAATCGAAATGCTTGGATTTCATCATGGCCGTGTTATAAATATCTGAGTCGTCGGCATCGGTGCTGGCAGTAGCCAATAAAGGTTTCAGGTCTTCATTCAATTGAATTTTATTGCCTACAGCACTGGAGATAAAGCCGTACAACACAATGACAAATGACAATGCTAGCCATAGTACCGGATAACTAAAGTTAAGTATAGTGGTTCTTGCGCATGGTGGAACGTCATCATACTCCCAAAGCCCACATGACGTTATATTGTCCATCATATTAAAATAAAGAAGGGAGTACAATTATAGCGAAACTGGATTTTTTATACGCACATCTTCACAAACGGCATCACTGTTCACATTTTCAAAGCAAATCAAGTGAAACTGTGGAAGCCGAACTTAAAACAACAAAGGGTTTGTAGTCAGAGAGAATGTAAGGATGTAACTTCATAACCAAGATATTAACTCCTTATGAGTCATTTTTTATCTCCGAACGGAGTATTGTAATGCCTGTTCTGCAAAACGAACAAATTAATGTCTTATCGTAATAGACGTTGCAGGTAAAATGTCGCACCACTTACGAGTAATAATATTTTTTGTTTATTAATGCACACAAAGGTAAACCTTTTAAATTGATCATATAAATTAATCTTGAGTCTTTTGGGAACCACGTAATAAACCAGTTCTTCTAGCAGCAATCAAACCAGCCTTTTGACCTGGAACAGCACCTCTTGAAATAGTGGATGCTTTACCGATATGTTGATGGTTACCACCACCATGAGGGTGATCTACTGGATTCATAGCTACACCTCTAGTCTTTGGCCATGAGTTTCTCTTGACTCTATATTTGTGGAAAGCTCTACCAGCTTTTAATAATGGTTTATCGATTCTACCACCACCAGCAACAACACCAATAACACCTCTGGCATCGGACTTTAATACTTTTTTGGCTCCTGATGGTAATTTCACTCTGGTTTTACCTTCATCAACGTTATGTCCAATGATGATAACATAGTTACCGGAAGTTCTACCTAAAGCACCTCTGTCACCAACTTTTTCTTCAACATTAGAGACTATAGTACCTTCTGGCATTGATCCTAAAGGTAAGATATTTCCAACGTTCAAGGAAGCATTTTTACCAGCGTAGATGAATTGGCCGGTATAAACCCCTTCATTAGCAATAAAGGTTTCTTCTCTTAATTTGTATCTGTAAGGATCTCTGAAAACAACCTTGGCTAATGGAGCACCTCTACCGGGGTCATGGATGATTTGCTTAACAACCCCACGGATGTAACCATGACGTTCAGCAAAATCCAAGGTTCTTAATTTGGCAGCTCCCTTTCTACCTTTGGTATGTGAGGTGAAGATTGATCCAGCACCCTTTCTTTGATTACGAATAACTCTACCCATAGTGTGAAAATTTTTCAAGCTTCGCACAACTTGTTAAATGAAAATTCTCCCCAGAGTTGCGACGAGTGCTCGTGCTACCGCTAGTACCATCGTGCGACTAAATCTCATATAAACTAAGCAGTCATTATATCACGTGCGACCATATAGGTGTTTTATAATTGAGATAATGTTTAAAGATGCTATGATAAAAGTAGCCAAGACATCTTTAACATCATTGTCGTTAAGAGGCATCGACAAAATATCGTTACCACAGCGAAAAATTATTGATACATTTGTCAATAGTTTTAAATTCAATAATTTCAAACGGCAAAGTGAATTATTAGCAAAAGTCGTCAGCACCAATAATAAAACAGTTCAATTACAATGTATAAATCTCTATTTACACCATTTTTTAAAAAATGAAGCATTGATTAATATCAATGACTTGAAGAGCTTTATAGAAAAGTTCAAGTTATTAGAATTCGATGATGTCGAGATCTTGAATAAGCTTACGTATTGCTTAGTCCATGCTTATAAGAATGTCAGGGTTAATAAGGTCTTACAAGTATCATTAAATAATTACATCGCCAATACGCTACTTGAAATTTCTAAGAAAAATGTTAAATTGGATTTGGCTGAATCATTATCAACTACAGTTAACGAAATCTTGAATTATAGTGGAAACTTGACGTCTCGTAATAAACTAAAAAAAGTGTTTCGAACTTCCGTAAATACTCCATTATCTTTGGATATCGACAGATACAAAACTAATGGAACAATAACTTTCAAGCAATTACTAGATTATATAAGTGTGCCATTCCTAACTACCGATGTACCACTATACGAATATTATGAGCAACTCGATGCTGATGCTAAAGAAACGTTTATGACCGAATATCTCGAATTCAATCGAATCAAACAATACCAAATTGAATTGAACTGTGTCAATTTGGCAATCGATTGGAATGCGTTTGGTGCAATTAAATCATTCACTACTAATTTCCAACCGTTATCACATAATTGGCTCCAATTAGCACGTAAATATCAACAACTCAAAGCTTCAAATGCCACTTTAAGCAAATACCAATCATATTTAGATTTAATGGAATCTCAGGACCTTGCTAATTTGGTGTTAGGGCACAGTTTGTCATCTCTTTTAGAATCTTCTAAAGGTCAATTACTGGTGGTGTCGGTGTTGAGTAAATTGGTCCATCAATTTAAACGGATTATGTTTACTAAACTCAAAGCACCCATTCCTATACATGATGACGCACTATACAAGATCTTTAGTGTGTTGGTAGAAGTGATGATTGAACATTGCCAAGTTGAAGTTCCGAAGGATTTTATCCATGACCCTGAGAGTGATATGACAAAGGTATTTACTCATAAAATATTAAAATATATGAAGAAATCATTAAACTCCTATAAAACTCCAGGGGTTATCCAGTTGAATCCATTCATTTTTCAACTGTTTATGTTCAAGGCTGTGTTGGGCTCTTCAGGGATATTTTATCTCCCAATGCTATCGCCACCTAAGCCATATGTGTCTCCAAATGAAGGTGGTTACCTTAATAATATTCAACCAATGATATTAAATATCAATCTGAAACTATATTCACGATTCTTACAGCAGGCTTCTAAAACTGGACAATTAGATGGTATTTATTCCAATTTAAATTATATTAGCTCCATACCATGGTGCTTTAATCAAAAAGTCATTTCTGTTATTAATCATCTCGTTGATGATAATGATGGAGTACAAACATTAGGTATACCACCAATTGATTTAAAAGTATCCCATGATACATCACATGACCAAAAACGTATTCACAGACAAATGAGTAAACGTATGAAATACGATTTATTCAAACTTATTACCAAGTCATTCAAAGATAATATTATGTATTTTCCACATGGTGTTGATTTTCGGTCCAGAATATATCCCTTGGTATCAGGAATGTCTTATCTGGATGAAGATATGATACGGTCAGCTTATCAATTTTGGAAAGCTGAGCCTTTTGGAGAAAATGGGTTTACATGGTTTAAATATCAACTAGCGGGATTATATGGGTTAGACAAATTAAGTTTAGAGCCACGATTAAAGTTTGTGGACGAGAACATGCCCCGGATTTTACAATGTGCTAAAGATCCTATAAATGAAACGTGGTGGCATACTGCTGAATCACCATGGCAGTTCCTTGCACATTGTTTTGAAATGTTGGCTATAAGCGAGTCAACGGTACCTATCGAAGAGTTCAAAACCCGACTAGCAATTCATCAAGATGGGTCATGTAATGGATTACAACATTATTCAGCATTAGCTGGAGATATCGAAGGAGCTAAAACAGTCAATGTGCTTCCTAATGACGAACGTCAAGATATTTATAGTGATGTGGTGAAAATTGTAGCCGATAAGCTAACTGATGATCTGCAAGATTTAGTAATAGCCAAAATTCTTTCCCGAAAATTAGTCAAACGGCCAATTATGACTCAAGTCTATGGTGTCACCGTTTATGGGGCAGCTCGTCAAATGATTGATATGATACCTGATCTTCGCCTCGAGGCACTTTGCACTCCTGAAGAATTAAAGTACTTTGAGGATAATAAGTTTATGATTATGAAACGAATTGCGTCACTAATTTTCGATTCCATCCAACAATTATTCTTTCATTCTAAAAGCATTCAACAGTGGTTATTAGCTAACTGTTTTCGGGTACTTGTAGTACTTGATGAAAATGCGGTTAGTTTGGATGAATCGACTAAACCAATGATGTGGACATCCATCACAGGCTTTCCAGTTATTCAACTTTACACAAAGCCGAAATTAGTGTCGTTAAAAACCCAAATGCAAGCTGTTACTATTGCCAGGGATGATGAATATTCCACGATGGATTTAAGAAAACAGCTTAATGCGGTTGCACCTAACTTCATTCATTCTCTTGATGCTTCACATTTGTATTTGACCAGTGAACAATGTCGTGTAAACAATATTCCTTTTGTGTCTGTACATGATTCGTTTTGGACGACTCCTGCTAAAGTCGACGATTTGAATAAAATTATACGTCAACAATTTGTTCAACTCCATTCATCCAATATCCTCGAAAGGTTGTATACAGAAATGTCCAATAACATCAAGCACTGCTACCATCTAGTGTGGTTCAAGCAAGGTGATTATCCCGAATTACTGCAAGCTGTGAAATTGATTCGTAACAATAGTGAAGGCAATAGAGAAAGTGTCCTTCTTAAGGAACTTAAAGACAATACGATATTGCAACAATTCCAACATTTAATAGAAACGCATAATCCCAAATTATATATGCAGAGAAATAATGCAATGATACCGTACGAAGGCATTGGCAAGAGTTTTAATCGCACTAAAGATAAGTATATCCCAGTATTTACTCGGGCCTCATTATTGAAACCTCCAGGTAAAGGTGATTTGGATATTACAAAGGTAATGGAAAGCAAATTCTTCTTTTCATAAATTTAACGTAAATAGATATTTGTAAACGTAAAAGTAAAAGTAAATACATTATTCATTAATCATTGATTTTAATTTTCCAAATATTTTATCTCGGTGAATTGCCAATTCGTCTTCACTTTCATTATCAAAAAACTTTTGACGCTCAAAATCTTCATCTTCGTCCTCGTCATCATCCTCGTCATCGACATCTTCATTACTATAGTTTTCGTCTTCGTTGCTATCATAATTATTTAACAAAGTTAAATCATTTATATTAACCTGATGGTAAAGATGATCGATTTCATCGTCTTCCAAGGTGGTGGCCTTATAATCATTATGAATATCATTGGCGATATCCACATCTTCGTCTTCAGGGTAATCATTTTGATAATAATCTTCGGCATTCGAGTCCTCATTATCAGAATAAACCGGAACATCACTATGTTCAGACACTTGTTGAGATTCATTATCGTTATCAAAAAACTTGACATAGCCAATTTGGGACTTGGGATGATTTTGGTCGGTCATAGGCGCTAATTGATACACATCATAAACGTATTCTTCTTCTTTGAGGATCAATGGTGGTGAGTCTGAGGCGTTGCGTTTTTTACGGTGGTGGGATTGTGGTGTATCATCAGTGATCATAAAGTTGTTTATTAACTCAGATAGCTGTTTAGGTATGTTATCATCTGTAGAATTTGACTGGGCAATAACAAAGTTTCTCTCTTGGTTGCTTGTTGTTGTTTCTGATAAAATTGAATTTAATGATTCCTCAACGTGATTAATTTCAGTAGTGGTGAACTTGAAATAATAGGCGGTGTCATCGTTTGGAGTAACTGAGCCTGAGGTTAACGGTGACGAAGGCTTTGATCTCTTTACTGATAGAGAATCTTCTAATATTAAAGCCTGAAGCGGATCTTGACCTCTTTTACGTTTAATTCGAAGGATTCGTGGTGGTTCCATAATGCGACAAATGTTCGAGCGAGAGTATAATATTATAAATACAATTAAATGTTAATAACAGCATCAACCCATAAAATTTTGCATCAAAAGCCGTACTCTATTAATAGTCGCCAATTATTACTCAATGGTAAAAATTTACGCAAGTTTTGTTAAGAATACGCCTTTCCGTAAAATGACTTCTTTCCGTAAAATGACTTCTTTCAGGATGAACAATCATCCTCGAATTAACTGGATAGTATTATTAGTGTTTGAGGTTTATAAAGCATTTGCCAGATTTGCAATTTTATCAAGATTGGTTTGGGGTAGTGCCAGTGTGAATTCACTGATTGATTTTGTATAGCTCGCACGCTTTCTTTTTGCAACCATTACACAAATGCTAGTAGAATTGCTCTATCAACTAAACAAAACCGTTAGGGCCACAAGCGACTTACTTGTCGGCAACTATTATGAGCCCGACAGAGATATAATTCTTGTTACTGGGGGCTCACAAGGATTGGGTAAGGAATTGGTGCAGATGTTTAGTGAACGTCATACCAAAGTGGTAGTCTTGGACATTAACGAACCCGACCAAAAATTAGACAATGTTTATTATTACCAATGTGATGTAAGCAAAAGAGAGGAAGTGTGCGAGATTTATCAAGTGATTAAACAGGAAATCGGCGTGGTTACTATCTTAATAAATAACGCAGGGATCACAAGTGGAAAGAATTTAGTGGATTTAACTTTCGATGAAATCGAACAGATCTTCCAAATTAACTTGTTATCAAGCTTTTATACCATCAAGACATTTTTACCGGATATGTTGACGATCAAACGAGGATATATCATTACTATTGGCTCAGTGTTGGGGTATATGTCTCCGGCTCGATTGAGCGCATATGGAGCATCCAAAGCCGGGTTAATTGCGTTGCATGAATCTTTAACATACGAATTGGGATCTCCATCCTTCAATCTAACTGGTGTTAAAACTTTGTTGTTGTGCCCAGGCCAATTGAAGACCGGAATGTTTAATAATGTTCGAACGCCTTCCACTATATTTGCACCAGAGTTAGAACCTAAATATGTTGCTAGTAAATTATTGACGGCCATGGATTTGGGAAGAAGAGGCGAAATCAAATTACCGATGTATGGTAACTTTTTACCGATTTTCCGGGCATTTCCCTGGCGGATGGTGGAGGTTATGAGGAATGTTAGCGGAATTGACAAGAGTATGGATACGTTCAAAAATACCGCCAAATCTTTGACTAAAAGAGCCAGTTCGTTGATTCCATTAACCACCAATTCTTCTAAATCACTAAGGTATCCGGAATCACCCACTTCTGATCTCTCTTTAGTTACCTAATATACATTTAAGATAATCTCCGTTACTTTGAACACCAAACTACTATGGAACTGTCACCTACTTTAACCTGTTGCTTATAAATATAATAATCAGTTTCGGTTTTCATTAAATCTAAAAGCTTAGTTTCAATGATTTCTGGCTTGGCGTACAATAATTCTATAGGCGAATCAAACATTTCTTTGACTTTTTGTACGGTGAAATGCACTTTAATGCTATTTTTGTTATTTAAAAAGTCACTGTTGCTTAGTATCAACTGAATTGGCCGTAGACAAGGATCACTCAATTCGAGGTTATTAGTAAATTGGTAGTTTTTCACGCAAATGTGACTGAAATCTTGAGGTATGATTCCTTTTACTACAGCATTGACAGGATAAATGATATTATCTACAGTTTGGTCCATGGCACATATTTCGGGAATAGTGTATTGGTGTGAATCTCGAAATCGTATACTATCTTGAGCACTGACTGAACTTGCTTGGAGACTGGCGTTATTAGGAACAAACAAATCTTCGGAAATATCATCCGAATCATCTATATCATCTATATCATCACTATAGATATTACCGGGGACGTAATCACCGACATTTTCTTGTTTTGGTTGAGCGTCCAGCGAAATTACCGGTAATGAATTTTTAGGGCTTTTAGAAGAATTCGGGCTACCATTTGGTAATTGACTATCGGGATATTGAGAATATACTCCATCCATAAGTTGATTATTTACACGATGGTGGATATATGTTTCAAGTCTTTGGGATGGTTGGAACGATGATATCGCCAGTAGTGATCGGGATGAAATAGTATTGGGAATCGAACTATGATTAATTGGTCTCGCTTTCATATGTGAACAAAGAGCCTTTAAAGCAGCAAACGCATGTTCCTTGCGATCATTTTCCGACACCATTCGCAACTGTAAGGCTCTGCCCTCTAAACCACCATTAAACATCCGGACTTTAAACGTAAGCTTGGCAATTATCCCCAACTGATCCACATTAATCGGTCGATCAATAGGAAACAAATTTTCCCGGTTGCCCTTGAACTTATTGTAAAATTGTTTGAATTCCTCAAAGCGTTCTTCGTAGACATCTATCTGGAGTATTTGAGTGGGATCAAGATTGAATTCCTGGGGGATCAGAGGATGGAGATGGGGGCGTACACGAATATTCGCAGTAAAGTCAGTGACATATATTCTATAGGGCGTTTTATCAAAAGGCGGTTCTATTCGTAGTAAGTGTACAAAAATACTCCGATTCCTCGACCCGGGAATGTATTCGCTTGGCTCTACCATGTCCAGAATTACACTGGGAAATAGTTCGTACACCATACCAAGTCGCGTCCTATGATCGATAACTTCCATTGATAGTGATATAGTCATGTGACAAGTCACATGTCCAGAATGATGCTTGTTGATTCCCCCCGGTACCTAAATTGATTTCGATTTCGATATCGGATAATTCCAAAATATTCAAGGCTCTTTTTTCGTCAACGGCCTGGGGTTCTCCATCTATGAGTAATTGTAAACGTGGTGACCCGTCGGTGGGGATAAATGAGACTGATGTTTTATGAGGTAATACTGCTTTGTCATCAACATCCGAATATCCTATCGCACATAATATACGACCCCAATTAGCATCTTTACCATAGATGGCTGTTTTGAATAACGATGAATTAGCAATCGTCGACGCTATAGTCTTGGCATCCTCGTATGATAATGCATCCTTGACCTTAATGTGTATAAATTTAGTAGCGCCTTCACCGTCACGAACTATTAATTGCGACAACTGTTGAGCAAACTCCATAATGGCTTGCTGTAGCACCAAGTAACTATGGGAGTTTTCATCGATAACTTGTCCGCCCGCAGCCCCATTTGCCAATGCGACAATGGTGTCGTTGGTTGACATATCGCCATCGACGCTAATGCAATTGAACGATCGGTCTACGGAATATTGTAAAATCAGAGCTAACGCCGTATTAGTAACTGGGGCATCAGTTACAAAGAATGCCAACAATGTCGCCATGTTGGGACTAATCATTCCTGCGCCTTTTGCTAACCCCGCTAAAGTATACGTCACACCATCGACCTCAAAGGTCCTGGTGATTAATTTCGGAAACGTATCAGTTGTACAAATCGCATTGGCACAATCAAGCCAATGTTGATGGCTCTTACCTAAATGGGACGCCGCTAATTTTTCAATACCACTAACAATATTATCAATTGGTAATTTATTACCAATAACTCCCGTAGACATTACAAGCGTAGAATTGGCGTCATTGTCTAATACCTTATCAGTTACTGCTACCATTTTCTTCGCATCGTCTAAACCTTTAGTTCCGGTCACTGCATTGGCATTCCCACTATTGATAATAATGGAATTGATATTCTGACCGTGTTTCAGCTTTACAATTTGCGATGATACTTGCACTGGGGCAGCTTTGAATTTATTGGTTGTAAACACTGCTGCTGCGACGGCATTTTTGCCATAATCGTTTTTCAATAGTGCCAAATCGAATTTCCCATTTTGCTTGATCCCACAATTGAGTCCTCCTACGGAATACCCTTTGGGATATACACCAGTGCTTGGAACGTATTTACGAGCTTTTTGGGAATACTGGCGTAATCCTATTCTTATCATATAACGAAATGTCGCGGTTCCAAAAATTTTTCACAATGGTTAAACCTAATATCAATAATTCCATGTTAAGAGGGTATCCCAAGGCCCGGATTCCTCGACAGGCCCAACGAATCAATTCTATCAATGGCACATCGCAAAATGCCTTTATATTCAACGGAATCAGCAAACTTGAGTTGATATTGCCCTTAACTAGAAGCTATGGCCCTGCTATTGGCATACGAAAGTTTTGGAAATTGCATTTACCCACCATTAAATTTCACAATGACAACCTTCAAGTTCTTGTTAAACACGTCGATGCTCAACCAGATGAACTTGCCCAAGTCCCAGTCAAATTAATTGCCCATAATGGCACTAATAAAGTGGAGATTGATTGTAAAAATAAACATTATGATGATATATTAACGTCAGTGATAGAGGCTACTAATGCTAAACCTGTAAGTGAAAACGTACTTAAATCGTTATATATAAATGTTTAATATCAGCTTTCAAGAAATTGTAATAATTTGTCTTTACCTTTAAGTTCCATGACTTTCTTAATACTTAACAAGCTTTGGATTTCCTCAGGACTCAATTCATTAGCATTAACCTTAGCGTTGTTGGGGCCTGTTTGATCCACTGCCGTGTTATCGGTGGTTGCTTGATTCTTATGTAATGCAGCTTCTACTAAACTGTCAAATCGTGGATACTTCAATTGCGTTATATTCTCCACAAACTCTCGTTGGTCGACAAGTTCTTGTTTCCCAGCTTGCTCATAATGCTCTATATTTTTCAATATAGCTTGTTTCGCTTGTTTGTTATATTGATGTTGCGTTTGTGTTTGGTTATTCGATGTTTCCACTTTAGTAATGAAATCCAATAATATCAGTTTTTCAGGAACTCTATATACAAACGGTGTAACCTGATTTTGCCGGCTATTATCATCATCCATATTAAATGGATCATCCACATTCTCATCGGTCATCGTGATAATTTTCCGTAAATTAGCATTAGTTTTGGAAACCATACTGCCAGGAATTGAAAAATTATTATTAAAAAACTCGGGGACTTTGAAATTATCGTGAATGTCATCATTATTATCCAAAGTATTCACCTTTGATCCATCCATGCTGTCACCATCGTATTCGGGATTGGAAACTTTAAAGTTTGCAAGCTCATATTGTAAATATTCTTGTAACGTAGGGAATTTACCATTATTCTTGATAAATGGTTGATCATCGTACTTGATGATGAAATTGGAGTTTTGAATCACCTTTAAAAAGTGATTATGTAACGACACATCCACTACCGGACAATATTTCAAGTTCCGTTTGCTGAATATGTTCACGGGCAATAAATTTTCCAAATGATTGGGACATCTCCATTTGGTACCAATAGTTTTTGGCTTATAACAGGGGGATTTTAAACAATCCATGTGCCATACCAAAGGACAATAATCGCAATGCACTAATATTTTATTATTTAGCCCCGATAATCCACAATTATGACATAAATAAGGATTCCCATCCTTATCGTAAATAGTATCAATTTCCAAACTATGATTATAATTAAAACCCGGGATTTGTGATGCGTTCAATTTCGAATACGAGAGTTCCGGCTTTAGACTGCCATCGTCATAAGTGCCATTATCGTCAGTAGATACATTTATGAACGTATTATCTCTCAATTTTTTGGGTAATTGGAATTCTATAGGGTTCATTCCTTGGACTTGGTTTAATAATTGACCAAAAATGCCTATGGAGTTCCATTGTTTACTCAAACTTGGGTTCTGCTTGACTATACATTCTCGGCAACACCATGTATCTTCGGGTAAATCATCCAAAGGAGGGTCACAGCAAATAAAATGAAACGATTTAGGACATGTTTCACAACATATGAAAACTCCTGAGCCTCCACAAGCACTACAAAAATCGTCATTTGATGATTCGTCCAGTTGATTAGATTCTTGATCGATATTGGCAAACGAAGGCACTAAATTTGTTGTGGTGATGGATTTCTTGGGGCTTATGACTTTGATCCGTTTTGATGATCTCATTGGGCTATTCTTGACTGCTGGAGTATGATCTAGAAGGATATCGTCGGTTTCGGACATCTTTGATTCAATCGTAGTTGTTGTTTGGCTTGTGGGAGTAGGTGAAGCTCGTAGTTTACTGTCATTGGTCAATATCGCTGATTTACCGGTTTCGAGATGTGTTATGTAATGTTTCTCTATCAGCTCATCAACCTCAGCAATTTCCGTGTCGCCTTCTTTTTTGACAATGGGGATTTTCTTTAATTTCGGCCACAACGTTTCTCTTCTAACCTTAGCACTCGGCATCAGTTCAAGCGGAACGCCTGAAAACCCAGGTTTCGGCAATGCTAATGGCGGCTCAACAAACTCCTGGTTACTCCTTTGGAATAAGAGCGACCTTACATCTGTTTGTTCGTTAATTAGCGGTGGTAAAGGCTTTTGTAGAATCATTGACGGAGGTATAGGAGATTCAGATTTTATGTGAAAAGGATTGTTCTGGATTTGAGCCAGTGGTGAAGAATCTTTGAAACCAACATTTGTATTGGCATTACTGTACAACAACAGATTTTTAAGGGTAGCAAGTTTAGCACTTTGTCTCTTGGATCGTTTAGCAGTGGGATGGTCAGGTTGATTCATGGGTCTTTTACTGGTTTCATTTGTTGAGTCCGAAGCGGAATTTAGCGCAAATGTGTTGTTGGGGAGTTGACCCATAGTGTGATCCGAATGATGACCGTTAGCAAGGGTCATAAGATGTCGTTATAAACTATCTACAGGCTTGTAATGGCTGGACAACACTTGAGGCGCGTTTTTGAGGTTTAAATGAATGATACAGAACACGATCTAAACTTATCACAAAGTGGTGATTCTGTGGATTTGGCAGATGGTAATGCCACTAGGTCTCTGAGCAAAGGATTTCGTAAACGGAAAAAGATTAGTGCCGACGAATTAGAGGCATTGGAAGGAAGTCAAGTCAATATAAGTGGTGCGAGACCACGCCAAGCCATTGCCAGTACCAATAATTCATCGCCAATAGTTCACAATGAACCGGAACTTGATACAACTGTTAGCAAGGTTATAAGAATAATACTAGCGAGAGTTTCAAACGATAAATTATTGCGTAGAAAGACTATTACCGAGAATAGCAAAGGATTCAAGTACGCTAATGTTTTCAATTTGGTGAATCAGCAATTACAAAGAGTATTTGCCATGAAACTTGTAGAAGGTGATAAGCCTGAAAAGTTGTTTCTTGTCAATGACCTTGATGATCGAGAGAAACAAATATTGTACTCGCTTTATTCAGACACTGAGGATGTTCATAGTAATAACCAGCGACTACCAAATGACAACGAATATTTTATTGCCAAATACCAACGAGATTATTTGCCCCAAGATAATTTTGAATTGGTCAAGACAGGGGTTTTGGCGATAGTACTATCGTTAATAATCGTCGACGGCAATTATTGTAATAAAGTGACACTTTTAGCCAAGATGCGGCATTTTGGGATTTCTGGTGATGTCAATAATCACAATTCGAATTTCAATGCAAGTTTTGATAATTTGTTAGCAGACTTTGAAAGAAAAGAGTATTTGTTTCGTCAATATATGTCAACCGATGCGTCCAACGGCAAGACCGACGATGATGCGATAGTTTATAGTATAGGCGATAAAGCCATAGCTGAGTATGATCCGTTGGCATTTTATAGAATCATCAAGGAGGTGTACGGGACTGAGTTTGATTTTCTGGTCAAGAGCAAAGTAAAAAACACATTACAAACGGCATTCAAAATGAGTTTGGCAGATGATTTTGGTAATGACAGCAACGACAATCGGTCCGATAGTGGACTCGACAGTCCCGGTGTCAAGCCCGAAACACCCCATGAAAACCCTATAACAATCCCAGAACAAGTCCGAGACACCCCTGTAACTGAGCCTAACTTTACTGAGGCATAAAAATTTTCACATTCACATGGATTTAGTATTGTGATGATTGGCGTCTGGTGCGATACTGCCGTAGCACCAATTACATGTGAATACTTCACGAGCATCGGCCATAATGTTTAAACAGTCCATACTAAGTGTAGTTATACATTACGTCGCCACCAGTAAGCAGTTATGTGTATATTCACATATATAACCTCTAGAGTAATTTCCGCCCAAAGTCTCTTTCCCGAAAGGAAATTATTCCCATTCCGCTTTTCGGAGTTAACCTGCTTATGATTATTAGCTGACTCCAAAAAATTTTCCAGGATCACGAAACTCAAAATCCCCATATTTAACAGTTTTGCTTGTGTAATTGAAGTTCAAAGGTTATAATAACAACGCTTACGGCTCATACAAGATACATTATCCAATTGCAGCCTTAGTATATCCAATACAGTGAATTGATAATTGCGCATTGAATCATCCACAAATACACACAGATCATGGCTCTTGATAAAGTAGATATTATAGTTTTAGGAGCAATCACATTATTGGTTTTAGCTTATTTCGGTAAGGATTTCATTCTTGGTGGGAATATAGAAGGATCATCGGCTGGATTCACGATCTCCAATATTGGAGGCAAATCTCGTAATCTCATTGAAACTCTTTCCAAGAATAACAAAAACTGTTTGATACTTTATGGATCTCAAACTGGGACGGCTGAGGATTATTCCAACAAGTTTTCTAGGGAAATTAGTAGTAGATTTGGTTTACGGACTTTGGTTGGAAGTTTGTCTGATTTTGACTATGACAATTTCAATGAAGTGCCTAATGATGTTTTGATCTTTTTCATCTTGGCTACCTACGGCGAAGGTGAACCTACTGATGATGCTGTCGAGTTCTTTGACTATTTAGATAACGAGGCCGATGAATTGTCCAATATCAAGTATTGTGTATTTGGTTTAGGTAACACTACTTATGAGTTTTATAATGAGATTGGTAAAAAATGTAACAAGAAATTACAAGAGTTGGGTGGTGAACCCTTTGGACCATTTGGCTTAGGTGATGATGGTGTGGGTACTTTGGATGAAGATTTCTTGAAATGGAAAGATGACGTGTTTGAAAATTTAAGAGATAACTTGGGAATGGAAGAACACGAGATGAAATTCGAACCTAGTTTTGAATTATCAGAGTTGGATGGTTCTGAAGATGTGGTAATTTCGTTTGGTGAACCTGACAAATCTTATTTAGATGAATCTAAAGATTTGACTAAAGGTCCATTTAATCATTCTCATCCATATTTGGCTCCAATCACTTTAACTAAGGATGTTTTTACCTCGGCACAAAGAAATTGTATTCATGCCGAATTTGACTTATCCGGCACTAACTTACGGTATACCACTGGTGATCATTTAGCAATTTGGCCTTCTAATTCAGATTATAATATTGATACCTTTGTCAAGTGTTTTGATTTACAAGATAAACTTGATGTTGCATTCAATTTAAAGCCTTTAGATTCAACGGTATCGATTCCTTTCCCTACTCCAGTAACGTACGGTGCTGTTATCAGGCATTATTTAGAAATCAGTGGCCCAATTTCTAGACAGTTATTCTCTAGTATTGCCTCGTTTGCTCCTAATGAATCAGTTAAAGCATATTCTATCAAATTGGGTAGTAATCGTGAATTATTCCATGATGAAATCCATATCAAAAAGTATAATATTGCTGATGCGTTATTGAAAGTGTCTGAAGGAGCTAAATGGGATAAAGTGCCATTTGAATTCATTATCGAATCCATTAGTCATTTACAACCCAGATATTATTCGATTTCATCTAGTTCTTTGAGTGAGAAAACCTCGATTCATGTCACTGCTGTGGTAGAAAGTGAAAAGATTGAAGATAGATATGTCACTGGGGTAGTAACCAATTTATTGAGACATGTTGAAATTGAACAAAATCATAAAACTGTAAAACCATTGGTCACGTATGATTTAAATGGTCCCAGAAACAAATACTCCAAGTTCAAATTACCAGTCCATGTTAGAAGATCAACCTTTAAATTACCATCCAGTCCATCGACACCAATAATTTGTATTGGACCTGGTACTGGAGTAGCTCCATTCCGAGGCTTTATTAGAGAACGAGTCAACCTTAGAAAGGCTAGTGATAGTGAAGTTGGTAAAACTTTATTATTCTATGGATGTAGAAATTCTCAAGAAGATTTTCTTTATAAACAGGAATGGCCTGAATATGGTAAAGTTTTGGGTGATTCATTTGAAATGTTTACTGCATTTTCGAGAGAAGGGCCCAATAAAGTTTATGTCCAAGATTTACTTAAACAACATTCTGATACTATTGCCCAGTTGATTAAAGACGGTGCCTTCATTTATGTGTGTGGAGATGCTTCTAAGATGGCTAGGGATGTCCAAAAGGCACTCACCCAAATTATTGCTGATAGTAGAGAAATCCATGAAGACCGTGCTGCCGATATTGTTAGAAGCTTCAAGACTCAAAACAGGTATCAGGAAGATGTCTGGTAGTTGTATAGATGGAATATAGAATTGTCTCTACAGTGGTTTAGTACAATACCGCCATTCCGGGTTCGTCGTGGAATAAATTGGTTGTAGTTGTTGTTCGATATCGACCCAATGTTGAAACCGATTCTTGCTTTTTAAATCCATGTCGTAAATGGTTGGCTTTATATGATCAGCGTCAATGGTTAAAAACACGCCTACGTCACGTAAACACATTGCCATTAATAGCGTAAATGAAACATCATCAGCGCAGGTCACGTTTTCAACCAAGTCTTGAGAGTCGTAGATGGTTTGATGGTACTTGAGCTTTTGAAAGATGTTATCGGTTTGTTCAAGGTAATTCGTTAATAGTTGCCGTAGAGGGATATGCTGCTGGATGGTATGGTACAAGTCCTTAGGAAGTTTACTGAGAATATCCTCAATACCAACCAGGATAGTGTGATGGTTGATCAAGTCTAATGGACAAAAATGACGTGCCAACCGTTTTAATTGATTCAACAGACATGTCCTGCAATAATTTCGAGTGTTGTCGTATAACCACTTTGGTTTCAACTCCAACACTATCGAGGTGAATGACGAGTTATGGTATAAACTACAGTGTTTCGATAAAATCTGTTTGTGGTACTCACCATCGACCATATTGGGAATTAAAAGACCATGGGGTTCTGATACCATTAGACCGTCACATGATAATGCCAATCCACCCACAAAGTCCCTGGTCAACGTCACTAACAGCATTTCAAGGATATTGTCGGGGAATCGCCATTTACAGTGTGTTTGTACAAAGTCATAGGTTTCCTGAGTAGTTATATATTGTCGAGGATGTTTGGCCAATCTAACTCGGAGCAACTTACGACAAAAGCCCGGGTGGGTCCCGACATATTTAAAGAGCACATTAGCCTTGCCCTTTGCGAAATATTGCCATTCATTGCTATTGGTCAAGTGACATAGTTCCATAAGTATGGTTCGCGTATATTAATGTTTATAGATTCTATCAATTTCTCGTTTGGAGAATACTGTGTTAGAACTGCCATTGGTGCCTAGGATGATTTTACTGGGCCCATGGATTTGTGCCATGATTGGTTTGGCTCTTAATTTATTTGTCACATTCAACCTAAGCCACGTTCGTATTTTATCATAATAATAATCAATCCCTGAATGCAACCACGATTTCAGCCCCCGGAGCCCCGCTAACCTCCGTTTGACAAATTCCGTCACTGCTTGCACCGTCGTCAACGGCCAACTCACAGATCTTTGTAAACTAGTAAACTCAAGCGACGAATTACATGCGATTATATTATTGGCATCCACCAATACACTTTCGTCCGGACCTAATTCTAATTGTAACAACTTATTTCCATCGCTAATCAATACTTGTCCTGAACCAGTTGTTTGAAAGCTTGACCATTTGTCGAGAATCTTTAGGGAGTTTAATGCAAAATCGTAGCCTGTCCATGCTACTAGATTCTCATCATTGTAAATTGTCCATTGTTCGTGGTTGTCGTTGATTTCAAGCAAATGATAATGATTACTTCGGTTTTGGTGTAATGTTCCACCAAGAATTAATGATACTGCTGTTTCCGACTGTAAAATCTGATACCTTGACGAGATCCCTAATGGTCGATTCACCACGTTCAAACGATCCAACTGCCCATTTATGCCAATCAAGCTGCCATACCGAACATTTAAATTCGACAGTTGAGGCATTCGGACGTTTATAAGGTTATTATAATCACCAATAGGCCGGAATTGTGGCAATTCAATAAACGGACCTGCTCCCGTTCCCGTTAATAATTGGTCGTTCGAAAGCACCGACGTCGTCGGCGTGGTGTTTGTCGACAATCGAGCTCTGAAGAGTCTAAACATTACTCCAGAGGATTTAGACATCGTCATAGTTAACGCGAAATTTGTATTCATCTAAACAAATTGTTTCATCCACTCATCAGTGTCTAAAATCGTCTCTAAATACTTATCGTCGATAATCAGATGATCAAGTTCATTCGCCACTTTAACCAACCCTATAAATAATTGCCAAAACTTGGTCGCACTCTTAAAGTCTCTCAATAGTTTATTGGCAGTTATACTATTCACCCCATTGACATTGATATTGAACGTGGTATTGTTGATCTGGTACACGGAATTAAAGATTTGGTCATGCGTGTTTTCGATGATTTGTTCTTTCGACAAGTCCTTATTCAACTTTGATTGTTTCAAGCTATACTCAAAGTAGATTTCGCAAATAACTCCCAACAAGGTATTGTTAACGTCTTTATAAAACGGCAATTCATTGACTAACGAGGTCCACTGATCCTTGGTGTAGTGAGCTCGTACCTCATTGTGTTCACCGCGAACAAGCAAATCCATTAAGCAGCTTTGAATCGTATATGTTAAATTGGACGAAATAAACTTCAAATGGGACCGGAAACTTAGTAAACTTCGAGATATGGGGCCCTGGTAATTGATGGGGGCAATATTAAATTTATGGATAGAAAATACTCGGGATAACAAAGTTATGTGTTGCGATTCTTTGTCGTCCAACTTGATCTCCGTATTGTTACTGCTGCCTACATCTTTAAAGTGTTTCGCTACTGAACTGAACTTTTTAAACGGTTCGTGGAGTTTCAATACACCAGCTTTAATCAAGAAAAGAAGCAACGTCAATTGTTCAAGCATCAGTTCTGTTACCGACGCTTGGTATTTATCAACAAACACTTTCAAGGTCTTGCCGTAGTTCGTCAATTTTCCTGTTTGACGGTCTATTATATTGAATAAGTACAAGCTTCGCAATAATGCTGTTGACACAAGTTCATTGTTGTTGCCAAGCGTGCCTTCAAACTTTTGTTTCGGATACGATTCCCCTAGATTCTTAAAGAACCCCACCAACGTAAACTGTGGAGTACTGCTTTGAATGTATAAATGATTAATTTGCTGATTGATGCTGGGGTTCATTCGAGTATTCAATTCCAAAGGTTGCGTCTTGTACCAATAACTAACGTTGATCTTCTTGACATGATAATATCTTGTCAACAATTGAGTATTGAGATTGAATAAGCCATCAAGATTATCGACATATTGTTTGGAATTGATTAACTTATCGTAACTATCGCTTAATCCACTTTCCAACCCCGGTCTTATATGTAATTTTCCTTGAGTTATGGACTGTAAGAGTTCAATAGGTGCCAATCCAATCGATTGATAAAAGTAGAATTCCGGAGGTAATCGTTGGGAAATAATCTCATGCACGTCATTGGGGACGTCAAGCCACTTTTCGGGTTTAGAATCGGACTCGGCCGAAACCGAGGGAACATCGGCCAAAATTGCGTCATCAGGTTGGATTAATCCTAAATTGTGCATTTCATTAAAATAAAATGAAACTTTACCGGCCTGGTTTAAAATAGGGATAAACTTGAAAGCCGAAATGCCTTGGTGATACAACTGTAAACTGGTTTCGTTATTATTGAAGAACACGTGACGATAAAGATTAAAGTTTTCATCGTCATTTAATGTTGTATAATGATAAAGCAATTCCAACACGAACTTGAAAGGGCTGGTTTGGGGATATGGTTGCTGGGGATTCGGTTTAGTGAATGGAGGCAAGTCGGGGAAAATTTCCGGTTGCAAATTACATCCCACTATGATACTTATATCCAACAATTGTTTGGGAGTGAGACGCAATTCCTTTAGGACTTTGGATTTATCAATGAACCGGAAATCCTTGGACTGGAATTCCATTCCTAGAATGAATTTATCGATTTTCGTAAGTAATAGGTCAGTGCTTCCATAAATAGAATCAATCATACCGATCTGATAAAGATACGATAATTGAAATGAGGTATCATAGGGACACACCAAGTAATCAATATCGTTATCAATAAAGATCTTTATGATATCATTAACAATCGGCCGCAACAGTAACGGATCCGAATACAATCTGAACGAATCGTTATTATTATAATTATTATTCTGATGACTAAAGGAATGATTCAATTCTTTTTGGTTGATTTTGTTCCAACTGATCTCTAAATGCTGTTCGCTAGGAGTCAACTCATTGACGGCAAGGTCCTTAATCTGCAGCTGAATGTCCAAGCCTCTTATTATGAAAAGCGGTTTGATGTTGCACTCTTTAAAAACTTTCATGTCGCTTTGAATATAATCTCGAATCGAGCTGGGAATGCCCCCAATAGCTGCTAGAAACTGTTCTTTTTTGAACGTGTAGATCCTCGACAAGTAGTGTTCAACGTCAATGCCAACAATGGCATTTTGGAGAACATCAATTGAACTGGTATTCACGAGTTTCTTCTCGAACAAATAGGACTCTAAGGCGGTGATAGGCATTGGTGGAGTTTGTTGACGAGCGCGCGACCTGGTTAGGCAATTATTATAATCTCTATATATTTTGTAGGAATTTGCTATAAATCACCAAACAAGTTGTCCAAGGCGCCGTTCTCGGTATAGGGGTCGCTCATGAGATCGTGGACTTTTTTGGTTCGTGCCAACGCCGCCGCCTCCAACTGTTTTTTGCGGTCCTTCATATCTTGTACTGAATCGTCGTTGTTGTTTGCGATTTTGATCAATTCTAATAGTGCCAGTCGCTGGTGCTTGAGCGATTTGGAATTCACAAGCAAATTCTCGAAATTTGAGATATGGTGGTTGGTGATGTTGTCGAGGTTTTCCAATACCACGGTGGCAGGACGGTCATTCTTGGACCGCAACGTACAGTATAAGGTTGTCAATGCGGTGGCAGCTTCCGAATGGGTTTCTACAAAGTACTCGTCGGTCAATACTCGCAACAACGCCGGAATGAGACTGTCGCAAAGAAATGCATCAACTTCGTCGTCGACAAGTACAATGTCGCCAATGACGTTGCGCAATACGAGAATGGTATTAAACGAACATTTGGTATCCTTGAATACGATCACGTGACAACAGAGCTGGAGGAATGGCGCGAGAATCGCCTTGTCGTGGGCAATCAACTTTTTACATGCCATTTGGGTCTCAGTAGTAGCCTTACAATTATATTGCGAGAGCGTATCCATCAATAACCGCACCACCGTGGCCGTTAATTGCCGTAACATATGTTCTTCCATCATTTCTTCGCTCAACGTCTCGTCATTTTCATTGCCCAGCAATTGCAAGCCGTCCACATACACCTTTTCCCATTTACTCACCAACAATTTATCCAAGTCTTGAAATGCTTGCGGCAATAGTTGACTCATGACCTTATCCACGTATTTCACCGGACAATTCCGGACTACGCTCCTCAAACAGCTGTTGATCATGTGTTTCCAACTATGTAAAGTTATGCCCATCATGTCCCCGGTAACGGCCTTCCATAGTGAACTCCCAATGTTAGGCACCTCGTAAAGCGTATCTTCCAATTGCGATAACGACCCAATGGTTAAAAACGCATACTCCCGGGTATACCTGATTAAATGGCCTACGGAATCGGCGAAATCTCGTAGCGTCAATGTCGCCTTGACATTCTCCTCTATAAATGTTTCCTTGCTCTGGATCGATACGCCTTGTTGCCAAAACCGTTCCAATGTGCTGTATTTCACAAACGCCTGAACTTCTATCGGCAAATCTTTCCAGTTATTCGGATTATGGTAGTTTTGGATCTGCGTTAACAATTGTAAAACGTGGGGGATAAACGGCTGAACCCGGGGTTTCCATAATTTCAACAAGTTCAAGTATTCTGGCGAATCATGACCTAGCTTTTCTATACTGTACTGAATAAATATCCTAGTGGCTCGAATCGGAAAGATCGACGACCAATGGTCCTTTAGTGAAGTCCTTAATGCCTTACCCTCTTCATCCATTTTCGCTGCTAACAAATCTGTATCGGCCGAGATACCACGGGACCGGAAATACTTGGCGATTTCCACAATTCCAATTCTTTCCATAAACCAATGGAGTTCCGTTAATCCCTTTTCGGTTTCCGGCAGTGACCACGCTGATAATTCAGGATCCACAATCTTGGCAAATAACTCGTCTTTATTGTCAATAGACGACCGAGAGGCTATAACCAACAAGAACGACTTGAACGCCACTACTTCGTGTTCACTAACCTTCTTGGACGATAAAATATTAGCAATCACATTCTCCAAGTCATTGAATATCTTTTTCAACGATTCTGGCATAATATATGCCAACCGGTTCAATTCCGTACCACAGCTAGTACGTAAATCTCGTATAATTTCCTTTTCTTCGTCACTAATGTTTTCAGGGTATTCAAACGTAGCAGTAATAAGAATCTTTTCCAATACTTGAAACATTAGCGGACTAACATCCTTTAATAACGGTGCAAATTGAACCATGGTTTGTACTTGCTTACGGATTAGTAAAGGACACGCAACGTTCATCGCTAATAATCGTTCTCCCAAATTCTCCACCAAGCTGTTTAAACGATTGTTTATGGCTTCAAAGTCTTCCCCATTATACCAGATCCGCCATCGCGAGATTCCACGAATACAACTTTCAATTATATTGAATTGCGAGTTACAATAATTGAACTCAATACATTTTTCGCCCAAACTGTAGCAGGAAATACACTTGTGACCAATGTCGCTACTGAAAAACGCTTGTAAACGGTTTTCCAACCACATTAAACCTTCCTCGGGTCGTTTGCACACGGCTATTCTTACAATATCCTCAATGAATTTACAATAATTATTCAAAAACGATGAAGAATCAGCAACGGTATCGAAATCAATCTCCAAATACTGTTTGGATAAGTCGTCGTCGTTAACGTATTTATAATTAAGGGATCGATTCGCCACAACTTCTACAAGCTCCATAAGAATATTATCCATATCTAATCTTGTGCTCAACTCGTCAAAGCGTAGAATCGTTACCCACATTTGTAATGATAACCCTGATATAATTAAACTGGGATGATTAGTAGTGGCCAATACCAATTTTAGATAATTGTCAATATCGGCTTTTTCCCAATCGAGTTTATTCTTTAACGGTAAGGAGATATTAAGGTATTCACTAAGGGAAACGATCAATTCCACAATCTTCTTTAACAAGGCGTAAACTTTTTCGTCGAAATCATCAATATCTATAGTAATACTGTGGTAAAACCTACTCAATGTATTTATACCTTGAGGCGAGAATATTGCTCCTATGAAGTAATCGAAATCTTGCGGTTCCGAATAATTTCGAGTGAAAAGTATGTGTAAACAATCCAATGCTAATGTTTTAAGCTGGGTATCGGGAATATCAAGCATATTAAATAAGGTTTGTAAAAGGTTTTCTGACTTTATTATCCCAGGCTGTATCCAATGCAAACAGGTTTTGAAAGTGGTTAATATTTTGGGAACAAATACTTGAAATGTCAGTGTCAGATTATAATCGTTGGATGATAGCAATTCCATTAAATATAAGCACCAGGTATGAAACCAGCCATCATTAACATATTTACAAATTATTACATTTTCATTAGTCTCATACAATTCGTTCAACACCTCGATCGGTGTCACAATTAGTACACATAGCTGGTTTAAAATTGCTGTGCGTTTGACTGCCACTGGATCTTCTAGGATGTAAATATCTTCAAACAACGTGCGGACAATTATAAGACTTAATTCCCGAGTCGACAAGTTATGATTCCATAGATTCCAGAGATCTTGGTCCATGGATGTCCAGCCATCGGCAATATCTTGTTCTGATACAAAATCCTTTTTACTGGAGTCCGTGACTAGGGAAACATTGGAGGTATTAGAACTGGACCGCTTGACACCAGTACCTGTTAATGCCTTTATAAGATAACACCCCCAGATTTTTTTAGCTATAGACACCCATAATAGTGCTAGCTTTTCCTTGATATAATGAGGATCATTTTCGTGGATGTGAGTTGCCAATTCAATGACCCAATTCCGAATTGCCGTTGTTTTAGTACTATTAAACGTATGGAACTTGGTGTTGATAGAATATTGTAGTAACGATAATCCAAAGTGCCGTACTATATAATTATCCTTACTGGTCCCATACAGAGCAAGCTCATACCCCCAAAACGGACTCTGATCATTCTGTTTGATGTCTTCTAGAAATACCTGGGCTTGACTTCGTTGCTCATTACTGCTTTTGTTATCGTACACTGTCTGTAGGGCATTCACTATTTGCGTCAACCCATTATTGTCCATGGTCATTACTTGTGATAGCTACAAAAGAAGTACACGGTATATCGGCTTATTTACTTGTGGGTTTGCCAAAATAAGGCGTGTTAAATCGCGCATTACTAATAATAGGAGATGATCATCATTTGCTATACACTACAAGTAAAACTTGCGTTTATCTTTTTCCATATCCGGCCGGTGCTCCCATTCTGTCTCCAGTTTAATGCCTTTTTGTAATCGTCTCAACTTCAATGTGAACTGAGGCCCAATCTCTTGTAATCCCACTTTCTCATCGCTCTTGAAGATATATCGATGACGTCTGAAAAATATATAATCACGTTGATTGTGAAGAGTAATGACTTGACGGCCTTGGAACTCGGGGTGGCTCGGAAATATACTTTGAAAAAGTCTGCCTACTGTTTTACCTAGCCGAGTATTAAAGTTATTCAAGATTAGTTCTGGCGTATGGTCGGTAGCTCTAGCATGGCCTTTAATATGTTTGCCGTCAGTGATTGATGAAATCGAGAAATAGTACGTGGGGCCAATCGGTAAATGGATAAACGTTATTCCCGTAACTTTCTTATTGAATTCATTCAAGATCATCACGTCGGTATACTCTCGATTATTACAAAACTTTGTGATATCGTGAATGGTAAATTGTGACTTTCGCTTGATAAATGTGACATTGGGTAAAAAATCCATCAACAAATCCGCAAACTCATACGCTACCTTTTTGGCATTGGTGTTTGTAGTTAAAAGGATCTTGGGGGGTTTCTGATTATCAAACATGGATTTGAACTCATCTGTACCTTCTATTTCTTCAGCAATCGTTTCATCGTAAACTCGTTTATTATCAAGGGTATCAGGGACATTAGTAGCTAATCGTTCAGTTTTAAGTTCGGGATTGGCTCGTTCTTGCTTGGCTCTTTCGGCTCTTAGTTTGTGCTTGGCTTTGTTCTTTTCGTGTTTTAATTCAGCAAATACCTTTTGTCTTTGTTGTTTGTTTTTTATTCTTTTCAAGGTTTTGGCGTCGTCCATATTTGCGATGAGATAAAAGATGAGATGAGGGAAATTTTCAAGAAATTTTATGTCTTTGTTCAGTTCATTATTTAAAAAGACCCCCACTGACGTGAAGATCGATACGTTGTTTAGCGTAGATGCTAAACATGTAGATGAGAAATTGCTTAGGAAATCAGAGCTCATTTCAAAAAACATACCGGAGGACAATTCAGAAGACATATCAGAAAACAATTCAGAAAACATATCAGAAGACACATCAGAAGACATTTCAGAAGACAACGTGTCTGACTCTGAAGAACCCCCCAAAAAAAAGAAAACCAAAATTAACGATGAGAATGAAACTCTTGAAGCTGATTATTATAATAACTTAATTAAAGAAACCCTTCCAGAACCTGAAACAAAATCTGAAGCCCGTCCTGAACTTGAAACAGCGACTGAAATCAAATCACTGTCCACAGAAAATGACAATGACAAAACCCAAAAAACAATATTCATAGGAAATGTACCAATCTCAGTAGTAACGTCCAAACCAACATATAACAAATTCAAAGCGTTATTCAGTAAAGTGGGGAAAATAAATTCTATTAGATTCAGATCTATTTCATTTAATGAAGCATTACCTCGAAAGGTAGCATTTTCCCAAAAGAAATTCAACGATAAACGAGAAACTTTGAATGCTTATATTGTCTATGACACTCAAGAAGCGTCCAAAACCGCTCCAAGCTTTTACAACGCCAAAGTATTTGAAAATTATCATTTGCGGGTAGACCATGTGGCACATCCAGCCCCAAAGGATAACAAACGGACAATTTTTGTTGGAAACTTGGATTTTGATGAAGTTGAAGAATCATTATGGACATATTTCATTAAACAATGCGGTGACGTTGAATCCGTCCGGATTGTTCGGGATGCCAAAACTAATATAGGTAAAGGGTTTGGGTTAGTGCAGTTTAAAGATACATTATCGGTGAATAAAGCACTCATGTTGGATAATAAACCTATATCCAATGAGAAGTCTCGTAAATTAAGGATCCTGAGAGCCAAGGCCCATTCGAAACCATCAATTTTATCGCCAAATCATGTTGACAATGCAAAATCTCCTAAAAGGGGCATAAAATCCAAAAGTAATGTGAATGTCGCAAATACTAAACGAAAGAGATCAGGAATTAAAGAATCTTTCGACAATATAGTAATTGAAGGAGAACGATCGAAAAAGGGAAATGTATCTAAGAAAGCAGGTGGTTATAAAAAAAAGGCTAGAATAACTGATAGAAGTAGAAAATTTAAACGGGCCCATCTTTCTTCCAACAAATAGTTTAAATAATTATACGGAAATAACCTATTTATACACAGTATTCGGCCGTGATATCTTTATGGAATAAACCAATTAGAGATTTGCCCGAAATAACCTATTATAATAATTACTCACGTGATCTGATATGCACCCGCACAGTATAAATGATGCCGCATGGTAACTTCCCTGATATTGTCGAGAATTTCTAATGGGATCTGGTACTTCAAAGATTGAAACAACTGCTACTTATTCAGAAAAAATGCCAAGGGAATCCATGGATAATGTAATGGATGAAAAGGCGGATGCTGAATTAGTTAAATACGGGGATTTGTTAAAAAACTTAACTATCCAAGATAGTGGTAATGGTGAGATTGGTGTATCCCATCATGTGTTGAGTTCATGGGAATCTGCATTTCAAAAGGACCCCAAGAATGTCTTGGCTCAAAATGCATTAGCTGGCCACTCTATGTATAAAGTATTTGCTAACAAGAGTAATGCTGTCACACTTGGCGAGAGGTATTTTTTCAATTTGGAAGTTAAGCACATTGGAGACCATGCTTACTTTGACTCACAATTGAACTCGGGAAGATGTTGGATATTTGCTACATGTAATGTGTTAAGAAGTCAAGTTATCAAAAAGTATAACCTTAAATCTGATGGATTCCAATTATCTCAATCATACTTGTATTTCTATGATAAATTAGAGCGGTCTAATTATGCTTTGGATACTATTCTTGATACGTATGATTTACCTTTGGATTCAAGGTACTTGAATTTTGTTTTGAAGGACCCTGTTGGTGATGGTGGACAATGGGATTTGGTAGTTAATCTTTTAGACAAGTACGGAGCTGTACCTAATGAGGTATTCCCCGATAATTTCCAAAGTGGACATACTGCAGAGATGAATTACATCTTGAAGGAAAAAATTAGAGAATTTGCATTAATTTTGAGAAAATTGAAGCTGGATGGTGCTTCTGATTCCACTATTGCCAATACAAAGTCGTCAATGTTGAAGGAGATTTATAATGTCATTTCTATTGCTTTAGGTACTCCACCGAAACCTACTGATAACGTGGTATGGGAGTATAAAGATAAAGATGGTAATTATAAGCGAGTTGAAACTAATCCTGTTGATTTCTATAAAGAGCAAATTGGACATGATTGTGCAAAATACTTTTCATTAATTCATGATCCCAGAAATGATTCAGGTAAGTTGTATACAGTTGAACGTTTAAACAATATGGTTGGTGGTAGAAATGCTCGATATGTCAATACATCATTAGAGTCTATGAAACGTACGGCTATCAAGATGATAAAGGCAGATGAACCCGTTTTCTTTGGATGTGATGTTGGAAAGTTTTATGACCAACAGACTGGTATTTTAGATGTTGATCAGTATAATTTTCAATTAGGATTTGGTACTGGCTTGAATATGTCCAAGCTCGAAAGATTAAAAACCGTATCATCTGTGATGACACATGCTATGGCCATAGCTGGAGTACATTTAGATCCTAACGGAAAGCCACTTAGATGGAAAATCCAAAATTCTTGGGGTCCTGACGTTGGTGATAAAGGTTATTACATGATGACCGATAAATGGTTTGATGAATTTGTGTTCCAAATAGTCACCAGCAAAACCTATGCTTCTAAGGAAGATTATAGTGTCTTGAAGGGCGGTCAGTATAATGTTTTACCATTTTACGACCCTATGGGGGCCTTGGCTTCAGTTTGACCTAACTTAGTCTTTTTAATATATGTTTTTGATTTTATCGCGACTCTGTTTAGTGCTATGAATAAACCACTGGACCTAAAGGTTCTTGATGTTGGAATAAAATCAACATTACGGGAAAAATTTGTGGAAGCAAGAAATGATCAAGACTTGAACCAACTTCTACAAGAAATAGAGACGTTGGTAGCCCAAGGAAATGACGAGATTCAGCATTATATCACCAATAATTCTCGAACATTTCAGCTGGAAATTACCAATATCGAAATAAATAGAGCCAAATTGTCAGATGCCATTCACATTAACGACAATTTGATCGACTTATTTGCCACGTCCACCGATTTGGGCAATTCCTTGACATTACAGCTTAAATCTCTTGATAAGGAAATCAGTCGAATCAATGATGCTAAAATGTATGTCACCAATACCAAATTATTAAAGAATAATATTAATCAGGCAGTTTATGCTTTAGAACATAAGAATTGGGAATTGGCTGCTAAGTGTATGCATACCATCACCACACAGATCCCTCATGAATTGGTCCATGGTGAATACGCTTCGTTACTCATCCCCTCTGCAGAGATCCCTGAGCTTCCGGCAGTAATTATCGAAAATATCACTAACCAATTGACTAAGGTGTTTGAAGTCAAATTCACCGAAGCTGCGGCTCAACGTGATGTACCGGAATTAACCCAGTACTTTCAATTATTCCCATTAATCCATCGAGAAGAAATCGGCCTAAACTGTTATGCCAAATTCATGTGTCAGATTATCTCCGATACTTCCCGATCGTTGATTCAATCTGTAGTAAACACGTCCCAAGTCGGAATTTATTCCCAAATTGTAATGCAATTGCTTGAGAATATTTCTACCATGTTATCCCAACATTCACCGTTAATTAAACGTAACTATTCGCAAACTTATCCCAGGGCAATAAGCTATGTAATTACAAAGATTCAACATGAAATCGATTCTCAAATTGGATTAATCACTGATACCTTTTATGATACTAATCGAATAGATAAAGTGTTACAAGATATAAGACTTTATGATTTCCCAATTCTAAATCGAAACTCCCAATCACAGAACTTCCAGGACCATGGAGATTCGGCTGCTTCAAAGATTTTTGATGATCAGGAGCTTGTTACTATCGTTCAGGCCGGAGATTTGGTAAATGAGTTTGCGGGGATTTTCAATTATTGGTCATTATATTGTAAATTTCTTGCCCAGAGATACTTTTCCAGTTCTAAATTACAAGTTCCTCAATTAATCCAGGAATCTAACTTTACGAAAAAGACTCAAGCCAAGTATATTCCAGCATTTGAAGCTATTTCCAAGTTTTATTTTCGTAGATCTCTTGAAAAGGCCCTTATTATAGAAGAACTACCCTCGTTAAGTCCGTATTTATTAACTACCAGTGCCAAATACCCCGAACTGCCGGCAGTTAGTTCTATTATTGAGGATTTTACGCTTGTATTGAATACTTGTTTACGAGCTATGGTTGATTCTTCTCATCAAACATTATTAAAACTGTTTGTCATTAGTAGTTACAAAGTGATATCCAATGATTTGTTGAATGGATATATAATCAAACAATTGAATGAGAATCTGCCTCGATATAATTCGGCCTTGAACTTGACAAACCCCATAAAACCATCATTAATAAGTCCTCGGTCGCTGAGAAGTACTACTCCCACTCCAGAAACTTTGGGATTCTTCAAAGGCGCCACTAATGCTTTGGGTAATGTTGTAGGAACATCTTCAGCGTTACCAGTAACTCCCACTACTAACAATTCTCGTTTAGTCAATTTTGTGATTTATTTGAACACTGTGGCTACTGGCCAAGATTATTTGACTCGGATTATCAATAACTTTACCAAACAACAGTCACAATACTTACAAAATTGTTTCCCCTTTGAAGATGATGCTGATATTGTCAAGAATATCCTCATGAATGATTTACTTAACCCGTTTGTCACCAATACTAATAAGATCATTCAAGAAGCATTGATTAGTTTCTATAACCAATCGATCAAGAATAAAATTATCAGTATAATAGCGGACTTTATTAATGAATCAGATGAGTCTAACTTTGTGATTTATTCGTCAAGTCACTTGAATGATACATCATTGATTTATAACTTCAACACCGAATGGCGGAACTTGATCCAACCTTATAAACAAATATTTCATCATGATCTCATTTACAACAAGCTCTTACGATTAGTTATCTTGAATGTAGCCAATTTGCTTGAAAAGAGATTGATTAGTGTAATTAAAAAGTGTAATATCAATGAGCTCGGGGCATTGAAGCTAGAAAAGGATATATCGGCATTTATTGGTGAAGTGTGTGATGATAATTATGAATTACGAGAAAAGTTTGTGAGAATCACTCAGCTTGTATTATTGTTAGGGATGGATGACGATGAATACCATGAGAGTATTCATGACGATGGAGGAATTAATTGGGTATTAACACCTCAAGAACGTACGGAATTTAGAAAGTTTCGTATTTAATATGTATTTACTATATATATACTATGGTTTATCGGGCTTTATACGCATTCGGTCTGTTATATTATCGAACTTGGGATGATTATATTCACATTCATAACCTTTTGGGCAAAACCCTGTTAAATACAAAGGACACATAATCTTTTTCACGTGTCGATTCACACATTTAGGGCCTTCTGGGCAAAACCCCCGCATGTAATTGGGACATTCAGGGATTTTCAGCTGGGGGTCAACGTGTAAATAAAGACAATCGTTAGTTTGGGTACAATACCCATTTCTTGAATAAAATAGACATTCAGGCATTTTTCTTAAATTATATTCATGGAGGAACTCACAATGATCATTCTTTTTACAAAGTCCTCTCAACCAATGTTTACATACGATTTTGTTATTATACATTGCCGAAACATGTTTGTGAGGACAGTTGTTGCCATTGGGACAAGAATTGGGTACATTGGGCTGATAAAACAGACATATCGGGCGGTCTGGATCCGTGCCGAAATTGTACTCTTTGCGTAAAAATGGTTCAAACTTAAACCTTCGATTTTGGTTTTGTGGATGTATTATTGGGTTAGACTGAATCATTATTAATAGTTGTGAGATTGATGACTAGATAAAACACCGCGAAATGAGTATTTGTTTTTCACATGATACTACACGTGATGTATTTTTTGCAGCCGTCAGGTGCATACAACTTTATTAGGCAACTTTAAGTTTAAAGTAAGTTTAAAGCAATAATGGTAAATCATAAATATTTTTTATTTATAGTAGGGTTAATTCTGGTTTGGGTTTATAGAATAACAACAAAAATGAAACACTATGATGTAATTGTAGTAGGTACAGGCATAGGAGGATTAACTACTACGGTAAAGCTAGGAAATATTCGTATAGCCATGATTGAAAAAAATGATATTATAGGAGGTAATTCAATTTTGGCGTCGTCGGGGATAAATGGAGTACCTACCAAATATCAGCCGGTGATTGGAGACAAAGTTGAGACGTTTATTGATGATACTATAAAGTCAGGTAAAGGATTAAGTGATTACGGGTTAGTATGGCAGTTGGCAATTAATTCTCGAGAAGCCATTAGATGGTTATCGGAAGATATGAAGGTGGATTTAAGTGAAGTAGCTCAAATGGGAGGACATTCGATGCCTAGAACTCATCGGGGTGGATATACTTCAAAACTTCCAGGCTTGGAGATTGTGAATTCTTTAATGACTGTAATTAAACAGAGAAAATCCGTTGACATATATATGAATTGTCGATTAACTAGAATCTTGATGCACGATGGCCGTGTTAACGGAATTGAATATGAAACTGACGGAAATATAAATGTGTTAAATGCTGACCATGTTGTGTTGGCAACAGGAGGATACTCGGCCGATATTCATAGTGTTGATTCACTAGTAAAACAGTATCGGCCGGATTTGATAGGGTTTCCTCTGACAAATCGTAATTCCACGTGTGGGGATGGGCAAAAGATTGCATACAGAGATTGCCAGGCCCAATTAATCGATATGGATCAAATCCAAATCCATCCTACGGGGTTTGTGAATTCTCTTGATATCAATAACCCGAAAAAGATTTTATGTGCAGAATTGATTAGAGGGATAGGAGGAATAATGATAAGTGCCAATACTGGTAATCGGTTTGTTAACGAACTAGCAACCAGAGATGTGGTTTCGGAAGCCATTTTGCGACATTGTCAGATCCACGATGATAAAAAAACGTCTATCCAGAGATCTATAGCAATTGTTATGATACCATTAAAAGATTATTCTAAAGCAAAGTCACATATTGACTTTTATACCAAGACTAAACTTATTCAGGAGGGCAATTTGGGGGATTTACGTACATTAGTGGCTACATACAATCCTAATATAACCGAGGATATGTTATTAAGCACAATAAATGCTTATAACATTGCTAAAGTTGATGGTGATGATTTAGGAAGAACATCATTTGGCAACACATTTGACCCGAAAAAATTTTATTTTGGACTTGTAACGCCAGTTTTACATTATACAATGGGAGGGTTGAAAATTGATAACCAATCCAATGTTATATCTCGTGACAATACTCCAATTGCTAATTTATATGCAGTAGGTGAAGTTGGTGGTGGTTTACATGGCTACAACCGATTATCGGGGAGTTCTCTACTTCAATGTGTCGTTTTTGGCACGCTTGCGGCGGATTCAATTTTAAGGCAATTGCAATTTGAATGAAAACATTAAATGGAATTGAGCTTTTCATTCAAATGTTGTAAATTTTCATTATTCAATTTATCAATCGGATTTCCGGGGTTTAGTTTTTTACGATCTCTTCGTTCACGTTTTTCCCTTTTCAATAATCTCTCTTTATGCGCTATTTCTTCGTTTCCTCCCGTTATAAATGTTAAGAAATTATTTCGACGTCGTATACCTTCATGGGTCCAAAACTCACTTCTATATAATTCCCAACCTTCTCGAATATCAGTATTAAATACTCGAGCATTGAGAATCAACTTGACATCAGCAATGCCAGTTCGAGGTTGACAACGCAGTTGGATTGACACCAATAACACCTCGAGTTTGGAGTTTTTATTCTCAATACTTGTAGGATCAAGTTTATGAAGTAAATTAAGAAGCAATAAAGTGGTGTTTAACACCAATTCTCGAATCAAATCGGCCAAATAGTCTACCAAAGGAGTTTTGATCTTGACCAAACGAATATTCAATTGCCGCAATCCTTTGTTAGTTGACGAAAGGAACTTTCGTGGAAGTACAATAGTCTTTTGATACTCACCCGATAAATAGTATAAACAAAGAGTAACCAACAATGCTAATAATATGAATGTCAATATCACTCTTATTGGTGACAGTGAAGTTTGAGGATTATCAGCAATATATAAGTAATGAGTAAGGGAAGTGATTATTGCACATAAAATCGCCATAAATGTAAGATACTTCCTTCTTAATGCTTTTTGTTGAAACACTTGTTGTCGTAAGCTTTCCTCCAATATTAGCAAATTACGAAATACTTTCCCAGTACCTGGCGTTGAGGTATATCCGCTAGAGATATAATTGTGTGACTTTTCGCTAGCCTCTGATTTGTTCGACTTCCTTCGTATTCTTCGTTTAGCTTTTGGGGTTAATTCTCTCGGAGTCAATTCCCTTGGACTCCCTGTTGCTGTCTTTGAAATTTCTGCTCGTGATAATCGTTCTTGCCTTGGTGTGTTGGGAGTTGACAATGACTTCCGACCTTTAGTTCGTTTGACTCTACCTCGAGTCGGTGATTGGTCTCTATCATTATCTATAAACCTGATTGATGCTAAGTCCAACAGGTTCTGTGATCCTAATTCCGAATCTGAATAAATAACATCTTCAATCTCGTTATGAGATGTGTACGGGGTTAGTTCAAACGATTCAGTGGTAGATATCGCCGGCAGTTTAGGAGGAATTGGTATAAAACTATCAAGTGACTCGTTATTATGAGAATCTAGCTCGTCATACTTTTGGTCTGGAGGCTTATCTTGAGCTTCGTCGACATTCGGTATCCATTTATCGACTTTATTACCTACTTCTGACTCCGAACTCTGCATAATCCACTCTTGTGAAATATCAAATTTATTCGCGAGTGACACCAATGTCATTGAAACAACAAAAAGAACAATTCGTCTCTGATTTATTGGGAGGATCGTTGGTGGAGATCTATACCGTGGTGAACGTTTCGGTAGTTACATATTTGGCTTATAAATTATGGGCCAAAGTTCTAAATGATCAACTAATACGAGGGATTCATGATTTGATATTTAATGTTTATATATTAATAGCTGCCGTCACCAACTTTAGTAATAATATAGGCTTGCTCTATAAGGGATTAGCGGTTTCTGTGGTGTTGTCATTGTCTATTAGGCGCTTTCAGGGGGTCCGTGGTCCCAAATCGAAAGTTTTGCCGAAAGACATTTTAAGTCTGAAAGGATTTATAACGGCGTATAGAGCTCATATGTTAATTCTTACTAATATTAGTATTTTAGCGGTGGACTTTCATATATTTCCTCGAAGATTTGCTAAAGTAGAAACTTGGGGCACGTCTTTAATGGATATGGGTGTTGGATCATTTGTGTTTTCTATGGGTTTAGTTAATTCTCGTAACCTAATTAAACTGCTGATGACATCCTCCGAGAACAAGTTTAGTTTTCTGAATTACTTTCGACTAATCTTTACGAATATCAAGAAAGCTTTACCCTCCTTGGTTCTTGGTTTTATACGATTACTCAGTGTTAAACAATTGCAATATCAGGAACATGTCACAGAATATGGAATCCATTGGAATTTCTTCATAACCATTGGGTTATTGCCAATATTCATTGCAATTCTTGACCCCATATTCAATCTTGTACCTAGATTTATTGTTGCATTTCTTATTACTTCGGGCTATGAACTTGTTCTTACCCAAACTCACTTGTTGCAATTCATATTAACCACCAGTAATCGACTCGATAATATCCTAACTATGAACAAAGAAGGAATTTGTTCGTTTTTTGGGTACTTGGCGATATTTATATTTGGCCAATCTTGCGGTTCATTTGTCCTCACTAATAGACCTACCCGTAATAATTTAATTTCATTTACTAATAACTCGAAAAGATCATGGTTAACAGTTTCCACTACGAAAGGTTTGATTATATCCACTACCATTTACCAAGTGCTTTTCAATGTCGTTAACACCTCAACCTTATTTTACGGAGTTTCTCGTAGATTAGCAAATTTTCCTTATGTATTAATGGTTGTGGCCTATAACTTATTTTTCTTATTAGGGTATAAACTTGTAGGTGATTTGGTATCTGATGATTCTCCCAGTTCCCAAATAATGGATAGTGTCAATAAAAATGGATTGGCATTCTTTTTGTTAGGTAATCTTTTTACGGGCTTGGTTAATATGACCATAAACACTTTGCAGTATACAGATCAATTGGCATTTATTATTCTTATGTGTTATGCTAGTGTTCTTGTATTTATAGTCTGGTTCTTGAACAGAAATAACATTTATATTAAAATATAAACCTGTTTGGTGAAATTCGCAGCATTTTTTGCAACCATTTATTTAACATGGTTCGTTGGAATTTATGCAAATGGCCACTAAGCTATTTTCGTCGTAAAATTCCGGGGTTTCAACGATCCGCTTATTTCCTGTACCCACAAAAATGTCATTGATTTGAATCATTTCTTCCTCCTCCAAAAGAGGAAGGCGGGCTCTCGTGTATGCCACCAATAATCTTCCAAATCCCAGAGAAACATCACAAGATGCTGACATCGAATGGGACACCAGTAATGAAGCTCGCAAACTTACTCCATATTCACTGGAATAAAAGAAAAATGACGACTTGAAGGCATAATCACCCTCGATTGATGCACTAAACGTTCCTTGTAAAGATTGGCCCAAATTGCCTCCTGATCCTGTAGTCATGTCAATACATGCTCCTTGAATATAATCTCTATGTGACGTTCGCTCAATCTTTGACCCTTTAAATTCATATTTGTACAATTTCCCGTCTCTGGACTTATAGTTCAACCCTGTAGGTTTTTCATGAAAGTTATTATTAGCATCATTCACCAATAATTTACCTGCAGGTGTATGGTAAAGCTGGTTGATGTCGTTAATTAAATAGTTATCAATCGAAGATTGTAATACGATATTATCTGAAATACCATAAGAGGCATTCAAAGGAATGGCTGAAACGACTGTCAATAAATAAAAGTTTAATATTTGCATAATAATTTTTCTCTGGTTCATTGAGCCTTTATACTTGATATTTATATGCTGAGTGAAGGTCTTTTCTTTTCCGTCGATTACTATTAATCAAAGGGTTATTAGTATAGGTTTTTTTTTCAATGGATATCCTTTCCTTACTGTGATTAGCTTGGGCCATGTATGGTATTAATATTAATTTTAGTTATTGGCTGCAAAAATATGGTTGGACACGACAGCTAACAATTTTTGGGATTACGCACAACCCATACCACTAAATTTCCCTTATCCGAGATAGTTAAATTAATAGAAATTTGCTTTAAGTTTGCTTATAGTGATTGAGTATCCAAGATTAAATATAGCCGTGTGAATTTTCAATCCGGTAATTAAAATGTCAAACATTGCGTCGTCTTCGAGTTGGACGTCATTTTTAAAGTCCATTGCCTCATTTAATGGAGACTTGTCAACATTAACTGCACCTCCATTTATATTATCTCCTACATCATTGAGTGAATACTCTCAATATTGGGGCGAACATCCCGATTTATTGTTAGCTCCCAATTTTGATGTTTCTGAACATGCTGATAATAAAGAAGAGAATGAAGCAATGGCCCAAAAAAGAATGATTTTAGTCGTGAAATGGTTCATTTCCACATTACGGTCACAATACTGTTCAAGAAATGAAAGTATGGGCAGTGAAAAGAAAGCATTGAATCCATTTTTGGGTGAAGTCTTTGTTGGTAAGTGGGAAGATTCAAATGGTGAAAGCATTTTATTATCGGAACAAGTATCACATCATCCTCCAATGACTGCTTATGCTATAATTAACGAGAAAACTAATACTACTTTACAAGGGTATAATGGAATTAGAGCTACTATGTCCGCTACTTCGATCAACATTAAACAATATGGACATGCTATATTGGACTTTAAGAATTTAAATGAAAGTTATTTAATCACATTACCTCCTTTACACATTGAAGGGTTAATCACAGCATCTCCATTTGTGGAGTTGGAAGGTAAATCTTATATCCAAAGCTCTAATGGATATTACGCAACTTTTGATTATAGTGGACGAGGATACTTTTCTGGTAAAAAGAACAGTTTCAAAGCCAGGATTTATACTGATAGATTTTCAGCGGAATTTAAAGATAAGGCATTGTTAACTATTAATGGTCAATGGTCAGGAAAGAGTTATTTCAATCGTGGCCCTGAAGCTGCTGATTCAAAGACTCCTGAAACTTTATTCTACGATGCTAATGCTTCCACTCCTCAGCATTTAATTGTTAAACCTATTGAGCAACAACATGATTTGGAAAGTCGAAAAGCATGGGCAAAAGTAGCTGAGGCAATTAAAAAGGCCGATTATGATTTAATCAATGTCGAAAAGTCAAAGATTGAGAACCAACAACGTGAATTAAGGAAAAAAGAGATTGCTTCCGGTGAGAAATGGAAAGCTAGATGGTTTACGGAGGTTGATTACGATAATAAAGAAAATACCATCAAAGATAGTTTCACCAATTTGATCAATTTGTCGCAATTATCAATTAAAAACTGTCCATCTGGCAGTCTTAAGAACTCCAAGTACGATACTGGCTCCGCCGTCCATTGGAGATATTCGGACTCTCAATGGAAGAATGAAGACGTCATTAAAATTTAAATAGACACATTTCACGACTGTAAATAATTTCTCTCACGTGTATGCCTCAAGGGCTTTGAGGTCCGCAGTCCTTAAACTTTAGGTCCTTCGATATGCGCACGACGCTTTCTCAAAATCTAATATATCGGTTTACTGAAGTTATTGACAAAAAAAAAATAGTGCGGTACACCAGTAATAACTAAAGTTGGTTACTCTCTCAGGAAAAAATTTTCAATATAAAGATTTTTTGACTATAAAAAATTTTAATTAATTTTTAATCTGTACAAGAAAATGGCCGAATCACATAGATGTATGTAATAATAGAACAGCATGATACAAGTCAGCAATTTGTAGGAAGCAACAAGAAGAATATCAAATAAGAAAAATCTATAAGAAGTCAGCAATTATGAAAATTCAGTTAGAAAGTACAAAAGTGAAAATGCTAAACTTGAAACGTTATTCATGTAATCAACATCTACATTGAACAATTGGTTTGTCCACCATCTTGTTGTATTTCACACGAATATCCGTCTTTAGTGTCATGTTTGTGATTTCAAATGAGATTAATACTAACAATTTCTAGTATACGTTAAAGGTAAACATTTATCCTACCAACGTTCCAAGAGAGTCAACAATCCAAATGTTTCATTAATTCAAATAGAAGGAGTTGCCAACCCTTCTGATGCTAAGTTTTACTTGGGTAAACGTATTGCTTATGTTTACAGAAGTTCCAAAGAAGTCAGAGGTTCTAAAATCAGAGTCATTTGGGGTAAAGTTACCAGAACTCACGGTAACAGTGGTGTAGTTAGAGCTAATTTCAGAAAAAATTTACCACCAAAGACCTTTGGTGCTTCAGTTAGAATTATGTTGTACCCATCCAACATCTAAGGGATTAACCAGGAACTTATTATCATAAAGGAAAGGGCTAGTTTTATAGTTTTTTCTTTTGTATACTAAACAAATAATAAACATATTGAATATTTCCTTTACTCTATAAATTGTATACTCTATAAATTGTAGTCGTGACTGCGCAATTTGTGTATGGCTAAAACTAAGAAGAAGCTGAAGAAACCTTCAACCCTGGAACCAACAACCGAATTGGAGGATGCAGAAAAGGATTTACAAATTGTAAAATCTGATACAGACAAAGGTGAATTGAATGGTGGGGTTGATACGTCGCAGACCAATGGGAATATTATAAATGGAGATAGCCAAGCAGATTCAGAAATACTGGAATTACAACGTCAAATTGAAACCTTGACATCTCAAGTGGCTCAGAAAGAGATATCATATCAAGAATTGAATCAGAAATATCAACAGGAACATGAAAAACTAGAGCAACTAGAGAAACTACCCCAAGTGGAGAGTCAACCTGACAAGGTAGAAGAAAGTCCGGAATTAACGTCAAGTCTTGAACAGCTAGAACAAGTTACCAAGGAACGAGATGATATTAAAAGTCAGTATGATACACTTTTCAATCGTATATCATCAATGAAGCTGGTTTTCAGTAAGATGAAACAAGCAGAAACTGAAGTGGAAGAGTTACGAGAACAAGTACAAAGTTTAACTGCCAAAAATAAAGAGCTTGAAACCCAATTAAACCAAAGAAGCAAACTGGATCGACAAGTTGATTTGTTGAATAGTCAGGTGCTTGATTTGAATAATGAATGTGATCGGTTGACTAGTGCTTTGTCCACAGTCAGAAAAGAATTGAAACAAAAAGAAGCAGCATACATGGACGAAAAATACGAGTTGGAAAACACGATTGCCAAAATAAACAAAAAGAACCATGAACTTCGGTCTCAGATTAGTGAGTACGAAGTGGTGAACCATGATAAGGAAACGGACGAGAATAATTTAAAATTGTTAATTGATGAATTGAATCTGAGCATTGAGCTGAAAACCGGTGAAGCTAATGCGTTTAAACAACAAATTTCGAGTCTCAATGAGCAAATACACGAGTTGCAACAAACATTGGCATCCCAAACTGAATTGCATACAAAAGAAGTTGAAACCAAAACTCAGCAAATAACAGATTTGAACGAGCAAATCCAAGTTTTGAACGGCATTATAGCTTCTAAAGATGAAACTATTGGCTCGTTAGAAGCAAAAACTGAAACCATGGCGTCTCTCGAGAAACAGATTGAAACTAAAGACATTCTTTTAGGCAAAACCCGTCATGAAGCAATAATATTAAATGAGCATCTAAGCAAAGCTCTCGGAATGCTCAAACAGCAGTCCAGCTCGAAAAACAACACCATAGATAAAGAACTAATATCCAATGTATTGATAAATTTCCTTCAATTACCAAGAGGTGACACAAAAAAGTTTGAAGCCCTACAGTTGATGAGTTCCCTATTGGAATGGGATAACCATAAACGGATAGCGGCAGGGCTAAGTAACCAAGGTAATAAATCTGATGGAAATAAACGTGACAGTTTTGTTAGTTTATGGACAGACTTTTTAGAAAGAGAGTCTCTTCCCAAGTAGAAGTGCATAATTTACATTTATATATAATCCACATTAAATCGCGTCTCTTAAATATGGTTCTGGTGACTGATTTTTTTAATAAAGCCAAGACACCCAAAGTATGTGAGTCACGACCTCGGCAATGTCTACAATTAGTACTAACCCTTAGAAAAGAACTGATTCTGAAGCAGGAAACGAGTTAGATGTTGGGAAGAAATCAGTTAAAAAGTTAAAGCCCAGTAGTAGTAGGGACATAAAGAAAGCTACTGCTAAGAAACCTATTCCGGTGATTGATTTAGTTGACGATGAGGATCTAGTTAAGGAAGAACCCGTAAAAGTAGAACCCGTAGAAGTTGAAAAGCCGTCGAAAAATAGTAAACCAGCAAATAAAGAGATTCCACAAGAGCAAGTGGATATTCAAAGCATAATCCAATCCATTCCTGATGCCGAACTTCCTGATTCGTCAGACGAAAAGCTCTCGTTTTTCCAATTACAGCAACGTAAAAACCAAGCACCCCAAACTTCGGGATCGATAGAAGTTCCTGTTGCTCAGCCAAATTGTTTGACGGGACTTACTATTGTGTTTACGGGAGTTCTACCAAATATAGAAAGGACGGAAGCTGAGGGTATTGCCAAACAATATGGAGCGAAAGTTCCCAAATCAATTAGTGGCAAGACCAGTTTAGTGGTGATTGGCAATGAAGCGGGGCCATCCAAAGTGGCCAAGATCAAACAATTAAAAGTCAAAGCCATTGACCAAGATGGATTTTTGGAATTATTACGAAAAATGCCCGTTAACGGAGGGTCCGGTGCAGAGGCCAAGAAAGCCAATTTAAAACGAGAAGCTGAAGAACGTAAAATCATTGAAGAAGCAGAAGCCCAAGAAAAATTAGAAAAAGAATCTCTCGATGCTACGGTCAAATCCGCCCAGCCTTCTGATCCCAATAGATTAGCCCGTCATGAACCAAGACCCATTACCAATGACGAAAAGTTATGGACGACAAAGTACGCTCCAACGTCTACTAGTCAATTGTGTGGGAACAAGGGTCAAATTGCCAAACTCAAAACATGGTTATCTAATTGGTTCGATAATGCTAAAAACAAATTTGAAGGCGGTGCAACTGACGGATCTGCATTTAGAGCTTGTTTAATAAGCGGACCTCCGGGAATTGGGAAAACCAGTGCAGCTCATTTAATTGCACATGAATTGGGGTTTGACGTACTTGAGAAAAATGCCAGTGATGTCAGATCTAAACGAATGTTAAACGATACGTTGAAAAGCGTTTTGGATAATACTTCAGTCATGGGGTTCTTCCAAAGTAAAACCGAGACAATTAATGGCAATGAAAAAAAATTTGTATTGATTATGGATGAAGTCGATGGGATGTCTAGTGGAGACCATGGAGGGGCTGGTGCATTATCACAATTTTGTCGAATTACGTCAACACCAATGATTTTGATTTGTAATGACAAGTCTTTACCAAAGATGAGAACATTTGATAGGGTCACGTTTGATTTACCATTTAGAAGACCCAATGAAAACGAAGTTAAATCGAGAATAATGACGATTTGTTATCGTGAAAAGATTAAAATAGATTCGAGTGTAGTGAGTGCATTAGTGGCTACAACAAATAATGATATCCGGCAAATGATTAATTTGTTATCGACGGTTTCAAAGACTCAGAAACTGATCGGGTTTGATGAAAGTAAAGACTTTAGTAAATCCTGGAAAAAACAGACGATTCTAAAACCATTTGATATTACTGGAAGGCTTCTTAGTGGAAGCATTTATGTTGATGTCAACCATAGTTTAAATGATAAGATTGATTTATATTTCAATGATATGGATATCACGCCATTAATGGTCCAGGAGAATTATATACACACGCAACCTCGTAGTTGTCGAAGCGATAAAGAAAGGTTGAGATTGGTAGCCCAAGCAGCCGATGATATAAGTTGTAGTGACCATGTAAACTCCTTGATTCGATCCAGCGAACAGCAATGGAGTCTATTGCCATTTCATGCTGTTATGTCGTCAGTTAGGCCGGGGTATTGGGTGGGCGGAAATCTCTCTCGCCGTATTGATTTTGCAGGATGGTTAGGCCAGAATTCAAAACAATTAAAGTATCAACGATTATTACAAGATTTACAATATCATACCAAGTTAAAGACTTCCACTGATAAGAAGGAATTGAGATTAGAATATATTCCTCTTTTATCGGAGAAACTAACCACTGCAATGGTGAACCATGGTGAAGGGGGGATTGATGAAACGATCGATACCATGGACTATTATTACTTGAGTAAAGACGATTGGGACAACATACTCGATTTCGGGGTCGGTGTTCATAAAGGGGATTTAATTCTAAAGAAAATCCCCGCCAAGGTTAAGGGGTCATTTACCCGCAAGTACAACTCGTCACCACATCCAATAGCGATTTATAAGACAGGTAATTCCGTAAACACCAAACCTCGAGCTGTTAAGGTGGATTATGAAGACTTTGTGGAAGACGATACTGTTAAGGATGACGTGGAAGAGGAGAACGCCAATGAGGAGTTTGATCCTAAAAAGGATAAATTGATTAAACAAGTCAAACACAACAAGAAACGACAAAAGCGTAGTAAATAGAGTTTTAGATCGAGACTGAGCGCGCGCGAATAGATTTGTTTTTGTCACGCGCTTAATGATATGTCATTACCATTTAATATACCTAAAAACCAGCACCACATATCGAGTCTATCAATAAATGTGCCCTCCAACTACGACGAGAAAGAAAGCGAGAATATGAAAAGCAGTAAAAGTGCGGGTCCCACGCCCGGTGATAAGAAACCCAAGCGAAAACCACCACCAATTGATTTTTCGAAAATCGATGGGTCATATTCGTTTGAAAGTGATAGTGTGGGCGCCACCACCGATACCAGCGTAGGAAGTTTCCCGGCAATTAATAATACCAATGATGATTTACAGGCGGTATGCAATAAACCCCTCGAAGATATTAGCAGTGAGGAATGGCAAATGTTGGCCAATCACAATGAAATTATTGAACTTACGAAACTTGGCGAAGGTAATGGCGGCAGTGTGAGTAAATGCACATTCCGGCATTGTGATAATAAAGTATTTGCATTGAAAATGATAACCACTGATTCCAATCCCGATGTCCAAAAACAAATTTTACGAGAGCTACAATATAATCGATTAATAAATAGTGAAAATATCGTCAAATATTATGGGACGTTTCTCATTGATAAACAAAGCATGATTGCCATAACCATGGAGTTTATGGGAGGCAAATCACTTGATGCGATATATAAACGAGTAATAGAAATTGATGCGTCAAATCGTATTAACGAAAAGGTGTTGGGAAAAATCGGTACCAGTATACTAAAGGGATTAAATTATTTGCATCAGCAGAAAATTATTCATCGAGATATAAAGCCTTCCAACATTTTATTGGATTGTGATGGAAACGTTAAACTCTGTGATTTTGGAGTTAGTGGAGAGGTGGTTAATTCCCTTGCCACAACGTTTGTGGGTACTCAATATTATATGGCTCCAGAACGGATTATGGGTAAACCATATACTGTGAACTGTGACGTGTGGTCATTAGGGTTAACATTACTAGAAGTGGCTAGTGGTAAGTTCCCGTTTTTCGATTTGGATGGCGGCACCAATATAGGTCCAATTGAATTATTACAAATGATTCTTGAATATCAGCCCAAGCTCGAAGACAGTGTGGCTGAAAATATCTTATGGTCCGACAATTTTAAAAACTTTATTAATTACTGTTTAATAAAAGATATCGACCAAAGGCCCAGTCCCCGGCAAATGTTGCAGCATCCATGGATAACAAGTCAAGCAGGTATTAAAGTACGAATGGATAAGTTTGTCAGGCAAGTATGGGAGCATTGATGGAGTTGTTTATGAGAAATGTATAGTAAAATCTTAGGGTTCGATGTCGTGTAGAGTGCGCCGCATGGGCGTTCAATGTCGCAAAAAAATTCCTCGCGATTCTCAACCAATAATCATTCATTAATCTCAAGTAAAGAAACCATGCCAGTGCCATTTGAAGGATTAATTCCCTATGCGATTATGACGGCCTTTTTTGGATTGGCGGGTCATGGTGTGGGATACATAAGTTATTGGGATAATGGCTGGAAAAACGAGAGATACAATTTAGATGAGTTTGATACTAAAATGATGCAACGAGATTTTTTATTGACTGGTACTAAAAGAGGTCAAACCAGTGAATCGGTAGCTCCAGATCACTTTAGGACTGCTACGCCTCAAGAAGAGAGATTCTATACACCTTACAGGGACCAATTCTTTGTATTCAGGGAGAGATTGTATAGAGGATACGTCACAGGTAATTGGGAGTTTTCGTAGATTGATGGTATTAGTACAGTAGTAACGGTTTTGTTCATATTGTTAATGCATATTACTTAAAATCCTTATATGACCATTTTTCTGTAATCTTTGGTTTGTACTTTGACTTTTTAGCAACCGGCACTCTTGTTTCAATCAACCCTTTAGTTTCAAGGTTGAGTAGATTGCTATAAAACAAATTACCTTCAGATTTCAAATTCTTGAGATTGGAGTTTAATTCATTGCTCAATTTAACTTCTATAGGGGTTTCCCGAATATTATATTTAAACAATTTCTTTGGTTTCTTGGCGAGTTTGTTCGATTTGGGGACAACTGATTTAACTTGTTCATTGATTTCATCTAATTTACTCAATTGTGTAATTTGAAGTTTTAATTGTTTTAACCTTGTTTCTAATTCAACTCGTTTTGCATGACGAAGTTGTTTATTCCTTTGAGTTTTAGTTTTCTTCTTATTAACAGTGGGTTTATTAATCGACAATTTATGTCTATCTTCAGTTATATCATGATATACTTCGTGCTCTTCTTCTTGGTCGTCGCCATCTTCATCACTGGACTCTTCCTCAGCTAACATTCTATTTAACATTTCTTGTCGTTGTATCAAAACTTGTCGATTCATTTCCTTATCCTTTTCAATTCCAAACTCCTCATCTATTAACTGCTTCCATGACTCCAACGATGGATTATATGATTTACCTGGATGCAATTCTCTAGATTCAAAGTCTAGTTCAATAGGCTTACGTTTTAAAGTCCGGGGTGGCTTGAATTCTTGGTCCTTATTGTTGGCATATTCTGGTAATACTTTTTTATGGTTTGGAATGGATTTAATATCCGTCCCTTGGTCCCAAATATCAATATTATCCACATTAGTTAACCCATCTCTATCAATTAAAGCCATGGATGTAGAAGAATCGACCCTGCCAGCAATTTCCATTAACTTTTTTACTTTCTTGGCACTCGGGCGTTTATTCCGTTCTATTATAAGTCCTGAGACTTTAGACTTGTTGGTTAAAATCTCACTAGACTTTAACTGCTTTACCTTTTTGTTCTTATCCCCTGTCTCATCAATAACAAACTCCTGATCTTCATTTTCGCCAAATAAAATCTCCTTCTCTCTATTTGCTTCAAGACTCTCTTCTATGTCCTGAAGGTTAATATTCTTGACCCAGGTCTTTTTAGTTTTCCGTGACGTTTTAGCCATTTGCTGTATTAGATTTGAGATTTTCTGGGATGAGATGAGAGCCGCACGGATTTTATATTTCTATCTACACTTTTGTACACTTACACTTTGTACACTTAATTACCAACTAATTACAAACTTGGGGGGTTGGATTGTGAGAATAATTTTGGTTGTGGTTGTGGTTCTGATTGTGCTGGTGTTTCTTCATCAAATTGTTCAACACATTTTACTTCTTCTATATAATACTGTAACATACTCTCTATTCCATTCTTTAACGTTACACTACTGCTATCACATGATCTACATGCCCCCTTCAACTTCAACAATACTTTACCCTCTTGTTCAATGAAATCAACAAACTCAATATCCCCTCCATCGTCCTGAATAGCGGGCCTAATTCTTGTGAATATGAGTTCTTTGATCATCGAAACTATTTCATTGTCATTTTCATTCATTTCTATATCTTTGGATAATTCAGAATGATCTGAAATTATTGGAGTTCCATTAGTCAAATATTCCGTCAAAATACTAAAGATTTCTGGTTTAAGCAAGGACCAATGTAAGCCTGTGGATTTTTCTACAGTAATGAAATTCGATCCAAACATAATAGACTTAATCCCATCAATGGCAAATAATTTAACTGCTAATGGACTTACACTTGCTTCACGGCCGCTTAGAAACTCTCTAGTTTCATTTTCTTCCAAGATCTTCATTGATGGTAGAAACTTAAGGGCTTGTTCGTTGGGAGTTTCTACTGTTTGAATGAATAATGATCTTATCCCTAATTTTGCAATTTGGGAGTTTATCCCAAAGGAATGTCTTAGTGGCATATGGGTCCTTAAAGCTGTGAGGTTTCTTAACATGGTGATGCTTAATTATCTACCACGATGGCGCGCGCTCGCTACTAAGGCCTGTCGTGGTACCGTCACATAAATAGTGCTAACTCTATAAATATACATTACTTCACTTACACAATCAACTGGCAGGTCCAAATAACAACCGTTCAACTAAATTCGTAGCGGTTTCCTCAAATAAAGCACCGTCCGTGAGGCTCTGGTCCAATTGTAACTTGTTCTCTCCCAATTGTAACATATTCTCCTCAATCGTACCCTTGGTGATCAATTTCCGGACATGAACCTCCTTGGTTTGACCTACCCGATGTGCTCGATCCTCGGCTTGTTTGTCATCATGAGGATTAAATGATTGATCGAATATAATAACATTATTGGCTGCTACCAAATTAATCCCAAACCCACCAGCTCGGGTACTCAACAAAAATATCGGGATCGTAGAATCTTCGTAAAACGTATCAATTATATCTTGACGGTTTTCTACTGACGTTCTTCCATCCAATCTCACAAACTTGTAATTTAATATTGATAACACTTTCTCAAGAATATCTAACACTTGGGTGAACAATGAAAATAAAAGTACCTTTTCGCCTTTAGTAATGATTTCATCAAGCATCTTGATCAAGCTTTGAACTTTGCCACTATTTAAATAATCCTTGTCTTGTAGTTTGTACTTGCTCAAAGTTTTGGGAAACTTTAAACACAAATTATTTAATTCATAATCAGCCATTACTCCCATATCTTCGTAAATATATTGTTGGTTGGCATCGGCATACTCAGGCTCATTGGTAATTGCCTTTGACATTTGCAACAACATATCATCTGTATAGGATTGTCGAAAGAGTAAAGGGTGTATTGCTGCTTTACGTAATAACATCAATACGTTGCTTGTAGAAGGAATAACTGTCCTTTTTGCTTCTTGGGCTTCCTTACCTGTTAAAAGTTTTCTTCGTTCTCGTTCAAGTCTCGTGGCCTTACCTTGGTTCATGTAATCATCATAAATCTTTTGTTGTAATGGTGTCATCTCACAATATTCAAGACTATGGTTCTTGGATGGTAAATGTTTCAAAACTTGAATCTTCTTTCGTCTCAATACGAACGGTGTCATCATCTTCTTGGCCTTAGAAATCGCCTGCTGTGATAATAGCGGATTATATTTATCATCGATATCACTGGTTTTAGCCTTTTGATTGAAGATTCCTTGTAAATCTTCTCGTTTATCACTAAAATACTTTGGTAGCATAAATGCCAACAATGATACCAACTCTTTAAGATTGTTCTGAAGCGGTGTGCCTGTCAATAAAAGCCTGAATTTTCCTTCAAGCCTCATTAATTTGGTGTATCTTTCGGAATTTGAGTTTTTCAACATATGTCCCTCGTCATAAATAATCATATCAAAATTACTCTTTACTAGAAACTTAAAATCGCTACTGCTTCCCGATGCCAAATTGTAGGTCGTTACCAAAACATCATATTGGCTTTCTCTCAACTCATATCGCAATTCTTCTCTTTCACTTTGACTTCCATAATAAGCCTGAACAACTAAATCGGGACAAAACTTGTTAAACTCTCGTAACCAGTTTTCTAAAGTTGACGAAGGAACAATAACCAAGTGGGGTCCTTTCAGGGTTTGGTAATACTTCAAGTATGCCATAAATGCTATAACTTGACACGTCTTACCTAAACCCATCTCATCCGCTAAAATACACGATAAGTCATTGGTATAAAGAAGATTCAACCAATTTATACCCACAATTTGATAATTCTTCAATTCAAACTCCGGATTGAAATTATCAGGCGCACGTTTCCAGTACTTTAACGTTTTTCTGTGCCGGGTATGAACCTCATCCTCGTCATTTATGATAATATCTTCACCTTTAAGGTCAACCATTTCCAATTCTCCTTCTCCAGTAACTGACACTCCCCATTTTTCCATTTGCTTCGAAATTAAAGATCCTACTTCACTACATTTCTTAACCAACGAATCAACCGCTCTATATCCCTTTAAACTGGCTTCAGTGTTTTCAATAATCCTTAGTCCATGAGGCTTGACTCTTTTTTTCTTCTTCTTTGCCTCTATTTCAGTGTCGTCATCGAACTGTTCTTCACTCAATTGATAAATATCATTGAATGGTCGCAACTGAATCAACTTGTCAATGATACCAGGTGTACTATTACTAATTTCTACCAAATCTTGTTTCTCGGCAGTGTTTAAAAATTCTAATATTTGAGAATCCAAACTAGTTAATCCATTTGCTTCGTAAAATTCATTATCTGTCATTACATCACTGTCTGATTCTGAATCCACAATTTCAACCTTTCGTTTTTTCAGTTGATTCTTTCGATTCTCTCTAATCCTCGCTTCCAAGATTTCCAAATCATCCATTTCTGGCGATGGCGACTTGGATATTTCTGGTGATGGCGATTCCTTGATGAATTTACCATTAACCTTTCTGAATAAAGGTTCAGGCTCATCATTTCTAAACGATTCTAGTAAACTTGGTTTCGAAGGCGGCGAAAAAATATTATCATTAATGCTTGTCAATCTCACTAATTTCCTCTTCTTTTCATTGGGTTTTTTTAATGTCTCTATAATATTGCGTTGTTTATATTTATCCAAAATCGACATTTTAGGCTTTTTAAGCTCTACTTTTGTGGTCTGGGGTAGTGTTTGGGTGGATGTTGGGGAATCGATGGTTTTGGTTCTAGCTTTACCACGGACTTTTATAGGGCTATCTTCTTCCTCTTCATGCTTGACTTCATTTTGTTTTTGTAACTGGTAATTTTTCAAGTTTGTAGTAAATTTATTTGCTCTTTCAGCCTCTCTCTGCTGTTGTTGTTCTCGTTGTCGTTGGTGTAATGCTTGTTGCTCCGATTCTAGCATCTCATCACGACTGAAATTCTCATTCAACCAATCACTAATGGCCTTTAAATTACCTTTACCCTTGACAAATCCTTTGAAAATAACATTTTCAGGTAAATAATGAAACCGCTTACGAATTATTGGAAAGTCCTTGTGATTTCTAATAGCCTGTCTCTTGGATTCAAGGTCTTTAGCCTTTTCTTCATTCACATGTAGCTTGATACTTGGAGCCATAGTGTCGGCCTGAGGAGGCGATGAATTTATATATATAGGCGACGAACTAGGCACTTGTACTCGTGAACCAACGCTTTCCTTCTGAGGTGTCTGCTGGACTAATATTTTGGGATTTTCAGGTTTATACCAACTCATTGGGCCATACGCGTAACAATCAGTGCGAATCAGTGCGAGTAAGTGCGACTCATCAAGGGATAAGGGAATCAATGGAACCAACGTTAAATTTCCACATTCAAACGGCTTACACACAATTTAAAGTTCCTACAGAACTTTTAAAGAAAAACTTCAAAGGTATACAAAGACTTATTGAAAAGCAAAAGAAACAATTGGCGGGAGATTTGGCAAAAATCCAAAAGAACCCAAATTTGCCAAAAGCCATAAGGTTGGAAATGATCAGAAAATCAATTAAAAGCTTTGAAACTTTTGAAAAAAGATTACTGGCATCGATATCCAAGGATTGTGATTTAACTGAGCGGTTGGTGGCTCGTTTGGAGAATTTACAAGAGCTTACTAAGTTTATAAAAAAGGATGATAATAAAGATGAATTTGATAAGGATAAGGATAAGACCGATATTGTTTCAGACGCCGGACACGATGAAATGCTTGATTTTCATAATGATAATCTCATTAATTGGTATAAAGTCCAAGCTAATATTCTTATTGTGGATTATCTAATAAAAAGTAAGGTCAAGTCTGATATGAGTATAGGGCTTAAATTACTCAAGAATCTATCTGTATCTGATCCCAAATTGATGAAATTGATTGATTATGATTTACTTGAGCATTTTAACAATGTGTTTGTGTCTATAGTTGAAGACCATGACTTGTCGTTAATTGTGACATGGTTTGAAGAGAACAGAAATTCTCTTAAAAAAATTAATTCTAATTTAGAATTTGAAATAAATTATTGTAGATTCTTGTCGTATATTGAACAAGGAAAGACTGAGGAGGCAATTAAATTTTCCCAGCTAAAACTAAGTGAAAATGGTAATAAACTCAAGTACCAAGATTCGGAGATGGACAATTATTATCAGAACTTGGAGAAATTAAAAAGTATGGGGGGGTTATTAGTATACCTTGCATTAAACGAAAATGAATCGCAGGAAATGTCTTTCAGTGCAAATTTGGTTAAAAGGTTTAAAAGCTTTCATACTTATGAAAAATTACTAAGTGATGATCGATGGGTAGACCTTGGTGAACTCTTTATTGATAATTTCACTAAACTATACGGTATTTCCAAGACTTATCCGTTATATATCTACCTCTCTGCGGGGCTATCAAGCTTAAAGACTAAATCCTGTTATTATAATACCCAAAATACAATTTTTATTAACGAAGATAAAGTCGATGAGCCAAACAACCCTATGCCGTCAACTGATCCTAAATACAGGGGTCCAAACTATTATTACAAGATATTGAACAAGATAAATGATTGCCCTGTCTGTTCACCTGAATTGTATAAATTGAGTAGGAATTTACCGTATGCTCAATTGATCACTAGCATGTTCAATAATCCATTTAAATTGCCCAATGGGAATATTTATCCCTTTGATAAGTTATTACATCGGGGGGATCAATCTCATTCCGAGAAAAATTTATTACTAAAAGATTGCAAAATAAAGGATCCTTTAACGAATGAGATTTTTCATATTGATGATTGTATCAAGGTGTATCCCGCGTAATCGTGTAAGATTATTAATGTGTCATGAATCATTTTTACGTCTTGTTAGTCGACTCTTCCTCTTCTTGAACTTTTTTAAACGGTTCAAAAACATAAATCCGAGCACTTCTTTCATTAGCTGGTTTAGTAGTATCTCTTGTTGAATTGGTTCGGCGATGCTGGTATTCTGGGAAATCTTGCCAATCAAACTTGCCGGACTTTTGAACTTTATAATTCTCAGTTTTAGCTAACATTTTGATCTGCCACGAATCATAAGGTTCGCCTTCAAATAATGTCACGAGGATGTTTGCGTCTTGGTTAGTAATGTATCCTCCAAAATCATTATGAGAGTCATCATTAACTAACTCTATTAAACGTTTACAACTTTTGAAGTAATTCACCATTAGTTTCTGGTGGTCCCTGATATTTCTATCAACGTCTTTCATGCCTCTTCCTGTATGAGGGAAATTAAACATAATATAGTCAAGTTTAGGCACTTTCAATACACTGTTCCTTTTGGCTTTAGCTTTTTTGGTATCTAGTTTGAAACTTCCTATGAGATCATTAGTATCTATTTCATGGATTATATCAACTCCATGTTGAGTCAAGTACTCTAAATTCTCTGTGGCATTGGGATATTTGGCTTTCAAGTCTTCTAAACTATCGTAACTCGTCGCAATTAAATGGCTCCCTACCACGTAATTTTGTTTAATTATACTAACGGCAAATGAAAAGTCACCTTCTCCTATAAGTAATACGTAATCCTCGGGAGTAAACGGTATTAATCCTTTTTGATTCAGATGGACTTGAGATTTTTTGGATTTAGTCTTTGTATTTCCATTCGCTTTGGATTTCTGTTTTAATGTTTGGCTTTCGACAGATGCTTTTAATGCTTTGGATTGTTTAGTACGAAGCTGGTCGGCCACTATATGACGAGATAATGCCGCCTTCAATCCTTTCTTATTGATTTTCATCGACTTCGATGCCTTCTAGAGTCGCAATATTTCAAATGAGTTGTATATTTTATATAAATGCTCTCGCTTCTCCCATATATTCACTAGCCTCTTCGGTTGTGTGGTATTTTAAGACACCTTCTTCAACATCCATACTTTCGGTAACGCCTTCTTCACTTTCCAATCCGCTACTATCATAAATATCGTCTGGCTCTGACATTCTAATTACTGGCTTTATCATCCTTTCGTCGTGGCTTAATTCTTTGTCTTCGTCTTCACTAGAATCTTCATCCTCGTCCTTGTCCTTGTCTTCGTCTTCGTCTTCTTCCGCCAAATCAGTTTCATCCAATTCAATCAACTCTTCTTTAGTTCCATCGTCAAACTCATAAAATAACATAAACGTTCCTGGCGAATTCAACACTTCTTCTTCATTAATAACATAAACTGACTCATCACTTATCCTCCACCATGTCCCTCTTAATTTTCTGTAACATATATAATGGCCATAGTTATGGGTCCCATAATGCACAATTACTGCTTTTAAATTGTATAACAATCGAGTATCTATTGAAGTCGTTTCAGGTATAGGTTCAGGTGTAGTGGCAGTTGAATTATTCTTTGGTAAACTTTCTCCATCACTTGATCCAGATTGAGAGACTTTTTCAATATCCATCTCATCTGTTTGAGGGTTTTGCAAATCTTCTTGGTCAGAATCTATACCGATTTGCGTTTCTTTGGATATGTCTTGAACTGTTTCATCTTGTTTTCTAAACGGCAACCTAGCATCCATATTGATATCGTTTGGCTCGCCCACAAATGGTGATAAATCCAACTTTAACGGAAATGATACTTTACTAGCATTCTTCACTATCATGTAAGTCCTGGGATCAAATACTGACCTATTTATATGTATAGCCAATAATGGTGGGGGTCTACTCAATAAAATCTGTTTCAGTTTCTTAGACTTCTTGATCATCTGTTTTATGGTCAATTTATTAAACGCTTCATCACTAACACAAAGCTTGGCTAATTCATCTTCTATTTCTTTTAATCTTGACTTAAATTGACCCGTGATCTTATCATTTGTAGAGCTATTAATTTTTTCCTTTAAAAATTGTCTTGTTTGTTCTAACCCACATCTATTACAGTTGACGTCCTCAATTATTTCAGGAGTAATCCAATCTTTCAATAATTGGTATAGTGAATAACTCGAATAATGGCCGGTACCAGAGCTAGGCAAATTCAAACTTAAACCACTTATAACTGAATATCTGATTCCCCCACCTTCTCCGCAAACCAAACACCCAATCCTTTCAACGGATATCCCATCAACTGGAGTCACCAATTCTAAAGCTTTTACTTTATGGTCAGCATCTATCAAATTCGGGTCAACCTGTAATGCGGGCACATACACATTGCCCAAAGCCCCTAAATTATCACATCCACTAATTAAATTGGACACCAATGAAGAATCAATAAAATCAGACCCTTCTTTAAAATCAGGATCCGGTGTTGATGCCCTTGAACTGGTCATTTTCTTATACTCTTTCTCCACCAAGTTCATAACTACTTGATAGAATTCCTGGGCATCCTCTTGATTGTATCCCGAAAAAAAATTCTGTTTAGGGCCGTTGGGCATTTTATTCAATAATGGCTTGGTAGAAAACTCTTTACCTTTGTTTTCATATTTGCCATTGACATTATCCAAAAGCAATTTCAACGACATAGTAAACCCTAATGATGGATTCGGTAATTTTTCATTTGAAATAGTGCTAGAGTATAAATATCCATCGATAAACTTCATTAATTGGTTTGAAGATGCTAAAGATTGAATGACTGAGTTCATAAAACACGTGTTCCCCTCATTAGTCAAGCCACCCAATTCACCGCCATTCTTTAGGGCAAATTTTACTTCTTTGGATTGCTTCAGGTGTCGATTATATCTGGTTTTGTTCAAAAATCGGTTCATGATAAATTTGGGATACTTATTAAAAACAATCCAAGATATTAAAATTAACGAAAGTGTAGTAGACGTAACCTTAAAAGGAATGGATTTGGCTAATTTATTAAAGGTCAACACTTTAACGAAATTAATCAACTTATATAAATAATTTGTAAATAAAAACCAAGCAAAACTAACTGAAATTGTATTTGTGTTAACACTAAAGTCCATAAGAACTAACTTATCTCGTTTATATGAACTTCCAATTAGATCAACGTAAATCACAAACGATTTCTGTAGATGATAGTCTGAGAAATTTTCGTGGTGGTGAGCCGCACGAAGAGCCTTTGAGTGAATGCTCGTTAGGTAAATAAAATCCTTATGTACGTCTATATATTACGATTGTATTATCTTCTATTACCCCAAGCACATTTTATAGGTCGTCCCCCAAGAATCAATCCTGATAATTGCAAAATTGCCAAAGCGGCGATTTCATGAGAACTAAATGTTACAAATGCACATCCTTTATGAGGATACAATTTGAAATCCACAATTAATCCAAATCCTTCTAAAGCTGGACGAATGTCAGCTTGTTGTACGAAATGAGGCAAGTTGCCTAAATAAATTGTCGTGATCCAGTTGGCTGATTGGCTGAGTACCTGTTGGAACGCTAAAATGGGATCCGAGGGTTCTTTACTTAAATCCAAACCATAATTTCGAATTGGGGAACTTTTCCAGTGGGATTTTTTACTTGCATGTTTATGACTAGCCGTGTTGCATCTAATAGCTCGGCCGTTCAAAATTGTGCCATTCATTTTCTGCACTGCGGTTTCTGCCTCTCGTTGGCTCAAGAACGTAACAAACCCGTATCCTCTAGACCTTAAAGTCTTCATATCCCACATGACATGAGCTTCTCTGATGGAATTGAATTGGTGAAAGTGATTGAATAATGTTTGGTCGTTTATATCCGGGCTCAAGTCTCCAACAAAAATATTATATACTGGGTCTGATGATTGAACGGAATTAGCATTTGACGAATGAAATGCCCAGTTAATTTTAAGAGGATTGCCGTTGACAATAAATCTGTTTAAACCTTGCATGGCTTGAGACGCTAATGTGGCATCTTCAAATTCTACAAATACGTATCCCGTGCCAGAATTATTCTTGTCGTTCAAGATCTTTGATATTTTCTTTGGGTAGTACCTCTGAAATATACTACTCAACTGTTGTGCAGTTACTGTGATGTTCAAATTCCCAACGTATAATATTTTGTCGGAAACGCCCCGCCCTCCATTAATAGCAGTGACTTTGGGTTTACTTCTTTTGTCTGAGCTATCTTTTTTAGAAGAGCTAGCCCTGGACTTGTAATTTTGGATTGGGTTTGAGTCCGAAACCAAAGGGTTTGAGTCATCTAATTTAATGGATGAATGAGGTAATGAATGCTTTGATGCAACGGGTTTGTATGCTGGTGACTTGTGTGACATTAATAATGTTAATTATGACAGGTTTGATGGTTCAAAGCTAAAGGTTTGTGAATATTAGCTGTCAAATGTTCAATACTATTACTCTTCTTTGACTTTTGAATATGACTATGTTAACTAATGACGGAAAATATGCAATGATGTCTCTTTTTAGCAATGAAAACTTCGATCAAACATGAAAAACAGAACGTAGATAGAATGAAAAAATGCCAATAATTTTTACGGTGCCTTAAACTTCAAATTCAGACGACTAACATCTGCTACAAAGATGTCGCGATTACGAGTATTGGTGTAAGGCACACTAACTGTCAGTGTTTAAATGGTAATAAGCTTTATATGCATACAAATAAGAATATCTGCATGTGCATGCATTAAGTGAAATCTGTTTTCTCTGACTCTCTTATGAACCTTACTAATAGTTTACAAAGTCTTGCTGTTGTTTGGGTACTCTCCGACATCCTTTATTGTCACGGCTTCGATGCACTCTGCGAGTGAAGCTTGTCAAAACAATTGTTTTTTAATTCTCGGCAGACAAGGGTAATTAACATGAAAAATATTTACCCAATCAAAATACCCGCATTATCTGCAGCTGTCTTTATGTGGCCAGGGTTATATGAGAAAATATCGTTAATACTTGTCGAACTAAGCAACATGCCGAATACTATGTAACGCAATTTACCAGATTCCGTGGCGGTAATAATATTACGGCGGAATTAATTTTGGTAGGGACTAAGTACATAAATGTGCGTCCCTCTTTTATAGGGATATCGTATTCGTTATGTTTGGCGTAGTTACAGTGTTTTTCAGGATGAATGACTCACCTTTGTAATTAGGATGTCGCATTTTCTTTGCTTCTTTGTAATGCTTTTATGAAAAGTTCTGGATAGGCGTTAGGAAGTATGACCACGATCAAGACTATGTTTTTGTAGATAGTACTAGTAATGAGATTAACTTTTGGAAATTTGGCTAGAAATATCAATTTGTATAATAAAGAAATAGTGGAGCTCATGAAAGGGAAATGCCTTGATTTCAAAAGTATTTCAAGTATAACCAAGCTTGATGATAATTTAGTAATTATTATCAAGCACAATCATTGGTAATTTATAATCTCCAGATTTTGAAAACACATACGTTCAATGAATCATTATTTAGATATCGAGGAGACGTATAGTTTCCCATCTAGACAAGTGATATTGACAAGAGAATTACATCACCACATAAAAGAAAGTGTGTATAACTTCTTACCTCATGTTATGCTTGATGAAATGGTATGGAATGGGATGAGTACTCAAAGGCTTACATACAAGTACCGATCAGCAGTCCTTAAACATTGTTGGCTTGTCAGTATCAACTGTTCGGATGTTTAACAACACCTTATCCAAGTAGTCTTGCTTATGGATACACTGTCGACAATGTGTGAGATAAAACAATGTTTTATGGCATGACTATAAATATTGAAGCGGGTTCATTATTTGATCTAAGGTATAACATCCAGAATATTATCAGGTAAAAGATACAACCCTGATAATAGTGTGTGTAGGATTATGTTTATGAACTAGATGATGAGGAAGAGACTCGGTACTATGGGGAAAATAAAAGGGCTTAATATGAAGCTTCTACAAGTAGGGCCTTGGATAAGTATTTTGGAACTAGCTCCTGATAGAAGCACTGTATGGATTTGGGTGATGGTCTGCATAAGTATGTGAGGGATGAATTTTATCTGAATACCCAGGGAGGTATAGATGGAGAATGTTGTGATCCCTTATAGGTGCCGATATTACCGTGCTCGAGTACAGAAATTATATAATTAGTTTGATATTTTCTGTAAATCATATAGTGTTCAATACCATGTCCAATTATCTTTGATATATAGTCAAATACATTCATACAAGTTCACAGAGACATGAAAGTAAATCAAATGTCAAGATACAAGTAAGATACAAGTAAGATATATAGGAAATACGAAACCAGAAAAGAAAATATCGGATACCCAGAAGTATATTCAAATAAACCTTTGCTTTTTTATAAGGCAAACAAAAAACACAAAAAACACAAAAAAGTAACACATGTATATTAACCTACGTATGATTTTTGACTTGAATCAATGGTTTGAAAATAATTTCAATTGGGATAATTTTCATCATGTTACCTTGAACCTTTAATTACCTTCCATAAATAATAACCAAATTAACAAAGTCAGTATCTTTTAACATCAATCAAACTTCCTTCCTTGGTAGCTTGTCAACTATTTCTACTGATCCTTTTTTTAAGTCTAAGATCAAACCTTGTTCTTTAGGATCTTGACGTTTTAAAATAAAAATAAGAGTAGCATTAACAGCTTTTTAGCTAGGGCTGGGTCAGCTAATCTGTCAGCTTGTTGTACTGGACAAATTTGAAATCTGCCAGAGGCAGCTGTCGTTTGATAATAAGAAAATAGGGAAATTATACCATCACAATAGTGCTTTCTAGTTTCTACACTCTTTTCAATCGAGTCTTTTAAATGTTTCAGATTACGATATTATTTATATTAAATACGGCGTTTTTATACAGCATATAGTGATATCATATCCTCTTGAAAACGATGTTCAATTTCAAGTATTTGTGATATTCCTGTCACCAGATATCGCTATTCACATCTATGGTAGAACGAAATTGGAAGCATATAAAATGCGACATCCTGATCATAAAGGTGCATTATATATCCTGAAAAACACTGCATACCGTATTCATGTATATGTCTAGTGTCCGTTGTATTCTCAACTTTTTTTTTAAAACAAAATTGGTCAAAATGCTTGTGATGTTTTTACTTTTATAATTCGTAAATCTTGGTAACATTCTTTTATTGCCCTTAGAGATTCATACGATCTTCAATTTTGTCGATGATCTTCATCGAATATTCTATTCAACTTCACCCACATCCAGCAAGTTTCAACGTCTACATGTCTAGATGTTAAAACTGGCCCTGTCTGAAAATACCTGTCAAAATGACATATGACTTATTTAGTTAAAGTTAAAAAAAAAAAACTGATTCCGCCCAGGATCGAACTGGGGACGTTATGCGTGTTAAGCATATGCCATAACCAACTAGACCACGGAACCACTTGATGATAAATTTATTCACGCTTATATCATAAGAGACTTCATCATAGTTCTGACTTTATTCGACATTTAAGTATAATAATTAATTAGATACTATTTTTATTTAGCCCTAAGTGTACGTATTGAAGTTATTCATTTCAATTTAATAATCATACTTCCCACAATATTTGGAATACAAGGAAAATCGCGTATAATGTTCAATTTGGTTACTAGAGCACAAGCACTTTCCAACCACGTCTTGACGTGTTCAATTATTATTGCAATCATTGTATCAGTGGTCCTGTTGATTCAACTATATTTTAACGATGCTTGGTCGCTTTCATCTGTTAAGATTGAGAATATCACCGCATTCGCTAGTTTAAAGAACTCGTACGCTTATGGAAGTAAGAATAACAAACCAAAAGAGAACTCCAGGATCAAATTTGATCTTGATGCAGATTTGACTTCCTTGTTCAACTGGAACACAAAACAGATCTTTGTGTATTTAACTGCTACTTATCAAGGCAAAAATTCTCAAAATAAAGTTACTTATTGGGATAAAATAATTACATCTGAAGAAGAAGCCATAATTCACTTGCGTGACCAAAGATCTAAATATTCTGTTTGGGATTTAGAGGATTCATTTAATCATAAAGAAGCTAATTTAACTTTAGAATGGAATGTCCAACCCCACGTTGGTTTCCTCTTATTTGGAGAGACCAAAGTTAATACTCCTTTCACATTTGCAGAGATTCCAGGCTCAAAGAAAGCTCAACGCAATCCTAACTCCCTGACCAGAAATAAATATTAATATATGTATAAATCTATGTACACGGTGCGTTTTGAGGACGAGAATTGAATGTCGAAAGCTAACAGAAAATCATATGTAAAGCCTTTAACGTTCTAACTCTTCTATCTCCAAACTCTTCTAATTGCTCTAAAGGCGGTTCTATTATTTCATCTATGTAAGACCTGAACTTTTTCAATCTGTGCCATAATTGCCGATGCAAAAGAATTATCTCAATGGAATTAGGATATTTGTCCATAAATTCGAATAAACGTTGATTTGTCTGTTTGTTCAAAAAATTATAAATTCTATTAGATAGTTCAGGGGTTAATTTATTCTTTGTTTTGGTAACTCTTTCAGGAATGAAAAATATTCCTGGCTTATTAAATACGAAATCTTGTTTCCAATTCCCTAAGCCAGGATACCTTTGTTTAATGTCAAGTAATTGGGCTCCAACCTCTTTTGGTATATCAGCAATGTGACTTAATTCATGTTGGAGATCTTGAATGCTGTTAATGTCATAAAATTCGTTATATAATTTATATGTGGTATTCAATATTTGTAAGGAAGTGGATTTGGATTTTTCGACAAGGAATAGTTTATAAAGATACTGAAAGCTACTCCTTAATGCTATTTCTTCAAGACTACCCTGTGCAAAATGATTTTCGACAATTTCAAGAACTTCTTCAATAGGAATGGCATCTATATCCAATAACTTTGATAGAATTTGGCTGTAACTGCAGCCGCTTAATTCCACGCCGATATTCCTACATTTCCGGTATAATTCGAGAAATTCATGGCTGCCAGTATTTAATTCATCGAATATTTGTAATTTTAAACTAATCAATGATTTGAATGTCTTAGTTAACTCTCCGGGTACTAGAATTTCAAAATCATAGTCATGCTTGATGGGATACTCTTTACAATAAGTATATATAATTTCATACAAGTCATTAATTCCAAGCGATATTAGAGACTTGGCCATTGTGACATTATTGAGTTGTTTATAGCACTCAGCCATTTCCACATATAACTTGGCTACTAATACCTTGGATAATTGCGTATTGGACTTTTCTTTTAATCGTTTTAAAAATGTATTAATTAATTCTGCCTTTTCAGATTTCGATCCCGGTATGTGCATAACATAAGAAGACACAATGCTACACAAATGCAAAGCATTGCTAGAAATCTCACGCTGGTTATTACGTTGTTTGGAAACAGCATCATTTCGAAAATTCATAAAATCCATTTCAAATATAGAACTGATAAGTTTGGTAGACTTAGCATATCCCTTATTATTATACTTATCCACAAATAGAACTGACTTCATTACAAATTCATAAGTCATTAAACTAATATCAATATTAGTGGAAATCATAGTTCCGTAGAGCTCTAAGTTTGTTTGATGATTTTTTAAATTGTTTTGATTAGCATTAAATTGCAAAAGTGGGACAAAAAACTCCTCTTTAGATTTGACTTTTTGAATCATCATTTCAAGATACTTTTTGGCGGATCCTATTTGATGTCGAATTATATAAAGCTTGACCACCTCCACAATAAGCGACAGATTATTATTTGAAACATCGCCGACTTGTTCAAGAATGTAACTTGTTCTCGATTCAATGTATGCTTTCACCTTCCTCTCTCGGGTTTCCGTATACCAAACTCTATAATTCTTTAATTGAGCCGCAAAAATAGCTGCATTCTTTAAAGGAGAAATGGACATATGATGAGCTTCAAAAGCTAGTTTCTCCGCTAATTCATATTGTCCTAACCTAGTATATCCTTGAATCACAGATTCATAAACATCATCATTGCAAAACCCTAATTCTTCTGCTTTCCTTTTAGCGTATTCGACCCCTTTGAACAGATAATTCTCACTGAAGTACCGTATCAATTGCCGAAAACTTTCATAATCAAAAAGTTCAATATTATCTTGCACTTGTCGTTTCAAGCCGTCATCAAAGAATTTCAATACTTTGTTCACGTCGTCTTTCTTCAAATACATTTCCAATATTAATCTGTAAACGTCAGCTACTTCAATGTCTCTATCAACAACATTTATGCCGGAGAACTTTATTAAAAAATCTTCAAAGATAATATCAGCTTGTTTGTAATCATTGTTTTTCAAACTAACACAGATTAATGCTCTGTAAATACTAGGAATAGGGTCAATCTGCCGTTTGCGTAATTGCTTAAAAAGTTTTTCTATATCTTCAGAGGCGCCTATACTCGCCAATGCATTCATAACTATCGAGTAATGAATTTTATATGGTAATTTCCCCTTTCCATACATATCGTCAAATTTGTTTTGCAACTGTTTCCAATTCCTTTGTTCAGCACACACTTTTAAAAGGACAGTTAACTGATCTTCCTCGTACAATTCTGGATGATTATTACTCAAATTTACAACATCCTTAAATCGTCGTAATTGTAATAATGCTGTCATGGTATGAGTTAAATCTTTAGGACTCAAAATACTTTTACTATCAAAGTTTTGTGCATCTTGTCCTAGATCTGAATCGTCTTCATATTCTTTTTGTTGCTTATCAATGTATTTCTTTGCCAAAAGCTTCTGATTCCATATTTTAACTGCGAATTGTGGTGTATGGCTTTGACTGTTCACATAAATCAATGTGGTTAGAAAATTATAATATGATTCCATGCTTAAATTCGAATTTAGGAATATTTCTTTTACATCTTCTAAAGACATGTTCTTTTCGATATAATTTGAAAGCATGTATATGGCATTTTTATAAGGTGAATATTCAGGAGTCACAAACATACAATGATAATCATCTGTTGTACTCAATAGTAATAAATAATTCCTTATTATTAAAGGTTTATCATTAGAAAAGATCAAACCCTTTCTTAAAAATATTGCCAACATCAGTCTTCGTTTTTTGATAGGAATACTTATGTTCTGAAGAAAGTTTAAAATCGAACTATAATCAAAAGATTCTTCTTGGTGGTGTCTGCCTAAAGTTTGAAATTTTAATGTCAATGCAAGTTCATCTGACCACTTTTTTTCTATTACGCCTTTTTGTACTAATGTGAAGACTAGTCGTTGATACTCGTCGTATTCATAGTTATTGATTAAAATATGAGTAAATATGTCTCGTTTATCTAGTAATACAAGTTGTAATTTGCTTAGCTTCTTGGTGGTACATTGTTCAAAACACTTGAACCATATATCACATAAGAATTCTAATGCTCTAGAATTATCACCGTTGGTAGTCAAGTCCATCAAATGACAAAAAGTATCATCAATATGGTGAATTTCCAGTTCACTAAGGTCTTTTCCAAGAAAACTCATGAATTGGATCCTTTTTCTGTCGTTAAATAACAACTTTTCCACTTTAACATATTGATTTTCCACCAAGTTTGTTAAACTGGGAAGATGTGGAGACTGGTTGTTTAAAGAATAGTCTATTAAATTAAAATCCTCACTTTTTGCCGAAATTGAAAATGATCTCCATACATTTCTATTGAAAACCAATGAACCATGCCCTCGTATAAGTACTCTATTGTATTGCACTAGTCGTAGGGACGACATGGATCAATTTGACAAGATGGTACGATTTTTCAAGGTCGCACTCTTCACCATATAATAGATGATACTAAAAACTACGTATAAAAGAGATTAAACCCAAAAAGATTAAATATCCATTACTATAGAAAGAAGAAAATTAAGATATATGATTTCTCAGAGTCATTAAATCAGTTTTGTTATGGTGTAGTCAATGAAGTAAACTTCTCGTACAGTGTGAATATGAAACATCATCACAGAAATCACTGGAGCTTGTATGAATATCCCCAAAAAGAAACTATACAAGACACTTAACCTAGCATTGCAATTGCTTACATGTCAACCAAATATTCCATTAGCGATGCATGGTGTCTAAAGTTAGTAAATCCAAGTAAAAGACCCGTCATCAAACGACAGTCATCAACTACAATCATCAACAGTTCATTTGTACACAGAACTGCGACTCCACCCTAATTGTACAAAGTGGGATGAATCATAATATGTCCGCCCGGTCGATAAATTTAATCATTAGATCATACATACCTATTTGTTAGTATAGAACTAAAAACGCTCATACAAGGCTGAAACTTAACGAAATTGCTGATGTCAACCCGGATAATTCAGTTGGAACAATTGGTAAAGCAAATAATCATAGCTACTTTAGACATACCTTTATACTTTAATCTCCTTCTTTGTATAGATGGATGCGTTAGAAAATTTTTCAGTGAGAAATTGTACATGCGACTACTCAAAGTAACTCGTTAAGGAATCGAAGCCAGATCCCTTGAAATTTAAACCTAGTAATCCTGAAAAAGCATTAGAATCATAACTTCGGGGTTTTTTGTTTTAATTAAGAATTTTTCGATATTTTATTTTTTTCTGTAAATTTGTCAATTTCACCTATTTAGAAAATTTGCAGCCTAATGTAATAGTTTGAAAAAAAAAGAGAAAATACTTTATAATATCAGTAAAAATATTTCAAATATTTATTCAACTTGAAACTGTACTTTTGTATAATAAACATCCTTTACTTAAACCGATACGCCAAAAAAACAAATCTTCACTATGACAGTAAAGATCATATGAGACAAGGCTAACGAAAAAATCAACACTCGATACAATTTGGTTTGTTGATCAGGAGTATCATTTAATGCAATTGAATTTTTCTGAATAATTGGTCCAATTTTGGAGATGTTGCTTAAGCCAGTCACAGCACCGCTTATCAACACAATTATCCATTCTAGGACATTTAATGTCGTGTGATATTTCTCATTACTAATTAATAAGACAATTAAAATATTTATAACAGTGATGGGAAACCACAAGACATTTGTGTATCCATAAATAGAAATCACTTTACTTAATGAAAGTTTGTGAGGAAACTTCAAGATGTATGTGGTGACACCATACAATATAAGGGGCACTAATATGTTATAACCATAAAATAAACCCATAGACTCTAATAGTAAATTGAAATCATATTCATATTTTTTCTTTGTAGAATTATGTAACCAATTGGATAGAAGATTACTTCCGGTTGAGCTAACAAACATAAAGAATATTAATGTTCCTATAATCCAAATAAACCCGTATAATTCTGTCACTTCCTCATCTTCAACCGGAGATGAAGTTTTATTCAAAGGATTGATAGCATTTTTAATTTTGACCAAAAAGTCTTCTGTATTCAAATCAAAGTATTGGCTGTAGAATTTGATTTGAAACATATGTGATGAATTCAGAATTGGAGACGATTGGAGTTGGGAAGGCACCGGTAAATCGTCATGTTCAATCAAATCAGCATCAATCTAAGGTTAGTAGGTATTTATATACTAAAATCGGTTGATCCATACGTCTAAAGATAACATACTTCGGCATTATTGGCATTATCTATCCTAGAATATGACATGGTATTCGCGAGTGAGATTTATATTCTTTTACAAATGGTATGGATATTATTGTCAAAAATGTACTGGCTCAGTACGATACATATGCTCGTGTTAAAAATAAGTAGTCGTTAACTTCTAAGTGGATTTTTCTTTGCGACAGACAATCCGTTCTTTTGAAACTGGTTCCTTGATGAAACTCTTAGGGTATCAAACTTTAAGAAACCTCCTGGTTGAATTGGTTTATCTCCAACGATGGGATTCCATCCTGGTATATCAATTTCCTCATCACTACTGTTAGCATCAGAATCTTCTTCTTCGTCATCATCATAATCATCACGATCATCGTCATCATCATTGTACTGTTGTTCACTATCAGCGTGATCACTTTCACTTTTAGATACTTGTAATTTTTGCGTTTCTTCATCACTTCCTTCATATTCTTCAGGAATATCTGAATCAATTGATAACCTACCTGGAAACACTTTATTGGCACCTATTTGTCGTTTAGAAATAATCCGTTGGTTCCAATTTGAATAAAATGAATCAGGCGAACGTCGATCGGCACTATAACTTTCTATAACATCTGATACTGTATCTGGATGACTAGTTTTTACACTCAGGGAACCAGATGAAGAAAACTCATTATTTATACTTAATCGTGCCGGTGGTTTCAACAATGAAATGGGGGAATGTGATGATAAACTTTCTGGTGAAGGGTTATTTGATTTTTGAAATGGATTGACGTTTATATGAATGTTATTTTTCAGAGGCCGTGCAAGATCATCTTTTTCATTTGATAATGGGGGTTTGACTAAATCCACATTAGGAATATTGGTATCTTGAAGGTGAGTTGCAAACTGTTTAACGCTATCTTCATTTTTCACAACAATCTCTTCGGAAAAGTGTTTGTCATTTGTTTCTTTAAGTGATACATGTTCGGCTTTATCCTGTAGGTTATCAATCTCCAAAATCTCTGATTCTTGATCGTCTTGAATAATCTTGGTTTCTGGCAATTGCAGTAAAAAGTAGGTACCAATAAATATCAAACATCCCAATACCAAAAACACGTAGCAACCCCCAAATTCTATACAGATGGGATAAATTAGGGTGGTGATAGCATTGGTGATCCATGACATACACATACAAATAGATGTACCTTTAGCTCGAGCTTCATCGGGGAATAATTCAGACGTATATAACCAACTGACAGATGTGATAGATGAGGAATAAGTCGATATTAGAAATAATATTAGTGCCAATAATGCTGAAGCGGATTCATTGTGCAAAACTCGTTCTAAAGGAGAATTGGTATTAACAACTGGTACCAGGAATATTACCAGAACAAGAAACAACGCAATAAAGGTTAAAGATATAACCAATGACCCATAACTCATGAAATCTATTCTTCGGGCATCATCCAACAATAACACGGGAACAATGGTCAAAATCCCTAGTAAAACGTATTGAGTAGTCACAAATACAACTGTCATATCTCCCTCTATTCCACACATATAACATATATATTGATAAAAGTGAATAATGACATTAACACAAGTCATTTGAATTAAAAAGTGTAAGGTAAGACCTGCTACCATACTATGTCTATAATCAGTGAATAAATTGGAATATTTGCAGTATTTTATTTTATTTCCGGTGGTATATGCTCTAGTGACTAAACCTTTTTCATTAAGACCCTTTTTCTTAATAGTTCTAATTCTTTCCAAGGTTCTTGCCGCCTCTACCCATTTAGATTTAGACGCCAACCATTTGGGGGATTCAGGTAACAGAATGGTTAACAATATCAGGAAAAATGAAGGCAATATCGCTATTGTCCATGTCCACTTGAAGGCAAAAAATTCATGAACATGAGTTTCAAAAAGATATCCGATCAAGTACATTAATGTGGTGCCAATAGTTACCCATGTATGGTACAAGGAGATGGAAGAACCTTTAGCATCAACAGGAAATAATTCTGAAATGTACATTGGGACCAAACAACTGATGAATCCAATGCTTAAGCCTTTGACTACTCTTCCTAATATGAGGACGTAAACATATTGCAGTATAATAACAATAACACTGCCTAAGATCCACAATAAATTAGAAACTTGGAAACTCACTACACACCCAAATGTATCAGCAAAAGATCCAAATATTACACAGCCAACTTATATGTTAGTAAAGACCTTGTTAAATAAACAAATCATACATACTGACGGCACCAATGGAATTACTTGCAGCCAAAATTGCTTGTTCTCGTTTTAACAACACTCCAAAAAAAACAATAAAAACCTTGGAATCTAAAAACGGACTGAGTGAAGACACTTCAGATCCTATCATTATACCCAGAAGAGCAATTATGGCTAGGATCAGATTCTGGTTATAGGTTTTAAGTTTCATTTGTGTTTGTGTACTTAATTTTGCAGCCGTTTTCGTTTTCGCAAAGTTGATCTCAAACGGGAGAATCAAGATGGAAATTGATGATTTGCAATATTTAAATCTTGAAACTTCTAAGGAAGAATATAAAACCAGTACGAACTTGTTTATGAAACAAACCCTTGTTTATTCACCTATCTTTATAGACATTTTTCTCAATTTCCATGTTTTGGTAGGTAAACGAATTAAAGACGTACGAGGTCTTTCTCTTCAAGACGATAATGATCAATATTTAGCATTACAAAATGACGATTCCCAATTTAGTAATTTTGGAGACTCCAGCCAATTTCCCCGATCTCCATCCCGTGAACAACGTCCACAAATTAAAACCAAGATTGTAACTATTACGGTAATAGTGAAGGCCTCATCGTTATTAGTAGATGATATAGAATATCCTTTTAATTCTCGAGTAAGATCGTGTTGTATTATTAAAGGCTTACATAATGATAATATCCAAGAGGAAGATTCATTGCTAGTGTCGTTAAAGTCGGGATTCATACTATTAATAAGAATGTTTTCTGTTCCTATAACTTTTAATGATAACGATTATACTGAGGAATTCAGTCAGGACTTGGTATTAAAACCTTTTGTAGTTCAATGGTGGGATACAGGGTGCACATCACATACACCACATTTATTTACAAGCGGACAAACTGTGATTTCTCATTCCAGTGGTTTGGCAGTAGTTTCTATGGCAATGAGTGGGTCTTTTCGGATTCATCATTGTGATCATTTGAAGTCGGGAGTTATGCTAAAACCTCATTATACAGTACCGATCAATGGGACTATTATTCAATCGTGTTTTTCTCAACCCATCAAAGGGAGTGTATTGGATGATCATGTAATGTTGCTAGTATTAACATTGACCAATAATTCGAAATTAGAATTACAGTTATACGGCTGGTCAACTTCTGATGCATTAAACCAAAGCCTTACTAAGGCAATATTACCATTAGCCCTTAATTTCCCATTACCTGTATTTATAACGTCTCTTAAAAATGACGGAAGTTTTCTTTATGTTACTCCACATGAATTTATCATTATAACAGTGCATGATGTAACGTCAGCCGATTACAACTTCAAACGATTTGAATTCACCGGGTCTTTTCCCACAAATTATCATCACCCAAAATCATTTATATTAGGTAATGAAGACACCGAAGAAATGTTAGTGTCTACCGATAATGGGACGATTTATTCAATAATAACTGAAGCTGGTGATCTAAAAATAACTCCAATAATCCGAATATCTGACCCTATTTCCGTGTTTACGTTGGAAAAAATTGAAAACGGATATGATCTTATTTATGGCAGTGATATGGGGCTTAACCGACGACTTTTTCTAGAAAAGTTATTTGATGAAGATGCTGAGCCTTATTCCCAATCTTTATTAGTGGATAACTATAAAAACTGGGCTCCGATTATTGATGTAGAAATTATCAAGTCTTACAAATCGAGGAATTCCTGCCAGAACTCGAAACAGGAGCTCTGGTGTCTTTCCGGAACTGGCAAAAGATCACGGTTAACACAGCTACGGAAAGGGTATTGTGCTTCAAGAATAACTGATCCTTATCAAAGTCTTCGAAAGGCTGAAAAGATGTTTTATTTGAAATATCATGATGTCACGTATATAACTTGCAGTTTACCATTTGAAACTGTGTTTTTAGAATACGAAGAAACCGAATTAATTGAAGTCAATGATGCAGCATTAGTTTATAATTCTTGTACATTGTTAATGGAGATGATAGACGATCACACTGCAATTCAAATCACTCCCAATTCAGTGTTGGTTACTGATATAGAAACTATTCTATTTACACAAAAGTTTGATAATATTTTATTTGCCCATATTCTCGATAATTATGTATTGCTTGTAAGTCACCAACAACAGCAAAACATTGAAGTATATAAAGTCCTGAACGAGGATTTGCAATTGGTTCATTCGTTTAATATGGATTTTGAAATATCATTGGCGAAATTGTTACCTTATAATGGTATAACCATTTGTATTGGGAACTTTGACGGCGATATCCAATTCTTATCACTAGACAATATGGAAACATTTCGACTTTCGTTGACATCGACGTCAAACATTCTTGAAACGACGTCGGTGTCCCAGGATATTATTATGACACAATCAGAAATATTAATTGGAACTCAAGATGGATACTTATTTTGGTATAACAAGGATTTCAAGCTTGTGAATTCGTTTAAACTTAACGATGTAGGTGTTAGTATTCATCAACGCAACGATGTCGTATTAATAAGTTGCAATTCAATATGGATGTTGGATTTTAGTAAACAGATTCCCGAACCCGTTTTATTTGATGAAAAGAATGATAAAGCCGTGAAGAGCATGCTTATTGTAGAGAACACCCATCTCAGCATGTCCATCCTAGTAGTTCGGGATGAAGGGTTATCCATAGCTAGTGTGTCAAGGACCAAGGCTGCTAATGTAAAGCAAATAAGCGTAGGAGACTCGGCCAAGAAAGTTATGTATTTGCCGTATTTAGCGGTGTTTATGCTACTTTCTGACTCCAAACATCCAAAGTCAAGGATTAGGTATGTAGATAGAAAGACATATAAACTTTTGAGCCACGAAGAAATCGGGAAACTGGTGTTTGATGCTAATGAAATTCCCATCTGTGCAAAGATATGGTCTGTGGAGAGATTTGGCAAGACCTCAAAGAAGTTATTGATTGGATGCTGTAAAGATAATGGAGGAGCGTTCAAAATCCTCCATGTCACTAAACTTGTTAGCGACAATAAAGTTAGTATGACAGTAGAACAATTGATTGGGTTTAATCATAAAGCTCCCATCACCTGTATTGAGCAAGTGGGGGCCAATATCATCTTTTCCAGCAACAACAAAGTGTATTCGACTATATATGACACCGAAGAAAAACGACTAAAGCCTATAAAGGAATTGCTAACGTTACCAAGCGACATAATCTCCATCTTGGTGCAAAACGATAAAATCGTTAGCATACTAACCAAACTTGACTCGATCTTCCAATTCGAATTTTCCAAACAGCTCTATGAAGACGCCCTAAGTTTGGTGGGACAAGACCCATCTCCCAAGTCTGTGATCAACCATGCAGTTACCGGATCCAAGGTGTTTGTGGGGGAAAAGTACCATTCTGATATTGTGATTATGTCTCGAAGTGATAAGAGCTTAGAGATGGAGAAAACCTTCAAGAGTGTAGGGATCCCCCGAGTGTTTACAGGGAACTTTGAGTACTACTGGGTGCCGTCGAACGAAAACAATAATTCTGTGGTATGTGTCAGCATTGACGGCGAAATAGTATTACTTAAAGAGGCAATCAAGAACTCCAAAGAATATACTGACCTTAATCAACATTTCTTACACAACAACGTTATCACATTGCCAACACAAATCTGGGACGCTGCGTTCGTAGATAAAGTCACGGGGAAAGGGTTCAAGAGCATTAACAAACCGTATTTCAGAAACACAAGCAACAAAGACATTATAGATTTTGATTTAGACGAAGTATCACGGGTTTGCGTTTCACACAATCTGCTATGAATATATTTGTTTGTTAAGGGCTTTTATATACATATACTTATAGTGGGTGGTTTTCATTTTCTTCGTTAATCTCCTGATTCATTCGTTTCTTCAATCTTTCCTGGCGATACTTTGCAGCCGAGCTTCTGACTGCCGTATTATCGTCGCCCCGCAACTCCTGCAATAGATTTCTGGCTCTATCAGAAGAACCTTCACTTGGCGTGGGCGTAGGACTCAATTCCCCGTCTCCGTCGTTTCTCTTTTCGAGTAAATGCTTTCTCATCAAAGCCCGTTTCCGAGCCGATGACGGCTCCGATCTTCCTGACGCTGCCTTGAGCTTCTCCAATAACGAGTCCATGACATCATTGTCGTTGTCATCATCACCACTACCACTGGTTTCGGCCTCTTTGGCAGGTTTGGCCTGCTGAGTCTCCAATAGCTTCTTTCGTTGCTCATACAACCGCAATTCCTCTTCCCGTTTAGTATTTTCAACCTGGGCCTTTTTAAAATCATTTATAAAGTTAGTGAATTTCGAAATAAACGAATTACGTACAAACGAATCGCTGGGATCTTCTCCAAAATACCGCATAAGTTTATCAAACTCTTTGAACGTATAAATGGACTGGTCTTGTAACAATTCTCCTTTACGCTTGGCTTTGGGTAACCCGGGAATCACCACTTTCAAGATTCGATCGTTGGGATGGAATTTAGACACGTCGCTCAAATTGCCAATATCAATCGAACTCTCAACGTTCTTGATACTTTGAATATACTCTTTACAGTCATTCTGAATCCCTTCTATGGAAAACTTGCTGATGGCAAGACATTTCGACAATTCATTCATAAACTCCACCAACTCGGGATATTGTGTCCGAATGATCTTCTCCACATAATGTAAGAATGTCATTGAGTTCTTATCATCCTTCATGAAACTCAACCTCTGTAACGACCCCAATTTGAATCCGTGGGCCTGTTTAGTATTATCATTCATGTAATTACCCACGGTTAAAATGATTTCAAACACACTTTTCAAATGTTTAGAGGCTTTAATACTTTCCACGGCTTCGTCAATTGATCTTAATTTACTGATCAAGTCGTCATAATCTTTTTGGTAAGTGCTAACTAACTTCAAGGCTCGAATACGTGACTTCCAATAGTGCTGCAAATTATAAATCAACTCTAAATACACCCTATCAGGTCTTTGCAACTCATTGGGGTCTCGTTCAGGTTTCCCGGGGGTTTCTACTTTATAATCCGTTGAAAACGGTTCAAAATTCCGAGCCAAGTTATTCGACACTTCTACAATTTCTTCCTGGCCAAGAAATTCCAATACAGCAATGTTGTCGATAACATCCTTATCACACCGTAATATTTTCTTCACCAATTCCTCATCCGACAAGCCATTAAACGCATAAAGATTAATTCCAAATTGTTGTGCTATGTCTCTCGATAAGAAACTGATCTTGTCGATATCTTCTTTTTTCTTCGTAGCTATTTTCTTAATTTCCTTGGCTGCAAAGATCAGCTCAACCTCATCAAATACACCTTTGCTCATTAATTCATTCGCTAACGTGTGGATCAGAGTTTGTTGCCAGAACGAGTCCAACGAGACGTCTTCGAATTTCTCCCAATGCAACTGTTTCAACTTCTTTTTCGGCCGTGGGAAGTTATTTGGGGGAGGGCTGGGAGATTTCACGATTTCCACCACTTTGGGTTTCGTCACAGATGGGGCGGGCAAAGGAGGCGGAGGCGGTGGAAGTCCTCCGGCAATAAGCGATGGAGGAGGCGGAGGAGGCGGAGGCGGTGGGGGCGGCATTGATCCGTTGGGTGTGGGCGATAATTTTAAGGGCAAAGGAGGCGGTGGTGGTGGTGGTGGTGGTGGCGGAGGAGGAGCTGCATTCACTGGCAGTTGGTTCGATTTGTTTGATGACACTGAAGCCTTAGCATCTTCAAAGTTGCCATCACTATCATCAATCTGCTCTTCTTCATCTTCATTGTCGTCAATAGCAGCAGTTTTACCGACTTTGGATGCTAATTCACTCAAAAACTTGGGGTCCATTCCTCCAATAGTGGTGTTTCGATGACTTTTATAATCCTCCACAGTAATGGAAGGTTTCACTATGTCTTCTCCAACTTGTAACTTGCCAGAAGTGTATTTACTCTCGATTTTATTGAACAGGCTTGATTTGGATTTTCTTTTTGGTGATTTGTTCATGGCATTCAACTTTTGTTCGAGTTGTACTCTTAATCTTTCAACCTCATCCAACTCCTGACGGATCTTGGACTTGATTGTTGTATCGATTGACGAAAAGTCCGTAAAATCTCCACCATCAACCATATCGAAATCAATGTTGAAGTCTTTGAAATTATTCTCCAATTCTTTGAGTCTTTCCATGGCTAAATACTTTTGTCTAGTGAACATTGCACTGTTATTGAATTTCATAATATCATTAGACTCGTTTTGTAACGATGAAAGTTTCTTACGAAGCGAGTCCAACTTTTCAATATCATCGGTTCGAGCAGCTCTGGCTGGTCCTTTCATTACAGGCGGAGGAGTAAATTCCGGCTCTTCGTCAGAATCATCAACATATTCCTCTTCGGAATCCAATTTAGGAGGTTCAGGGATTTTGGGGGATTCCGCAACTACATCATCGGTTTCGGGTTGATAATTCTCGAAATCCGTCATTTCCAATTCTCTCGCCATATTTTCAATACCCTCCATTTGATCCCGTAATGCTCTTAGCCGTGAACTGGGCTCTACTTGAGTACCCATGGACTTATTGTCTAATCTGTATTCTGCCTTTTTTCGATGGATTTGTTTTTGTAATCGGTTTATCAATTGCTTATTCGTAGTTTGTACTGATAATGTCGCTTTACCATTACTCTTGGCGATTTCTCCGTTATTCAAAACCACTAACAACTCTCTCATTTCCAACTCATGTTGTTGCTTTTCCATCATTAGTTTCCGTTTTAAACCATCAACTTCTTGATTCAACTCCTCATTCATTCGTCTGCTCCTTCCCAATACAGTTTCCTGTTCCTTGATCTCATTAGTTAAATTGGAAATTAACCCATCAGCACCCAAACTCAACTGTCGAGACATATCATCTCTTTCGGCAGTGGCCTCTTCTGCTATTTTCTTATAAAGTTTAACCTCATTAATAGCCTTTCTATACATTTCATCGGTACTCATGCCTGAAATCAATCTGTTGACGGCCACTCGCATGGCGGAATCTTCATCAGAAGATGATAACGACACGTTTTGTATCAACCCGTCCAAAAGCTTGAAACTCCGAGTCATGTCATCGGAATCCTTTCGATCAATTTGGTCAATATAAAGATGTTGCAAAGCACTCACAAAAAACCGTTGCCCTTCGTTGTCCTTTACCTTATTCCACAATGCTTTAACAATTTCCAACGGATCATTAAAATCAATGTTGGGTCGATTGCTGGTTTGTAAATCCTCGTGGGCACTCTCTACGTATTTATCACACTCTTCACTAAGACTATCGTAATTAAGGTTTCGGAACCGTTGCATCAACTCTTCTAACCCTGCACTAAAGAATTGACTTCGTAAATGGATTTTGACCCGAATATCGCCGGCATAGCGAATAATAGTATTAATAAGTAACATTGTACTCATACAATATTCCAATAAATGATTTTCCGAAGTGCCTCCAGCACCTTTTAATTCCTCACTAGCCCCTACTAACGAATTCAAGTACTTTCCTCTACCATCCAAGGTTCGAGTCACTACTTTTAACCATAATTCAAATCTTTTAAACTGGCCTTGCTTTCTTATCAACTTTTTGCCGTTCCTTGATGAATCAAAATCAAAGTAGAGTTTATCCGATATATTATCCAATGCTCTTAGAATATGATGGTACTTTTTATTATCCACGGCATTGCTGTAATATGCAATGATAAATGTCAATGCCTCGGAAGCAATTTTACGAGTGGGGATTCGGGGCGATAACAATGATCCAGAAACCGCCTTGATAAAAAGGTCTACATCAGTTTTAACTCGCTCTGCCCCCAACTTTTGATTCATAATTGCCCGTAACGACTTTAATGTATTTAATTCCTTCTCGAAAATATCATCATTTACGTCATTAACTTCATTAGCATTGATGGCATCGTGGATTTTCTGGAGATAAGACGATAATGTCACGTCTCCTTGACAATTAAACACAAACTCTCGCACCCAATCGATTGGCTCCGTACGCAATGACACCCAAAGGTTCCCCAACTGGGCCGATGTAATGGTTTTGCTTAATAATAATTTGATATAGTACTCGGGACTGGTATTGGTATCGGAATTGCTAACCGATCGCAGCTGCACGGCATCCTGGTAGATCATCATCCATTTTTTATCGGGATTATAATTAAGCATTTCTTGTCTTGCATGAGATGGTAAAGACCGTCGTTCTATCATTTGCCTAAACATGCGATCAATTTCCATAACCAGACTGGGTTTTTCAAGAACCACGGGCTTTGATGATTTGAGAGTTGATTCAGACGTCATGCTTATTGAAGCTCGAGACATTACCGAGGTGGTTGTAGATTTTCTCGATAGACTTGTATCTACGGTTCCATTAGGGCCATTAGGGCCATGCATGGACATGGAACGAGACGACTTTCTGTCTCTGGGCTGGTATGGGTCGGATATTTTCGAGTCTCTATCGGTTTTGAGATCATAAGGATTGGTGGATATGGAATATGACGAAGCTTGGCGATTATGATTAGAATTGGTGATTTGAACACTGGGTATAATGCTTGAGTTACGTATTCCACCACTGCCACTACTCAAAATACTGCCGGAATCCAAGGATGAAACTTCACTGGTACTATCTTTATCTTTCTTGTCCTTATTCTTTCTTAAACTAAAAATAGACCCTGACGATTGCCGAGTCGATGCGTTTGTGTACCTGTAAGCTTCGGAATTGTTGAGCTCATCACTTATCAGAGGCGTCAACTGTGCTTCCGTAGGCTTTCTTCTCATTTTAGACAAGCCAGGAGTTTATGTCTGTAATGTAATCGGATCTTGTTTCGTACTTATATAATTCGTGAAACGTCGTGCTCGCCACTATTACTAAACAATTCTGGTCACAAATGTATCACAATAACTTACTGTTTGTTCCGAAGTAACAATCCACACCGCTTTATAAACGAGATGGATGATCAATGGTTTACGGTAAGTAAAGTGAATCTTCAAGGCGCGCGTCAATAAAGAGGGCTTTGATTTGTATTTGTGTTTGTATTTCTATTTGTTTGTGTTTGTATTTCTATTTGTACTTTGTACTTTATTCTTCCAAGGTTTCTTGTAACATCTGTAACGTATCCTCTAGATCGCTGTTGAGTTTACTGGTGAATTGTTTTGACTTTGAGTTTTGTCTTGTTACTGTCAATTCCTCAACGGTATCCTGGAATTCCTCCTCAGATGGCGCTTGTTTAAATGTCGCCGGGACATCGACGTTGACCGGCGAATGCACCAGTGACACCAGGGTTTGAGACAGCACCGATATCACGTCAATCGGCTGTTGTTTCAGTCCTGGTTGATGTTCATCCAATGTCACGTGAGCAAAGAGTGTCTCAAACTCTTGTAATCCTAAGTCATCGATTTTCACATCATTAATATCATTGGCTTGATCCCAAAACCCAATTTTACTCCAAAATATTTTACTTCGTACCACTATCAATATCAAATAAAGTTTCAACATTTGGTATTCTTCGCCATCGTCCAATTTGTAGAAATTCTTATGTATCAACCTGAGCTTGGCAAAAAATTCACAGATATTTCGAAGCTTGATTAAACAGTAATTACATATCGGATAATGCACAGACTCAATCGTGTCGGGGGTCAATAATTTAACTAAATGCAAACGTGAGTGTTCCAAGTTATCGTTTCTTTGTTCTTGACAAAAGGCACACGGTTCTCGTAAAGCCGTGGGCACCCCTGGGGTTTTAGTATCGCCCCCGTAATCCAACTTTAGAGTCTCGTTGGTGACTTTTACAGGCTCAATAGTGATTTTACCATCCGCCACCAAATTCCAGAAATACTTGCCTCTTTGCCACCTGTTTAGGAAATTGGTCGATGGCACTGCTATGGCCCGCTCAATCTCTTCCGTCCATACTTTTTTAAAAAAACTACATAGCTTCAAATTCGCCAAGTCAAATTGAAATGTCGAACTCGTAAGAACTTTCACAAACTCTTGAAACTCCGCATAGTTGCTGGTATCAAACCTAATAGCTTTAATTTTCGGCGAGAAAACACTCGAGTTTAAATACGTGGGTTCTTCGTCAATCACCACCGGAACCACAGCAGTTTCCATGAGTTTTTTCAAATCCACCAACTCGGTTTGTAAATGGTCTATAATGTGGTCTTTTTCATCAAGTTCCTCGTACAACTTTCGGTTCTTGACCTTAAAATTGTAAGTCTCTCTGGAAGCATCACTCACCATTTTATTGGCCTCATCAAATAAGGAAGCCGACAACTCTTCAACTTCAGCCGACAAGCTTTTATTTTCGGCTTCAATGTCTTGTTTACTTTTAACCACGCTAGCGTGACTTGCGCTAAGATCATTATATTGGACCTCCAAATCAGTATACTGGGCCTGTAGATCAGTATACTTGGCTTCATAGTCGATTACATTTGCCAATTTGGTTTTGAGTTGATGGTTTTCTTTGTGGTACTGGAAAAGTTTCTCTTCCAATTCACTTTGTTTATTGATCGCCGTGACGAGCTTGGTGCTGAGCAGGGTAATTTCTTCCGTTAGTCTGTCTTCTATGGAGGAGTCCGTCATGGTGCGATGTTCTCAATATTTTCATTTACTATTTGATGATATTTACACTATTTCCTTACACTAAAAGGCTTACACTCTAAAACAAACTCCAAGCTTGTCATCAGCAACTAATATTTATTACCGGTAAACTCTTTCAAACGGCCTGGTGTCGGTAAAACACGAATTCCAAACACTATTCACCACAGTCTCGGCTTGTTCCTGGCCCTTACAGTTGGGATTGGCACTAACACTAAGAACCGCTCTTCGCTTTATACAAGACTGAAACTTTTTATCGAAATTCGCCAATCCCGTCTTTTTGATTTCATTAAATATTCGACACTCACCACTCAACATCGAAGCTCTGATCTCGGTACAGGCATGGTGCTTTAAATTGGACAAGTCCACCTTGAATTTCAAGTAATCATACGCATGCACCAACTCATGCGTCAATACATCTTCCAACTGCCATTTATCTTTGATCCTGTTAGAGCAAAGGAGAATTCCCATTTGAGGATGAAACCCTCCTCCTTTCAAATCATTACACGGTTCACATTTAATGTTCAGAGAATCCAAATTACCCCCAAGTTTACTAACATGATCCATCATAAATGTCACTGATGGAGAATATGTCATTACCCAATCTCGATTGTTTATACAAGTTTCACATGTAGGAGCGTACTTGTCACGATAATCGGCCTCAAACTGTTCCCGTTGATCATCATCCATAAATCCCGTCCTATACGACAAACTACGTCGCCACCACTCGAAGCCATTGACACTTTTGGCTTGGGTTTGTGGGGACTCTTTACTCATTGAAAAATTTTGCGATTTTGGCTGATATGCCTTTAAACATATGGATAGCAGCTGCTGATAATCAATGGAATGTAGTTGAAGACTGTTTGAATTCGGGGCTCACCCCCAACACTAAAGATCCCAATGGGTATACGCCGATTCATGCCGCAGCAGCGTACGGTCATAAGGATTTATTGAAGAAGCTTATAACTAAAGGAGGCGATATAAATATTAAAGATAATGATGGGGATACCCCGTTACATCACTGTGAAGATGTTGAAACCGCCAAATTTATTGTCGAAGAATTACATGGGGATTGGACGGTACAAAATAATGAATCACAGACGGCTTTAGACAGTAAGGAGGAAGATGATGAGTTCCCAGATTTAATTCAATATTTAACGTCGTTAAAAGCCTCAGGACCTATACCGAATACGTCAGCTGATGATCAAGGATCTTTATTGACTTCTCTTCCATCATCTGGGGACGTCCAAGGTCATAATATACGATATATGCTCCAAGATGAAGAACAAGGAGAAGTCGATCAAAAAAGAAGACGACAAATAGAAGCAATAATTCATGGTGACAACCCTCAGGAGGCATTAAGAGACCTCATAACTAACGCTGTTCATGATGGTATGTTGGAATATCAACTGAACAAGAGAGTCAAAGACACAGATAATTAGATTATAATACAAGATTCGCAAATTTCTCGCCAACATGTTATCGACGATCGTTTTTGTAACGATGTTTGGAGCCATTTTAGGTTCACCAAAGGCATATACTGAATACACTCTTGATGAATTGAATGCCATGTCTCTATGGGGCCGTATTAAGCTTCAAAACTGGAGATTGGAGTTGATAACATTGGGGTTTATCGGTGGATTTGTCCTTTTATTTTCACTTGGGGATTACTATAATAAATCATTAGTAACCAAGTTTTTACAAGGCATCAGTCCAGTTTTAAAATCCAATTTTCATCAAGTAGGTACATCGGAAGATAAGCTCTTTATTAAGGATTCTAGTGAGAACTATTCTTCGTATGCTACTGGAAGAGACAATATTTCCCGAATTAGAATTGATTTCAAGTTAAGACCAAGACATAATCTCTTTGTTTGGATCATGGAAGGTGTTGCATCATTTTTCACTGAAGCTGTGCAAAAACCTATTGATAAAGTTGACGTGGTTATTTATCCATCTTTTGCTTACGATAACTTTATTACGGCTATTGTATCGAAAATCGGCATGAACGATTATAGAAAATTCAACTATTTCTTATCATTAACCAAGACCTCGGATTCGACTAATCTTCCCGAATCATTTGTGTTTATGAGTGAAGCTAATGAGTTTCAAGAAAAGCTTTTAACTCCAAAATTGAAAGACTCCTTGGATATTCAAGCTGCTAATTATATTAGATACATTGCGTTTACCGATCAAGCCACCGAAAAACCTGAAACCCCTGAACAATTTTCCCCTTTCCGTAGAGTAGTGATTTCATTAACCATTCCTCGGGGGCAACAACAATTTCAACAAGTGTCCAATACTTTAGAAGCGGTTTTCGAAATATTTGATGCTTTGGCTGATAAATCTATTTCCTTCAAGCCTGAATCGTTGAAAAAGATTGTCAAGGCCAGGGAACTTGAATTGGCAAAAGTATTAAAGGCTGCTGAGGCTGAAAAATTAGAGGCAGAAGCCGAAGAAAAGGCTAGATTGAAACGAGAAGAAAGAGAACGAATTAGAAACTTGAGTCCTGACCAACAAGCAAAGTTGGAAAAGAAAGAACAAGAAAAGAGACAAAAGAAGCTTCAAAAGAAACAAAAAATTAGAATGTAATTACTCCCTGTTTAATAATATAACTTTTCACCTTTTACCAGTTAATTTCCAGCCTCTTCCGACTGGTGTATTAAATACCTCTATAATCCCTGACCCCAAACAATCTGCCAATATCCAATTCAAATCATAGCCATAAAATGGTTTTCTAAAATTAGTCCTTTTCTCATCACCTTGCCATTTTTTAAAAATCTGGTCTTCAAGTAATTCCTTATACTTTGATTTCGCCAACGTCTTTGTAATCCAAGATCTGCCACAATTAACGAGTCGTAGATAAACTCCGCAATTTGGATATGCTAGAGTATATTGTTTATTGTCGATTTGATTCAAATGGTTGGATGTTAATGTCAAAAGGCCCAAACTCACCAACTCCGACATTTCGTCGCTACTGAAGCCATCTTTGGTGGTCATATACAATTGTGGCGGATGGTCTAGGACGAATGTCTTGAACTTTTTCACCACACGTTGGTTGTAGCGGTCAATGAATTGACAGTAGGCTTCAGTTTTCACTACAACTTCAACGTTTTCAAACCCGTATGCCATTTTATTGGCATCAGGCTTATTGATATTCAGAATAATCGGTGATGCGTTGCTGATAATAAACTTTCGTACTTTTCTTTGACGTACTGCCAATTCTATACTTTTGTCAACAAAGGTATTACCCTCCTGTTGAAATATCGAATATAGTTGATTCATGGTAACTAAACCTTGAGGAAGTTGGGCACGGAACTTGATAATATCGGCTTTAACTGCCATTGACAATCCACGCAATTCAAATACCAATTGTTCAGGAGTTTTGCCCACAACTTCGTGTTTAGGGGATCGTGTAAGATTTATGCTGGACAGTTCGGACCATTGATTTTCAACTATGGTATTTATAGCGACGATGATGTCGTCGTTACGTGATAATTGATAATCTAATTGCACATTATAATCATTAACCTCAAGCTTTTGCGAAGAATCAGGAACTTTCTTGGCCAAGTTCTGTTTATATTTGGCATGAGACGGAAGTAGGGCTTTCAACGGAGATTTGGGCTTTGTTGGTGATTTAAAGATCTTATTCTTTGTAATAGTGGACGTTGTAGCGGCACTATACTTCAAATTAGTCATCGGATTCAATCGCGTTCCCTTCAAAGTTATTATATATATATATATTTCTATTTACATTATTGGACACTTATGGTCCTAGTGACACTTCTGTGTTCAGGGGTATCTATCAGCCAAACATATTCTCCCAAACTGTCAATGTTATAAATGGGTTTGTTTAAATGGGAAAGCTTGAAGTTAATAGGTGCGATCTCTAACCCTGACTGTTCATAGGCAAATTTAGTCAAGTGTTCTTTAGTTATAGGCAACGGCCAGTCATCAACATTAAGTATAATGGTGGCAGGAATCAATTCCCGGATATCTGAAGCACTATAACTGATATTATCATTACTTAAGAGCAACAGCTCCTGGCCATAATTGGATATCTTCAGGATTTTTATATCATCAAACATAAGTGATAAATCATTAAGCGATACCGTGGAAGGATTTTCTTCTGGTTCTTGGATTTCCTTTATGACCTGTGGTTTAATTGGTCGTTGCGTAACTTCGATTCTCGGTCCGTCAACCGTATACACTGCAATTTTCTTGGGATGTAAAGTTTGTCTCATGTAAGCAGGCTTTACCGAGACGATATTACCTTTTATGCCAAGAGATGGGAAATCCTGAAGTAACTGAACGTTGATTTTATTATTGCCTGCTTTTGTCTTGGCTGTTCGAAGTGCACAAACAGAATTATACCGATTTAATATCCATTTCGCTTTGAACATATTTTTCTCTAACAATTTTTTTCATCCTCGCATCTGACATAATGCTATGAGTGAAGATAATTTATGTGCTATATGCTTTAAAACCCCATACAAATACAAATGCCCCGGGTGTAGCATCAAGACATGTTCTGTAGAATGTATCAAACGTCATAAGAAACAAACTGATTGTACGGGAAACGTTGATGAAACACAATTTGTGCCCAAGAAGCATCTTGAAGAAGCACCAGTTCATATTAACCGAGATTATAATTTCTTATTGAGATTAGGACGGAATATTCTGGTAGGTAAAGAAGAGATACATTTACAAGCCAAAAATGTGTTCAAACGTCGGAGCAACGCCAACAATAATCGATACAATAGTCGGAATAAACGATTACAAGCCGACACTAACGATTTACGTTTGCAAGCAGTATACAAAACATTTCAAAATAATGTTTCAACTGTCATAAAACGTCAGAATACTATGGTGGTATTAGTTTCAGATGGAATGACTCGCGCCGTGTCTAATAAGACAGGCTATGATAAGAAATTAAAAAGCTTTAGTTGGACAATTGAATGGGTATTATTGTACGACACTTATCAAAAGGAGGTTTTGAGTTATAAAATTAGTGAATCCACGATATTGAAGGATGCCGTACCGTTAAATGTTTTGAATGCAGTTATGGATCAGGAAATTGATAAGGATGAGTTACAGTTTTATTTAAAAAATGTCATACGACACAAACACAATACGTATATAGAGTTGAATCGGGACGATTTGGTTCTGAATGCTTTGAAGGATACAATTGTATTGGAATATCCTACAATTTTTGTTAGTTTAAACAAAATTCAGGGTAATATCATTCCACTCCTGGAAGCATATACTTTACAAGGAACTGAAGAAGAATCTGAGAGTAATTCTGATTCCAGTTCCAGTTCTTCGGATTCTAGCGATTCCGATGCCGATGAGACCAACTCTGATGATTCCAGTGATTCGGATGGTCCACCTCAAGAAACATCTTCTAAACAACAAGATCAATAATTAGTGACATATATTAATATAATTTAGCATCTCTCGCAGTATCGCGATGTCAGTGTTCAAGAAACAAGATTCAAGAAATGTAAAGGCAACATTATATATAGGAAATCTTGATGCTCAGGTAACTGAATCGATATTATATGAGCTTTTCGTTCAATTCGCCCCCGTAAGGTCACTTAATCTTCCCAAAGACCGGATTGTAAAGACTCATCAGGGATATGGGTTTGTGGAATTTAAAACAGAAGCGGAGGCAAAGTATGTGATACAGATTTTGAAGGGAATACGAATGTTTGGAAAGTTATTAAGGGTCCGGACCTTGGATACAAAGTCGAACCTGGCATCAGGAAATAATTCTGGTGGTAGTAATAATAATAGTAGTGGTAGCGTTGATATTGGAGCCAAAATATTTATCAATAATCTCAATCCCTTAATAGACGAAAAATATTTGACAGATGCCTTTTCCAAATTTGGCAAACTTGTAGATCAGCCGTTTATAGATAGAGATTCAGAAAGTGGAGAATCAAAAGGTTCAGGATATATAATATTTGACGATTTTGATAGTAGTGATAAAGCCATTGACAGTTTGAATGGGAAAACGCTTATGAATCACAAGGTATTCGTCACATATGCCTACAAGGACGAGAAAAGAAGAATCAAACATGGAGATAAAGTCGATAGAGTATTAGCAGAGAATGCCAAAAAGAATGAAAAGAAATCTTAGGGTTTATTAAAATTTGGGTCTAGAGTTTTCGTATTTAGTCAAGTCTTCAGGCGTAGCAACCCCGTACACGAAAGACCCTTCGTCATTTGTGATGATTGCGAAATAAATGCCATTATTGAAAAACTTTGCCAACTCTTCAAGTGGTGTATAAGGCGTCAATGTTTGATACTTTTTGGCGGATGGTTTTTTTATTCTGGAGTTTCGGGATATTTCTCCGAGTTTAGGAATTTGACGGTTATAGTTTTCCTGGGCCCGTTTATTAAACCATATCATGTAATTCTTGACAATCGGCTCGATGGACCTAGACTGGAATTTATGGGGGTTGTTTCTTAACTCTTCAACCTTTAGAACTCCCAATAACTTTTTATTTTCCTCATGAATAACTGGAAGGTATGTGAACTCGTGTTCAAAGGCAATTTCAAGTGCTAAATTGAGATGTGTGGTAGGGTTGATGGAAATAGCTGGTTTTATATCTAAATCTTCAATAGTAGCTCCACGATAATCCCTTATATGGAATAGGACTGGATTCATGTCTGTGATTTGACTTCTACTGAGCGCGCACTATAGCACTATACCATTACCGTATCTATTATACATATAAATCAAGCTGCCTCGGCACTGTTATATTGTTTATGCTCCTCATTCACCTCACCTTCCTCCTTAACTATCTTTCTCCATATTTCTTCCTGATTGCCTACGTCTAAGTATCCAATTCTCATAGTTGCCAATAAGTTCTGAGCTGCCGTCAGATGGCTATAAACCCCACCGTAAAAAGCATTGGTAGCATCTTTAGCGTGACTTGCCTGTAATAATGGTAGCCCACCAGGATGTTGATCCATAAATGGGGTTATATCATGAATGACATTCGATATGACAATATAAATTCGGTTTTTATGAGCTGCAGTGGCAACTAAACGTTTAAATTCACCAGGGGTTATTAGGGGTAATTTCGAAATCGGGGTCCCCCAATTTAATCTGGATCTCAAACGGTTCAAAACCTTTTGCAGTTGTTGAATTCTCAATTGGGTAATAAGATCCCGGGGGGTTATGCTCAAATCAGTGATTATTCCCAACAAGTTGAGACAATACAAAAACCACTTAGTTGGGTCAAATGAAATCCACGACGAATCATTTCTATAGTCGTGCGGGAATTCATGATGAAAGTTTTGTTTGGACTGGCCGTAGGTGATAATCGATATAAAGGGATTATTACAATTCACCGAAGAATTGGAATCATTAAATGGTTGGGTTGGAATAGTCACTTTCATCTCGGCAAAATGACAGATCGACTCTGCAGTCAAAAGACAATGTTGTGCTACAAACATCCGAACTATTCCTGGGTATATCATTCCATTAAGGAAAGTATCTTTGCAATAGAATTTATTAATAATTCCAGGAATAACAAGCGTAGTTAAAATGAATAATACCATATAATGTTGATGTTGCCAGGCTTTGAATTGTCGGAAATAATCTTCATCTTTAATTTTTCTAGACTTTTGAATGCTGTCATTGACATCAGGCTTATCAGTAACTATGTCAGGCAACACTTCATTATTAAAGGTGTCATAAAGTAACATTTCCATTTTTGGGGCTTTAATCAACCATCCTAAATGAGAATGATAAAGTCCTCGTTTAATCAGATACGGGTCACGTTCAGTATTATCAGTGTACTGGTGATGTGATTTATGAAGGGTGGACCACCAATTAATGGATCCCAATCCTAAACTACTACCAAACCATCCAAAATAATATAAAAGAAGCTTGGAGTTGCAAACAAAAGCGTTATGTGAGAAATACTTATGGTATCCGGACGAAAATGCCAAAATCGTAAAGTTGAAATAAAATATACTAAACCAAATGGTTTTGGGGTTTTCTGGGATTAATCTGCTATTCCGAAATAGATAAACCGCACATAGTCCTGGAAGTAAAAGCACAGTAAACGTGTGCTTATAATTGATGCGTCGGAGTGAACCATAAGTTTTCTTACTTATACTTTTTATTTTAGAATTCTTTAATTGATTGGAAACTACGTGTGATCTCTTTTTAACTCTATATCGTTCTGGCATGAATTTCGTGCGACGTTAAGGTACCAGCTAACACGACGCTCTAGCGGAACGCGCACAAAAAAAAAATTGCACACATGTCGATTAATTATAGAAATAACTTGGCACCTCCAAATCAACCTGGGCATCCAGGGCAAGTTCAAAATGTTAGTGGAGTGCCATATCCGAACAGTAATATTCATGTGAAGAGCAAACCCAATCCTAATGCTACGCCAGGCATAGGTTATACACCTAATGAGTTGAATATTCCAATCCATTTATATGATAAGGTACCTAATCTCGAGTTGTATAAAAAACTTCAGGACGCCGAAAAAGAAATTGATTTGGTAATGATTAGAAAAGAATTGGACTTTCATGTTTTACATGCCAAATCGTTGCAGCCTAGCAATTTCAAGCCTGAGCAAGGTATACTTCGAGTATTTATTTACAACACCAACGAAAATCAACCATGGCAAAAACAGTTGAACCAACAACAGGGTAAGCCGGTTGACTTGAATGCCGAAAGTTTTTGGACATTGAGAGTTGAGGGCAAATTTATTTCTGATAAAGAGCTAAACTATAAATTCAGTTCTTATTTGAATGGATTATCGGTTGATTTGATACCAAATAGTGATTACCCAAATTTAACCGAAAACAATGGTCATATCATTGAATGGAGATATGGGCCTATGGCTAATGAGTTTGATGGTATGGACATTAAACGATATGGCATATTTAATTTAAAGTGTCGAATTGCCATAATGGTCAAAAATGACGGTACTAAATTAAAAGTATCGGAAAAGATGAGTCATTTCATTGGGAAAACTGAAAGTACTCAACAAGAGTTGATTTATGCAATTTGGCAATATGTTTTATACAAAGACTTGATTATAAAGAAAGATATTAATACCGTAGATGCCATAACAAGTAATACTCCTGGGATCAATGAAATCAATAATATGCCGGTGGATTCTGGTAAAGATTTAACGTTGATTAAAGCTGATGAAATTTTAAAGGATTTATTGGGAGTAGAGCAATTTAAATTTACGGAATTGTATCAGTTGATCAACCAACATTTTCAACCCAGGGATCCCATTATCATTGATTATGAAATCAATACAAAGAAATCATCGACATTAGGTGAGGTAATTATTGATATTCCTGTGAATTTACCTTTGGATTTGAATAAATTGCAAAAAGAGATAAATGAACAGAATAAAGCCATATTCACCGAAGCCAATTCCACTATAAGTAACATTGCCAATTTGAATTCCAAGATCGCATTAGGAATCAACCAATTGAATAGTTTAAATTACAAACAGCAATTCTATGAAGAATTGAGTGAAAACCCCGTGGAATTTATTAAGAATTGGACAAAAACTCAACTGGAAACTCTCAAGAGTTTAAAGAGTGATGAAGGGTATGACGAAGAGGTGGTGAGAAGAGCCGATTTTTTCAAGGCCAACGAAGATGTTTTGAAACAAGAAATTGATTTATTATTAGCGTCAACCCATTATTAGATGGTTGCTATCTAAAGTGTGTAAATTTCCAGTAAATGTAAAGTATTTGTATAACCGAATTTATTAGGTGTATCAGTAAGGCTCGCTGTGAGTAGCACCGCGTTATGGAGAATATAGACCCATCAATTAAGCCGCCATTTCCGAACCACGTCAAGTCAGAAGATGTGGGCAATGACGGTCAAAGTAATGACATCAGTGCTGTTTCGAACGAAAACGTCCTTTTGAAAGACATTGAAATAATGGAGTTTGAGAATGATGATGGTGTTAATATAAGCACCAAGTCTTCGCCATCTGACAGCTCTAACAGGGCCCCAGTCGATATTGGTGTAAATAACAAGATCCAATTAGTGGAATATAACTATGATGAAAAGACAAAACGGTTGGGGAGGCCGAGGAATCATAGCTTAAGTCATATTAAGACCACGTCAGAGGATTCGTCCAAGAATGAAATAGAGTCAAAGTATATGATGTATCGGTTGAACAATACTCCAGTAGAGGGACCTGGGTCTCGAGGAGGCAAGAACACCAAACTTCAGAAAGGCGAGGTTACTGGAGAATCTTTACGAAAGAAGAAGCAGGCGCAATTAGTGTTTGAGAATGGGAAACTTGGCAATTCAAAGCCCAGCCCAGAATCTAACTCGTCCGAACTAGATAGATCCCCAAACAAATCAGCAGCAGAAGATCAAAAAAGCCAACTGCCCGTTGTAGACTTAGTCGAGCCGTTATCAACAAACATTGACAAAACTGATCGCAAAACTTCGGAATTGCATTCATTTAACAAACTGTCACGAACAACAATAGTCAACGGGAAAAACAAAATCACTAGACAATTTCCTGGGCCTTTAATACCTTTGGTGTATGATCTTTACGATGAGAACTTGATGATGTCTGATCAACACCAAACCATTATTAACGAACCATTAGCATTCGGATTTAAAGCTAAAAAAGTCGATTATGCCCACGATATTCTTTTTCTTGTATCTTATCTTTGCAAATTCTCTCATATCATAAACCTCGGACCTATAGGGCCTCAGGACATCGAAGAAGGGCTCGGTTTGGACCAACCACAGGTGCTGCATCAAGTGTCTAAATTGATGAATAAATTGTTTGCACGAATGACTACTTTAGTACTTAATCGAAAGGCTGAAGTAAACGTGCAATTCCAAGGCAAACCCGTTGCAGAATTAAAGGCGATTTGTTTCAATCTTGGTTTGCCTCCAGAATGGCGAGATCCTAATGAAGTATACGAAAAGTTTCAGCTTGATGTTGCAACGTTGACACCACTAAGTGAAACCAATGATGAGATATTAATAAGCGAATGGTATTCTTACAAACCGCCATTAATTATAGACAATCCGTTTACTGATAAACAAGGATTTGAAAAGCAGGGATTCCCCGGGATTTCGAATCCTCGGGATCGATTAATTATGCTAAGAACTTTAGCCCAATGGTCATTGACGGCTTCCAATGATATTAAGAATGCAGTAAGCGAGAGTTTACAAAAACAAGATGTACCGGGAGATAAAGAAACGTTTTATGGGCCTAGGGCGGTTTTGAAAGGATTTGAACATGCCCAAGATTTGACCAACGAGACCAATGATAAGATCCAAAAGAGAAAGTATAAAGAAGATAACGAGATGGTTGCGAAGTATGTGGAGCCGTGTTCGAATCCATTGGATCATTGTTTAAGATTAAGGTTCGATGAACTGGTAATTGGAGATTTGGGGTTTGATATTGGCAGGTTTTATATGGTAAGAATGGCTGATGAAAAAGCGGGTGGTTTGAGTTCGGTAAAACAAATGCAAAAAACTTGGAACAACTATGTTACAAACCCATCTTATGTTTCACGGTTCAAGTTATATGTTGAAGATGTGCATCAGATGTTAGTCGACCAATTACAACAAGAAGGCGTCGAGTTTGATGATACTGGCAACGAAGTAAATGTGGAAACCACGGCAAAATCTCATATTTATGAAATCGCTAGTAATGTGCAAGAATTGCAATTATTTATAAATCATTTACGTCAAAAATTGAACCAATTATCGTCAAGTTCAATCATTTATAAACCGTGCACCAGTTTATTTGAGTACTTGAGCAACAGTCTAAATATGCTAAAGGCTCAGGAACAACAAAGAATCGACGAGCCTCCTACTAAAAAAAGACGTACCGAATATAAATCCAGATATCCAGGCGATGACGATGACGACGATTATGAAGAGTTTGATGCCAATCTAATTATCGACGACGACAGAGCTGATGTCGATTATGAGGAGTAACTCCCCGCGCAATATACACAAATGTCACTAATATCATTTATAGGTGTAATAATATGGCTTTTATTCTTGAATGGTGTTATATTATTGGGCACCTATTACATGGCGATGTATAGTAGCACTGAAGTATCGCTCCATAAACCCATTTTTGTCACATTGATAATGGTACTTGTAATACTGACATTTAATCGATATCAACGGATGTTGAGATTACTGTATGATGGCATATTTACCCGGTACGTGTATCCTTTAAGCAAGGAATTGGTCAAATTTGTGTTTATAAGTTTTATAGCATATAACAACCAAGGTTTGGTGTTGACCAACGTTACTATAATGATTATTATTGGGATATACGGATTGATGACTTTGTTAGATACCATATACAGTTATTATCCGAAATTTTACGTCAGGAAATATGGCAGTTTTCTTGACGTTTATCAAGACTTTGTAAATATGAAATCGTATGACGATAATAATGCTCGAAATGAAGCCACTATGAAAATAGCAGAGTCTATCGCCAGAAATAGCGTGGGATCGGCTGATAGTGGCGAAACCTTGGCGGAGATTTTGCCCAAACTAATTGTTCCCACCGATAATTTGTCTAATGATAAGTCTGATCAAGAAATTAAGGGCCTTTCGGAATATTGTTTGCCAATCGTGAAGTCATCGTCAAATAAATCGTTAAATTCTAACCGTAAGTCTTGTTATAATATCGTTGACAAGTTATATTCCATATCACCTAAAAATTCGTTTCATTTAGTAACAGCTTCTGCTACTGCCATGACCGTAAATGAAGTGGATGATCCCTATTTATATGAATCTCCAAAAGACGACGATACGTCTATACATTCGACAGATACTGGATTTGGTGGCGGTGGAGGTGGAAAATTCAAGTACAAAATGCCTAATGGGGGCGAAATAAAAATTGGGTTTGGTGGAGGCGGTGGGTTTTCTCGTACTCATCCTAAACATGATTCTGATGATGATGATGAAGCTGAAACTGACGATCTCTATCATAAATTCAAACACTCCCACACACAACGCCATTCTCCATGGAATCTATCATGGCTTATTCCTCATAAATGTTCCAGGCCCAGTGTGAAGAAGCATCTTTCCAAGTTTAATTTCCATAAAGCAAGCGTTGATAGCACGTCCAGTATCATTACCTATACAATGGATTACGGATCGACGGATTTGGAAGCGCAGAAACAAACATTTACAAGAGCAGAGTTTGATAATTTCCTTAGCTTATATTTAAGATCAGCGAAATTTAAAATTGATTTTGATCCTATTTTTGAGAAATATAATCAACTAATAAGTCACTTGAGTGTATTTGAAGTACTTTTACTTTTGTCCCATCGATTTATATGGAATTTATTGAGTCTTGTGGCATTATCGTTGATATATGTCAACGATCACGCGCTTCCTACGGTGTGGATTGTTTTAATATTGAAATTGTTCAATTATAATTATTTGAATCAACTTGATACAAAGCTTAGTTATAAACTAATCATAAAGATTTTGATCAATGTATTGGCGTTTGGTGTTTGTATCATTTATACGTCTATTTAATTTTATTGCAGCAAACCAGTGTCATTGACTACTGACTGCTGTTACAACACTACTGTGTAGTTATAATGCAAATTAACATTCTATCTTCTATATACTTTAGTGATTATCACGTGACTGTCCTTAACATAACTTCGAGTGTCACGTTTCAGGTCGATGCATATAATGTAAATCCAAAAATCGATCATTAGTGAAAGTAAATCCATTCACATGTAAAATATCATTATTACGATTCATAGGAGGGGTGAATTGCATTTCAGTGAATTGTTTATCGAAGTTCTCTGCCAAAATTGGATTAGTTATAATTGGAAGTATAGGAGGAACATAAGCAGGGTTATTCAACTCATCCCAATTTATATATCTAAAGAACCGATCCTTCTTAATCTTTTCAAACTCTTGGTCATTGTCCAAATTCAATCGTTTATCTACATTAACAACTAACAACTTTCGAAGAAAATTCTTTGCATCTAACGAAAGATAAAACGGGAACTTGAGATTCTTTTTGGATTGCAAAATCTTTTCGGCAATTTTCTTGTTATTATTCCCGGTAAACGGCGGGTTTCCAGTTAAGAGATCAAATGATATACATCCTAAAGACCACCAGTCAACTTCAAAGCTGTAAGGTTCATTTCTTAGGATTTCAGGGGCCATGTATTGGATAGTACCTGTAAATGAATTGTTCTGTTCATCAGGATCGTTATATTTACTCAACCCAAAGTCGGTTAATACCAAATTGCCCTGTGAATTCAACATACAATTTTCGGGCTTCAAATCTCGATATATAACGTTCAAGTCTAAATGAAGATACCGCAATGCCAATATCAATTGCGCAATATAATAGCACGACGACTTTTCTGAAAGAAATGGCTCTTGGGCTAAATGATAGAATAATTCGCCTCCATCAAGATACTCCAAGATCAAGTACACTTTATTGAAATCCTGAAATGCATAGTATAATTTGACAATATTATCGTGATTAACCTTCTCCAATATTTTCCGTTCATTCAAGGTTCGTATCAAGTTCTTTTCATCATTCATTAACAAACTGACTTTTTTTAATTGTTTCTGAGCAAAAAGTTTGCCTGTGGATAACTGTTTTACAAGCAATACCTTGCCGTAACTTCCTTTACCTAATACCATCAATGGCTCAAAATCGTCCAATGTGGGCTTATATTCAAAGTTTATATCATTTTGCACAGAATTAGAAATGAATGGTCTATTTTTATCAATAGTAAGGTCAACACTAAGACTCTGACGTCTCGGAATTTTCATATATGTTTGCAATCTATTCGGTTCATCATCATCATCATCTTCTTCTTTTTCTTCTTCTTCTAATAAGTCTTCCAGTTGAAGCCGTGTCCGTTCATCTTCCTCTTGTTCTCTGTAATCCTCTTCTATATCATTAAGTACTCTGTAGTTTAATTCCCCTAATTGATCATTAAGATCATCCATATTGAATAAAGTCATTATATCATCCTCAACGTGCCGCGAGTAATTATGTCTGAAAGCCAGGATAAGTGAATTTACTGTGGGCTTATTTTCGTTTGACAGGGGCTTGATATCGCGTGAAACGTACAATAGCCTGTTGTATATTGTTCGGCTGGCCTTTTTGTGGAATCGGATGTGTAATAGATTCTCTGTTGTACTTCTAAGCAAATCCACTGATACTAAAGAAAATTTTATTAACGACATGTCGTACATAAAATCCCTATTAGAGCTACAGACTATCAAGGCATGTGCGACATCCAATTAAAGGAATGGTAGAAGACAATTTTCAAACGATGTTTCCCTATATAAATTCGAACTACTCCATATAAACCCTAATTTCTGCATGCAACTTTCTATAACAAATGTCCTAAACTACATTGATATAAATCATATCTTTCGTGAGAATGAAATCCAATAGCACATCTTTCATCAACAGATTTTGTAGAGAGATGGACTTCAACAGCTTGTTTTTAAAACTAAGCTCCAAGTTGTTAAATGCAGGTACTTTCGATTGTACCACTCGTTTTATATCATCTATGCTTTTCAACTTATCTTTTCTTATCTTTACAGTAAATTCCATTTTATGTAGAATCTTAATTTTCAAGGTTTGATAGGTGTTGGATTGCACTACCTTAAAACTCGAACAAAGATTATGCGTGGGTAATTGGAATATCTCCTTTTCTTTTTGGTGTTTTGTCATATCATTCCCAGTGATGGGTGAAGGTGGTGGGGTACTAAAAGACTTGAATGAACTTGATGACTTACCGTCAAATAATGAGTCTCTATCACTGTCATAAGTCATGGACATAACTCAAAGCACTTAATGAACTCAATTTAAAATATATATACAAATTCAATCCCGTTACAATACAAAGTGAACTACAAACACTTTTTATTTTCAAAATAATCCCTGAAGTACAAGGAAAATTATTGCTTTATATTAGCATTATATTTTTTATTTTTTCATCCTTCAATTTACGACAGACAAAGAGAAATGAAAAAGTCGTCTTTGTGCCCTTAGGTAGGGGTGCGCCTTTCCTGATTTCCAAAAAATAATTACAGTTCATATCCAAGGTTTAGAGCCTATGCTAGAGGTGGTACAGAACCTGGAAAGTGGTTTGATCATGGGCCTGTTTCCATGATTCACTCTAATGTGCTTGCACCTCCTCATGAAACTCAGTTTTTAACATACATCGACACATTTCCCAAATAGGAAGCAAATCAGAGTAATTACTCCAGAATAGGTAATTTTCTGGTCATCGCGCATATAGTTTCAGGAATGTTCTTTGTTCTATAAGGGGGGAATTATAGAAGTAGTAATTTAATCTATATTAAGAAAGGAATGTTCTTTGAGATGTGTCTCGGTTCATCTCTGAGGAATGTTTGCTCTAATGGGGATTATATCTAAACTAACCTTTGTATTGCTTTGAATATACTGCATTAACTCCTCGTCTGTAATATCTTTATCGGATCTAGTAATTCTTAACTTATAATGATTAATAAGTTCATCATCTTTATAGACCTTGTGCAGAATCATGTTCTTTAAAATTGTCAACGATTGCAATTGCGAGTGCTTTACTTTAAAAACTACGGTATCGTTTTCTTGGTTCTTCAAATGGACCTTGACTTTAACACTTTCATCCAAAAATACTTTATTATCATTGGGCGTAAATGGAGTCAACAGTATACGCTGGTGGTTTTCAAGTTCCAGGGATCTTGGGGTTAATGGATTAGATTGGATGGATGCTGTTTCATTATTAGTGGGGTATTCGGCTGGTTCTCTTTGGGTGTATCCTTCAATTAAAGAGTTGATGCTTTGTAAACTTGTGCTTGGTTTTGTTGTGGGTTTCGTTATATGGTTGGGGGTATGGCTGTTATTTTGCGATGCTTGTTGTATACGATGTGTTCCATTTGTTTCACCTTTATTAATGTCCACTAAGTCATATAAAATTTCGGAGTTTATAAATAACTCGTCATTAATAAACTTGTCAGATTTGTTTTCAGGATTAGTCACTTTGTTCGACTCCATAATCCAGTCGTATAACTCTTGACTTTTTTTGTACTTGGGATTCTTCAATAATTGATCAAAGTATTCGCCTAATTCGTTACATCTGGAAATAATTTCGTCATACTGATAGTCCAACGTCTTGTCAGAAATTTTAATAAGACTAGGAAGTTTTGGCAATGAATGATTTAACTGGGTTAGACTAATATGAAGGTTGTAAAAATCCTGATAAAATTTCGATATATAAATGCTATCACCATTATTACAAATTATATCGATTCGATACCAAATTCTATCATTATACTTTAAAACTTTCGACACTACAATTTCCTGGGGGAATGTAAGCCTTTCAAATTCGAATAAATCCTCGGAGTTCCTTGGATTAGTGGTATTACTATCCACACCACTAGGGACTGTATCCTTTAACCATTCTATAGTTATAGGGTTTATTAAGTCATTTACTATAATATTTACATAGCTTGCAGGTATTAATCCTTTTTCTCCAGTTTCTAGGCTCTTCACATATAACCAACCATTACCGGGGCGATGCAAAAATTTTACAAAATCATTGGTTTTTGCTGACAATTCTTGTTTGTTTTCACCTTTGAAGTTATATTTCACCATTAATACAATACCAGAATCACTATCGGTACTTGTAGTTGAATAAGTCGACGATTTAGACGATACCGAAGATTTATGGTTGGATGACAAGCTTGACATGGAATGTGTACTACCACCTGACAACTTGCTTTCGGTTGAAAATGTGGAAAATGACAGGGTATGTGTGTGTAGTGGTGATGATATACTTAAACTTTTCAAGTCTCTCTTAGACTTGAACTGTTTGGCTTTGAACATTGAGGCAGACATATTGATCAAAAGATTAGAAAACAAAAAAAATTTACCGACTCAAATCGTATTTAGTGGTTTTTGGACCTTGGACTACTTTCAGAGTAAAATTACAGTATTTGAAAACGTATTAGATTAGTGAACTCATCTATGACAATTTTATAACAATGTTTAGGAAATGTGGTCAAAGTAGAGAGTTTTATGTAGTTACAGAATAATTATAAGGTATTGTAGGCTATTTTCTCAAACAATTGAATTTTTCATATTTATGGTATTAGGGAATTTACAAAAACATTGTTTTCAAGCTGCCGGCTTAAATTATTTACAAAGTTTCTAAACACTGTCGACCGCCTCCTTCAAACCTATTTTTACATACAACTCTAACAAAATACTATTTACCATCAAGTAATCATCTGCCTCAAGTAAAACTGGCAAATAAAAAATATTTCAATATTGCCCGCTTGCAGCAACATAATGCTCTTAAGGGAAACTCATTAGCCTATTTGGTAGATAAACTACTGAAATCTTATTTTGTAAAGTTTAATTTTCTCAGTGACATTTCTGCTGTGTTGCTTATATTAGTGACCAGGTGTAAAGAGGTTTCATATTTAGCATTTATGTTTAATTGTTGTTTTGGTTTTGCCAAACTCGGCGTCATACGATGATGACACCGAATCTTACTAACTCATAGACCGTAAACGAGATTGACATCAAATATCAATGTGGTATTGTTTTGTGATGTAATATCTCCGATAAACAATACGCAAAGATCCGTTAAGTCCATTATCTCCGGTTCAGTATACATTACTGAAATTAACGTTTACGAATTAGAGATAAGATTTGAACACAATCAATGTTTTGTTTAATACAATTATGTTGTAAATACTGTATTGTATTTATGGGTTACCAATGTTTGCCGTAAACCTTGAACAAATGATTCTACTTATGCAGACAAGACTTTGGTGATAGTTGCATTATGACATTTATTAGGTGACTACAAGAATATAACCTATAATCTACTTGTAAGACTCTCATCAAGTACACTTTAATACAGTCTAAAGTCCAGCTTAGACTCCTTAATTACCTTCTACTATCAAACAAATTAGTGGAATCTGGCAAAATCCTTTCGTTTATTTCATCATTTCCACCTCCAATAGTGGTATAAAACCTGTTATTCTCCAAATTAAGCCAATCTACAAATTCCTTAAGGTTTAACTTATTTAACTTGTTTATATAGTAGTTCAATTCATTACACCTTTTTAAGAGAAGAGTAACCAATTGCTCATTTCTGCCATTTTGTTCGTCTTGTTGTATCTCCCTCATTGATATAGGATCAGGTAATCTTGGTAATTGGATTTTATACTGTAATAATTGAAGATGTAAATTATAAAAGTCCTGATAAAACTTACCGATATACAATTTTTGGGTACGGGTCTTAATATCAAGTCTATACCAATATCTGCTATCGTTAACAAGACAATTTGATATGGATATTGATATTATTTGGTTGGCTAATTGTGTATTCTCGGGTACTGCTGGAGTTAATTGATAATTATAATTGAAAATAGGGCTCTCGGGGCTTGGCAAACCAAACCTTGTATCTGTGGATGTGCCTGGAACCGATATCGAAGTGTTTATATGAGGCTTGCTTCTTGCAGTCAAGCGCTTGCTGTCGTTATTAAACGTTATAGTTGGTGTACTAGCAGTGCGTGATTTATTATTGACGGTATGAGTTGCAATTCCAATTTCATTAACACTACCACTCCGCCGACTACTCCTAATCGGTACAGGATCGCTCAAACCCCTAATATCTTTCGTACCTTGGCCAAAGTCGCCATTGTCATTTAACCAGCTGGTATTGATGGGGTTTTTTATATCGTTAATCACTATGTCAACGTAACTGGCGGGCACCAATCCCGTGTGGTTTAATTTATCTAAAAACTTGACTAAGATCCACCCATTTTCTCTTTTCTCGATAAATTTCAATAAATCTCCTTTGCAAACTGTTAATTCATCCTTGTGTTCACCTCGAAAATTATAGTTACTCACTAATATTACGTTTACTTGGCTGTGAAAAATTTCCAATACTTTCGGTTCTGATATCGTCAATTGTCTAATCGATGACATCATTTCGTCGTTTTATATGTGGGGTTGCCAGGTGGTAAAGGAAACGCTTTACAACTGAAATATCAATTAATACGTGCCAACGACTTGCTTAAATGATAATTTACGTATATCCCTTATTCAGAAAATTTGCGTTCCTTTCTCTGTTTTCTACAATACTGTATTGTCTTTATATTTTGATTAGCTGTAACCATTTTGTATTTATATGCAGGATTTTACATTGTGTTAAAAAAGATTTTATCTGTTTTAGGAATCACCCCATTTGGGTTAAAATCCTCGAGTATCGTTTATATACAAGAACTGACGATTATGTGTTTGTACTACATATACTAAATGAAGCCATAAATGATGAAGGATGGGTTTGCAACTTGTAGACGTTTGCGTTGACAAGATTAATTAGTGGATGATGTTTACGAAAACCTTATTTATGTTTTGTATGAATCGGTGTTTATTTACATGTAACCTGCAGCACTCATGTGACAATACGCAGCATCAATGGTCGATGCTATATATTAGCATCGCTTGTCTGTATACAATGTTTGAAATTCACAGATACCATTGTGTTTGGATTTTATTTTCTGAGTTTTTAATTTATCCCTGGCGGAATCTTAAACTGGTGATGGTTTGTTGTTTATGACATGATAGACAATTATTCCTAAACTGTACAAAGTATGTATGGAACCCACAAAAAGGTTTAAATCTGTAGAGAGCCTCCTCATTACGCATTTATGTGGTCTATTTACTAAACTACTCTTTTAGGTTTACAACTCACCTTATAAGATGTATTGTTGAGGACTCGTAACCTCCGTTTGTAAAACGTCTTGTCTAGAAAAAATGACATCATGTAAGTACTAAACAATTGAATCATTGACCTCCACGGTAATTTGTGAAAACTTGTCGTTGTCTACATACTTTATATATCCATGCCCTAATAGGTGTGACCTTCTTAACTGCAATATCGTATTGATTTATTGCTGTAAAACTATTATTATCTATCTAGACATCCGCAACATCCTCACCGATTCGCGTTTGTGGATGGAAGACTACAATAAACAACTCGAAACTCTTGTAAAAGTAAGAGGATTGTTTCAATTAATCAACAATTCAACTAATGATATATATAAGGATCTTTTGACTATCAAGGAAAATAACGAAAAATTGGCAAAAATGTCAACTGACGCAGTTGAGTTAATCAACAAGTTTTAACCAATTTTTGGAAAGAACAGATTAAATCCCTTAGATACTTCAATGGTGTCTTGAGTTTGGGAATATTTTTTTAGATGCACAATATACATGATACAGGTTTGCATTAATGAATTGATAATTGCTTTGAAACTGGTATTTTTAACTTGGTGATTATATTTGCCTAATTCGGAGCTTGAAGTTTCAAACCTTTGTATGATTGTTGCCAAGTTGTCGGATGTTCCATCTAGCGAGGTATTATAATTGGCAAATGTTAAACTGGATGGTACGCCGATGGAATCGAAACTTTTAAATCTGAGTCTGTACAAGTTTTCAAAGCTTACTAAGAAATCCGTGGGCACTGACTTGAAGTCAATATTGTTACCAACTTGGGCATGATAATAATGCAATAAATGTACCATTGCGTTGATAACTCCGTGCAATAATTTAAAATACGACAATTGTTGTTGGTTGTATTCTATAACCAGGATCAAGAATTGTCGTTTATTCTCAATTTCAGCTTTAGTTGCACCAGTGACTTTTTTCTTCTTGATGGTTAGTTTGGCTAATTTGTATGTGTTGAAAGCTAAAATCCTAGTTTCATAGTGATCCAACAAGTTTTTCAAAATATACTCGCAATACCAATAAATTGAGTACATTTCAAAGAGCTTATATAAATCCAATTCTATCCCCACCAATAAATAATCTAGCATGAAGTAAAGCTTTTGGTAATATACGTATGATGTTAATGGTAAACTCAAGTCGTTTGTATCATTTAATCTATCGTTAATCTTGTGGGTTCTAAACAATTCAAGCTCATAATTTTCACAACTCACCTGTAACGAGTCCAAGATTAATAAATTTTTATTGATTAATTGCCGTTGCCGGCATCGATTATTACCATTGAGAGCCAATAACTGATACGTAAATGTTTCGATTTCTTTGGTTAATTCCTCAAACTTCGTTTCAACTTTACTTACTGTCGCCTGGGGTAAATTCCAATTTCTTGTGAAGTATACGGTATTGAATAAATTTGTAAATTCAAACATTTTCAAAGTCATCCAATTGATATTTAGCGTTGTGGATCCAAGAATCAGTTGATCGTCTCTAATTAAATATAATTGAAAGAATCCTCGAGTTATTATATGGAATTTACTAATTTGTAACTTAATATCATACTGGAGGAAATCTAAGAATTCTCCAAAACTGTTTAAATGCGTCAGTTTATCAAAGATTACTTCAATTTGCTCCAACACTTCAACGTACTGGTCAATACTCTCATTTTGATCTATACTATACAACTCTCCAGGGATATTCCGATTGTCCAATTTCCTCTGAATGTATCTCGAGAAACACCCTTCAGGTATTTGCTGTTCGTATTGACTCCATGATGGTATCGTTTGCAAGAATTTCACATTGTCCTTACCCTGTTTCAACACAGTATTGAAAAACTCGTAATTGTGGGCTTTAAATAACTCAATCCGTAAATTAAAGAGTATTGGTAATTTATTAAAATTAAGAATCACTAGTAACTGATTGGTTAAAATCCTCTCGTCTTGAGGACTCAAGTTTATGGTTTTGACCAATGTTATACTGTGCTCCACCATGGACACGATATCTTCGATTAACACTTCAGTCAATAGATTCAAATCCATGGCTCTAGTGGTTATATCCTCTTCTTCGTATAGCACTGTATTTCCTACAGTAACCATTATTCCTATAAACTTACAGATGGCGGTTACTACGCTGGTCAAAATGGTGCTCAAAGCATCATCACCAAACTTGATCAAAACTTTAGAACTACTGTAGTGTTGAAGCAATTCCTGGACGTAACGACAGCTTAGCACCGTCACAGGTAACAAAGAGTTATCTAACCAACTCATCACAAGTCGAAGAAGCTTGTTGGTTATTCCAATAAGTTGCTGACCACTAAGTGAAGCATAACAATCAAAGTCAATCTCCACCTTTGTCAACGGAATTATCCCCGTATCTAACTTTGGATTTGTCACTTCGGTAGCACGAGCTCCTTCAAAAAGGTCAAAGTACTGGCTCTGCACTACCTTGTTATCTTCTATCAACTTTATCGATGAGAATAGTTCATTAGTTACTTCTATATACCCATCCATAATCGCGAATTTTCCCCATCATATATACAATCCTATACATTACAAACAATCGATGGTTATCCTCTAATATTACACAATCTCTTCTTCCTCGTCCTTAACCTTTTGCTTTTTCTTGAGAAAGTTAAAGCCAACGTAATAAATAAAAAAATTAAAGGCTCTTGTGGGGAATATCTTGACAGCCCAAGTATTTGGTATTATCCGAATTATTAATCCTGCTGGTATCGATAAAAATCCACAGACGATGGAGGTGGCCCACATGGGTCCTGTCATATCGGTGATTGAAAATGCAGCTCCGCCCAAAAACATAATCAATACTTGGATTCCTCCAATTAATGCAGCAATCACCACAAAATACCAATTCCTAAATAAATGGGAGAAAAAGTTCAAGTTATAAGAACTTATTCGACCCCGTATTGTGGTGATATCACTGGCTTCATCGAGTTTTCGAGTAACCACTAGTTTCCAAACTTGAAGCCACACAAAAGTATTAAATGTCATGGAATCTAATTGCTTTTGTTGATGGTCAGTGGCATCACCGCCAAAAAATATCTGATTCCCACCAAAATGTAACACAAACGTTACAATCAATTGCGTCGTAGCCTGGCCCAAAATCATCTTCCACATTGATACGGAAATTAACGGTTCCGATCTTCCTGCCGGTTTATTTTTCAAAAACGAATCGTCAGGCTTATCAGTGGCTAATGCCAATGCGGCTAGTGTATCCATAATCAAATTAACCCACAATAATTGGACCGCAGTCAATACCGAATGATTATCACTGGATGCCACTGCCGACACAAAAGTCAACACCACCGCCGTTATATTCACTGTCAATTGAAACTGGATGAATTTTTTGATTGACACTGCCACTGTCCGCCCCCACTTTATGGCCTGAACAATGTCAGTAAAGTCATCTGTCATTAAAATAATGTCCGATGCTTCTCGGGCTACTTCAGTACCACTGATTCCCATGGAAAACCCAACATCTGCCAATTTCAATGCCGATGCATCATTGGTACCATCACCAGTAACTGCTACGACTTCTCCAATGGATCGCAACGTTTCCACCAAAATCCGTTTATCTTCAGGACTGGATCTTGCTAAAACCCGCAATTGTGGTACTACGGCAATCCGTTCTTTCTTGGTCATTTTTCGGAATTCAGGGCCTTCCATTGACGCAAATTCACTCGACAAGTCTTCCGGAGTTAAAATATAACATCCTTGTGATATGGCCTTTGCTGTTCTTAAATTATCACCCGTGACCATTCTAACCGAGACTCCGGCTTCTTTACATTTCAATACTGCTTCAGGAACTCCTTCTTTTAAAGGATCTTGAATTCCCACAAGACAATCTAAAGTCAATTGCCGTTTATTGTCGTCACGATTATTCACATCAATCAACTTATCGGCATCAACATAATCAGGATTATCATCTCTTGCTAATTCTTTTGGAGGCCATGACGATTCAGTAATAAAGTCTTGATGCCCTATAGCAATAGCACGAAGAGCATCATTAGCAAACTCATCAATTTTGGTTAAAATTTTTTCTCTGTTGTCTCTATCAATCTTTATTAATTCTTTTGAATCAGAACTACTGTATTTATATCCACAACTTCGGACTATTATTTCTGCAGCTCCTTTAAAGTAGAACCGATAGCCGTTATCAATTTTCGTAACTATTCCTGACCACTTTCTTGAACTTTCAAATGATATTGTCGATACAATTTTGCATTGATTGTCTTCTCGAATCTGTTCTAATGATTTACTTTCAAAAGCATTGAATTTATCTTTAGCAATAATTAATAACGCCGATTCCGTTTTATTACCAAGAAATTCATCGCTAACGGATTCGTATTTAACCGTCTTCTTCAATGTCTCTTCTTTACTTTTACCACCAAATAATCTTTGAAATAAATTTTTATGAGGAGGCCTTGTTTTCAACAACTTTGCCAATTCTTCATTATAATCGGCATTTACAAAAGCCGTCGAATTTAATATTACATTGTCCAAAAATATCCTTTTAAACTCAGAATCAAGTTGGGGAACAATGTCAGCCAATATAGGATCATATTTATTAGAAACCATGTCGTTAAATTCTAAATCATTACTGAAATACCCTTTAACAATCCTCATTTTATTTTCTGTCAAAGTTCCAGTTTTATCGGAACAAATGGCCGTGGCACCTCCCATCGTTTCACAGGATTTCAAGACTCGGACTAAATTTCCATTTTGAGCCATTCTTGTGGTGGCGAATGCCAATGCCAATGTCACTGCTAATGGTAACCCTTCTGGTACGGCTACAACCACAATCGTAATCGCCGTAATAAGAATATCTAAAAAGTTTTTACCCTTTTCAGCAGGTTCAAGGTCATGATTTCTGCCTTCCGGAGAAATTTCAACACAGAATCTTACAAATAAAACAATAAATAATAGCAAAGCTGCCAAAAATCCATATTTGGAGATACCTTCAGCTAATCCATCTAACCGAGCTTGAAGAGGGGTGACTTCAGCTTCGACATGCAAGGAAAGCATGGTTCTACCATGAATTGAGTGTTCTCCCACTGCAGTAATCAATGCATTACCTAAACCACTTAAAACTTTGGCTCCCGAGATCAAATAAGGGTCTTTGAATTTGATGTCTTCATTACCCAAATCTTCATTATTATGGGAATTCTCTGTATAAAATACCATGGCTTCACCTACTGGCTTTTTCTTGATAGTTTCTGACTCTCCAGTCAATGCACTTTCATCGCATTCGATTTCACCTGTTATTAACACACAATCCGCTGGAATAACGTCTCCCGTTTGTAAATTTATAATATCCCCTACTAATAAATCATAGATTGATATTAACTTCTGGCTACCATTTCTTATCACGATTAAATCACGATCCTCTTTCTTGGCATTCAACTTGGCAAATTGTCGTTCTTTTTGATAATCGTTAGCAGCTCCAACAACAACTACAATGAAAACCGCCACTAAAATAGCAACCCCTTCGACCCAATCAACTTTGGGTATTGGTTGGCCTTCAGTGTCATACATAGTATCGGTTCCAAAAGTTTCATAGAGGCCCAACGCCAACGACACTATGGCAGCAATGCTCAACAAAATCAAAACCTTATCCTTCAAAGCTTCAAAACACAACTGAAAGAAATTTCTCTGGACCTTTAACGGCAATTTGTTTTCACCATACTGTTTCCTACGATTACTCAAATCACAATCATCAAGAGTGATTCCGGAATGAAGGTCTGTATTCAAACAGTGTGCCAAATTCACTATCCCCCCCAATTTTTGCAAGGCACCCAACGATTTAGGATCATGTAATGTCAGCAACTGTTCCGGTGTCAATGAATATACAGATGCTAATGGAGTTTGGGAATTAATGCTGGAGGCATCGTTCGGATAATCCTTGGGGACCTCCAAAGTAAGCTTTTCCTCCTGTTCACTAAGAGTCATTTGTATAGGGCGATTTCAAGCCCGAGTGATGTTTGAATAGATATGAAGCCTAGAATGCCACAATATATCACTAAAGGTTTGTCTCAGGAATATTTTTTACGTAAATCTTTTTGCGATTTGAGGCTATGCTCTTGGAATTCTTGGACGGCTTGGGCAGTATTGGCAAGAATGGGCGATGCTGTTGTAGTGACAGATCGTTTGGGTGTATTATTAATGCTTAAATGATATGGCTTGACTGCAACAGATACAAATCGATAACTTTTGGTAGAACTATAAGTGGGAAATTTCTGAAAACGTAAACTTCGTATATTGCTCCTGATAAGGACAACAAGCCACCTTTACGTGCGATCGAAATACGATCCTAGGGGATTTGCAAACATTACCAATTACGGCTCAAGCAAATCTTATTTCTATTTAATCTAGTCTGTGGTAAGTGTTTGTTTTCCTGATGCAATTTATGGATTTTCTTTTTGATCTATTATTCTCATCCATCGAATTCATCACCCCGATTTGGTTTGTGGCTTGCTAATTTCATATCCCTTGATTTGTGACCGTTAGACTACAAACCATCTTTTGTAAAAACTCTTTCTGTAGATATTTTCTGTATGTAAAACTATTGTATTATGATATCCCCTGGTTACCAAATATTTTTAAATGCATAAAGGTGAAAATACATAGAAGTACATATTTGTTAAGGCACTATTTATCGGTGATTGTGCCCTGCTGGCCAAACGGTTAAGGCATCCGCCTCCTAAGCGGAAGACTCCGGGTTCGAGTCCCGGGTAGGGTTTTTTTTATGCGAGTTTTTTTTTGCAGCATTGCCTTTATAATTCTATAAATTCTCCTATATAGGTTAAAACCCGAAATCAAACGAACTCATATCGGGTTCCTCAAATGCCACTTGAGGCGGTAATTTTTTATCAGACAGGGCAATTCCGGCGTCAACCGATTTTTCTTTAACAACAGGGTATTCGAAAACCCAATTCTTTAATAATAGTAACCCAAGGTAATCACAACCAAGCTTTTCATAAATTTTACATATTTTCATCAAGAACAATGATTCATCTTTTATGTCAGCCCTGAGTTTTAAAGATTTATAAAGAAGAATTAATCCTGGATCATCATTCAAAAATTTGTTGGCTGATAATTTTAGCTTTAAATTGTCAGAAATTTTGAAGACTGATTGTTTTGAGGAAATATCATAAGGTGATTTGATCAAGGATTCTATCGATAGCCTATACTCGTTTACCTCCCAATAAATCCAACTGTTTATCCATTTATTACCATTCTCTATAGTCTCGTTTAAAAGAAATTTCTCAATAAGAGCTTTGTTGTTTGGGGTTTCATTGGGTTTCTTTATAAACTGGTAAAGCTTAGATACTATCAACGATAATTGGAAATCGTTCAATTTGGAGTTTAGAATACTACAACAATCATCTAATTTCCCAGCTAACAAAAAAAAGTAAGCAGAATCAATATACCGATGTTTACCTAGCAAAGCAAAAGCATTCTTCATAGCAGCTACTTTCCATCTTTCTTGAGTAAAATCATTATTTAGGAATTTCAACATTTTATCCCGCTCCTTGTGACTTGTAGTTCTCCATAAACCTATTAATATTTGCTTCTTATTTAAAGTAGTGTATAATAATGAAACAAGCCCCAGAGGATCCCTCGACTGAGAGAATTCGTTCCTAGCAATTGATTCAATTATTTCCAATAATTTAAAGTTATTGACCCAGTACACTAGTTTTAGATTTTGTACCAAGTCCCACGTAAACTTTTCATAAGTCTCTTCAATAATGGAAATCAACAAATCTTTGTTATTACTGTGAATTGCAAAATTAACATCTCTCATATTCAAACTGGGTTGTTTCGACGATAGAAATAATTTAAAACCAATCAAAAACCTAAGACCGTTCTCATCCACTAATTTGATATACTTGTTCACCAATAATGTTATCCTTATTATGTTTGTTAATGTTATTTGTTGATGTCTAGTAATGAATGGTAGAGATATTTTAGTCAACTGATTTATCAATAATTCAACTAAATTTTCATTAAAAGTTTCAAAAATATCACCGTCCTCTCTATCTTCTAGATCCAGATGTGTTCGAAGAATCTCATCAATTAGGTCGATTTCCAAATTCCATTTAATTACTTCATCTTTTCTTAATGTTTGAAAGAGCTTTATAAATATTTTTTTCACAATATAAAACTCGTTCATGTATAGAAGTTGGATTAGAAATTGAGGATGGAAAACAGGTAACGGCCCATTCAAAATTCTTACAATATCACTAATATCAAATATTGTAGTTTCTACTCCTTTTAGCAATTGGTTTATGTGAGAGTTGAGGAACGCATCACCACTGCTGCCTAATTCAAACCATCGATCATCAATAAAAAATTGATTGCCACAGCCTATTACCAAGTATCCATTATTTATCCAGATAGAGTCACCTATTTTGTGGGATGTATAATCGCTGATATCAATTTTTTTAACAACAGCATACGCTGGAATATGATTTGTGTAATCATATCTTAATTCTGTAAATAGTAAAACATATCTCTCAAATCCTATAGACAATACAACGTTCTTACTGCTGGCAGAGTCTAGCAGACACCAATCAATATCTCGAACAGTCTCGTCAAATTGGTGTTCAAATTCCATAATTTCTGCTTTCAAATCCCATATAAATAGCTTCATCCCAGTTTCATCAATTATTGCTAATTTGTTGATTATTGAAGATCCTACAATTTTTGAACAGTTAGTAATATTGGTCGACAACCGAAATGATTCTAACCATTCGACTGTATTGTTTAAATACTTCATGCGATATACTTTTAATAATCCTTCTGTGTCAATAACCAAAACAATATCTTTATCTTGTTGATCTACAAGACTTTCTACCCTAGTGATTTTACGCAAGTTAGTCATGCTGGGTAATGGTGCTATGGGAAACTTCTTCATTTCTATTTTCAATTTGGTCTTGTGGATAGTTATTTTCCATCCTTTTATTATTTCTAGAGCAAATATGCAAATAAGAATATATTCCTTGTATTTCAGTGTCAGGTTAACCTCGATAAGCGAAAACACTAAAGGTTGGTTATATTGTAATACTTCATATCTCAATAATTCTCCTGGTCTATCTTCCTTGGATCCATTACAACTCCATAAAGCTAATTGTCCCAATTTATCAAATGTGATTACTAAATGATGTCTTTTGACAGAATCATGTATATCGTTAATTATAACTGCATCGATTATTCGATTGTCTGGTTGCTCAGTAGGAATCAATCTCAAATTAATTTGAAACTTCTTGGTGATCAATGTCTTGTACGTTGGTTTGGTAAGAACTATCGGCTCCCAGAGATAGTTGATTTCTGGAAAATTCAGAATTGATAAGAGAATATTCTCGTGTGTATAAAATGGATTGGATTTCACAAGTTTCTGTATGCTTTTATCGTGGCCCTGGAATTTATTAATCAAATTGAACTTTAGTGATTTTAAGTGAAGGGAATTCAACTTAATATGTTTCTTTAGTCTGTTATGAAAAATTATGGAGATGTTGTCGTCATTCAATGAAGTTATCTTTGGTATCAATACCGGATTAGAATTTATCTCATAGCCTTTAACGTCTTCATCTATATCAACGTCGTTAATATCTACACTCAGGTAGTTAAAGTTATATAATTGTAAAACCTGATGTAATTTTTCAAACTTTACAAATTCATGGGGAATCTTTGAAATATTAAGCACCTTATACAATGTTACTTTGCCGTGGCTATTAATTGCTAGTAATAAGTCATAATCTATATTTCCATTTTTGTTCAGGTTCCTTAAAAAAAAATTATCAATCACCACAACGTTTATAGCATGAGGTAAATTAAGCTGTCCCCAGCATTTCATATGATCATGACCGCTGTATTCGTAGGTAGACCAGACTTTAAAAATCCTATCATGTGAAAAAGTGTATAAAGTATCTGAGCTAACGTTATTATTGTTAATATAATTAGTGATGTTCTTGATATTGGCCATTGACTCGTCAGTTATCTTGTTATTCGAATTGTCATATACTCGATATCTCCAATTGAAATCCACAATAAAGTCTCCTAGTGGATTAGGCAAATATGAAAGCTCAAACAAAGTATTGTCAGGACCAAAATTTATCCGGTTCCAGAGCTTTAATATCCCATCAAATGAACTATTCCTGACTATTATACGGTTTGAGTTATAGGTAATCCGTAGACCGATCACTGGCAAAGGCTGTGATTGAAGCCAGAGTTGGTGGTATTTCCAAACACCGTATTCTTCAAATACTTTATACAATACAATAGATTTATTGGTTCCAATCACTAATTCATTCTCAATAGGTGCCCATTGAAGACAATTAATGTCAGCCTTATTGTCATCTATAGTAAACGCCTCCAACCATTGAGGCTTTGACATGAATTCGTTCATTGGTTTAAATACAATAATTCTGTTATGCAAACATAGGGCTATAAACCCATTAATATCGTTAAAGCTTATGGATACTGGATCAGACTGTAAATATATGGTTTGGAGATGTTCAACGAGTTGCTCCTTGTGCAAGGTCAATGTCGATATAATTAGATTATTTCCGGACCCGTACGCCACTATATAATGATTTCTCCATTTCCCATGCAGAACAGAAGTGTCAGCATCATTGACTTCTCCAGGAATAAAGCTTATAGTCATGTCGCACTAATTTAGCACTAATTTGGCATTAATTGGAGAGATCAACAGTTTTCTGAATTATCACATTTGCACATACATACAATTATATAAGCTAAAATTATATTTGAACCTTTTCATCTTCAGGATCAAGTTGAGGATGAGAGGTAATATTCAACAACTCACCATGCAAGTCATCCTTCTCAACATCAACATGTTCAGGAAGCATGAAGAAAATCAATGGGGCGGCAATTAATAATGAACCAGCACATAAAGCCCAACAACTAGCAAACATATTAACATAAGGAATCTCGTAATAATCCAATCTCCATACAATGGCAGCACCAGCAGATTGAATGGATTTGTAGAAAGCACCGTAAATAGCATTCTTTTTAGGATTGTTACTCAAACATCCCAATATGTAAAAAATAAGGGTTTGGAAAATAGCATCATAAAATCCATAGAAAAAGTATAAAAACATGGGTCCCACGTATTTGCTACCATCTGTATAATCAATCAATTTCATTTTCAAAGCGGAATGTCTGTCGTACTGCTTTTGGAAAGCATGACCACCACCCCAAACTACAAAAGTGTATATGAATACCATAACAAGAGCGGCTTTAACTCTAGTAGTCTTTTTGAATAATTTCCAATCCAAGAACATACCAAGTAAAAATGCCCCTACCATTTGGGAAAACCAGTAAATTAAGGAATTCAAGGATCTGGTTCTAATGGTAAATCTGGCAGCATTCACATCATTAAATTGATAAGTATAAAACCAGTTGGAAGCAAAGAACATTGGGAACATTAAATAAATCTTTGGTTCGGTATACAAGATGTGGATTAAAGATTGTAATTCCACTTTCCAATGAGGGTATTGTTGCTGAATAACTCTTTGACCACCAACCTTGTCTCTCCAAACTCTGTGACTTGGTAAAATCGAACCGGCTATAAGAACTCCTAACGACATCAAGGCAATAAACACTGCATAAGTAGAAGTACTAGCAATTGAAGTACCGTTTTTGATATTGTTACCTAAAGAAATAGCCAGCCCAATAACTGCACCCAAGTTGAAAATGACCCAAAATGTCATAATGGCTCTACCTTTAGTCTCTTCGCTAGGATAAGAAATAATTATACTGGTCTGGGCAGCCCAAATTTGACCAGCCCCGACCCCTAAAATAGCACCGGCTGCAATATTAAAAGCTTTGGCACCCGAAGTTCCTGGATGTTGAGTGTAGTATAAAAGTGACCCCGAGTAAAGGGCATAGGTAAATCCACCACACATTAAAGAAAATCTAACACCAATAATATTACAAATCCAACCGGCAAAAAACCCATAACCACAGAAAGTACTGTACAATGCCACAGAAGAATTATTGGCAGTTTTCAAGTCAATACCAGCACCACCTACACCACTAAGGGCATTATACATACCGGGTAAAAGAAAAAAAGCACAAGATAACATAACTACTTGAAACACGGATTGTGAATAAGCTGGTAAAAATGGTAACAACTTTTTATCATACCATCTGGGTTGGTATGTATCATTTTGGGACTCCAAGACCTGAGGGTCTGAAGAATTTTCACTGGAATTAGTATCCACGTTTGCGGCTGACTTGTCGGACATAATACACAGTTACAATAAGGAAATATGCTAATAAATTATAAAGGTTGCTTTTAGTATTAGACAATATATTAATAACCTACACCAAATATATCAGGATCTGGGGTCTTTATATAATAATAGATGCTTATCATTTCTCGCTCCACTTATCAAATGTATATCCTGCATACATTGCTTGTAAGCATGTAACATTTTTGGTTACCAGAAGGTAGCGTTTTTTGTTGTGATTAGCTTATCTTATCACAAGCACGGATATCATTGTTAAGATAACGGCTGCAGTACTCTAAGAGATGTGTCAATACAAACCTTGAGTTTGCGATGATGCTAAATGTAGCAAAGTTATGATTTACGTTTTGTGTTTATGTGTTTTAGATGAGAAACAGATTAACCACATACCAAGTGACTGCTCGTATTTTCCACCTAAAATTCTCCGCTTTTTGAAAAATTCAACCCCATACTTTACGTTGTCCTTATGCGGCAAAAATGCATCTCAATTGTTGAAAAAATCAAAAATGTAACCTCATCGCATCTTGCTTTCTCCGTTTCTCTCAGACGTGTTTTATAAATGTAACCGCATTAGTTTTTGTAGTAGTATTCTGTCACGACGTAGATCTTTATATTTTCTATAAACATATCATGTTGAAATCATTTACAAGCAGCATACTAGTCGTTTTGGATGAAACATTTTTCGGCTATTTTAACGAAATAATTTTGTAAACCTAATTTGTGACATTTTTTGAGCTACTAACCTTGAAAACACACACACACACTTTGCCCCACAACTGCCAAGTCGCAACTTGCTGAGAATGGTGATGATAATTGTAACGTTTAATGGCCGGTACGTAATTTATCTCCCAAACTAATAATATCGTCAACCAATCGGTCAATAAATTCGTCATCTAGATTAGGTGAATTGAACACCACCCTAAAGAATTCTTGATTATCGCCACTGGGATTGGGTGAAAAATCAATTAAATACTTGCCTGCTGAGTGTAATTCCCGGGAAATGTATCTGGTGACACTGGTAAAATCACCGGCGTATCCAGGGGGCTTGTAGTAGAAGCAAACTTGTAGACATTGGGGTTTATGGATAACATGGAAATTGGGTAAGTTGGATACTTTATCAACAAAGTATTGCATTATTTCGTAAGCATGATTAATTCTCGTCTCAAATCCATTTGTGCCAAAATAGAGCCAACTTAAATAAAACTTGAATGAATCCGCTCTACGACCACATCCCATAGTTCCATCGGCTAGATCAAAGTTTTCCACTTCATTTTCTCTGCCATGGAATAGATAAGGTGCTGATAATGACATTGCTTTCTGGAAATGGTTAACATTTGGTACCAATAAGAATGAACAGGTATTTGGAACTCCCAACATTTTATGCGGGTTCACTGTTAATGAATCACTCAATTCACATCCTTGTAATTTTGTTTTGTGGGTTGCTGAAAATATCACATTTCCACCCCAGGATCCATCAATATGAAACCAAATTTTATATTTCTTTGCAATCTTTGATATCTCTTGGAAATTGTCGTATGATCCAAAAACAGTGGTACCAGCTGTTGCATTGATGTATAGAGGTGTGTACCCTTTTGATATAGATTCTTCTATGACCTTGGGTAAATCTCCATAAACCATAGTTCCATCTTCATTGACATCGACTTTAAACACATTATTCGATCCTAGGCCTAGTAATTGAGCTGATTTCACTACCGAATAATGACAATGCTTTGACGTATAAATTGCAAAATTATAACCCTGATTGCCATGTTCTTTAGTATCTGGAAACATCAATGATCTAGCCATTTGCATGGATGTAATATTCGACCAAGATCCTCCACTAAAAGTCAATCCACCGCAAGTTTCGTTGCCATAGAATAATTGGGCATACTTCTTACCAATGAAATTTTCAAGTACTGATAAAACCGGTGATACCGTGTACACGTGAGAATTTGTATTCAAAATCGATAAAATTATATCTGAAATCACACCAATGGGATTATTTGACGCATATAATTTATCCAAGAACCCTGGATTCCATGTGTTTACTGAATATTCCAACACTTTATCGAGAAAGTTAAACAATTTTTCGTTATCACCCTTGATACCCAAGTCAATATCATCATTAAATTGGGATTTCAAGAAACTTGGGCTATGGTAAGTTCCCAAGCTATTTGCTTGGTAATTTTTGCTATGAGGATCTGCTTTATCTATATAATCCAATATTTTAGGCGTTAAGAGACTTAAAAGTTCCTCTAACTCTTGCACTCTATGTTTTTCTAAATCATTACTGACCATTTTATTGAAAAATTTAAAATTTCGCAGATTGTACATTTCTTTGAAAATCAGCTTTAAAATGAAAATTGATTTCAAAAAAAATATATATGTCAGAATACAAAGGTTTAAAAATCACCAAAAAATGTCAGTAAGCATATTTAGCCCAAAATATGGCCATTTGGTGAATTCAAATAATGATTAAAGACATTTTGAATGATTTTAGATGAGTGATGTTTAAGTAATCGGCTTTAACAGTTGAATCACGCGGAAGAGAAAAAGCTTACATTCTACCCTTCTTTACATTGTTATTTACAGTATCGTTACTTTGATTTTGAATCATTGTTCTTCTCCTTTTCTTTGCATAGCCAAATTCCTATTCAAAAGTTCGAGTTTTTTCATTTCGTCCCGAGCATTGAAATTACCGGATGATAAATTCTCATATGCCTGATCATATTTTCCGGTTGATAAAGGAGCATTACCTTTCATTCTCTTTGTCATATCAAAATATCCATTTTTGCATTCCATATATGTCATAAAATGAGCAATGCAAAGTTCAGGCAAGTCTTTTTTTAACTCTGGTTTCCTTAAACAGTCTTTAGGAGTATTCCTTTCAATCAATACACAGGGAGACCTCTGTAAGCAAATAGCTAGTGCATTTTTTTGATCTTTACAGCTGTCAGTTAGTATTTATCCTCATGTTATCTATCGTTATCTAACATACCTAGCACCCATACTTGAGAGATGATTTTCGCGATTGAAAATTCAGGTATGTATCTTTATAATTATACATTATTCCCACCATCGCTACCTTTAAAGTCTATTGTGGGACAATTTCTAGGCAACCTGAGCCAGCAATTGGTATGTGCAACTTCTACTACTTTGGAAGTATATAAAGTCGATGGCGAATTACATAAATTGTCTCATCAGTATGGGTTTGGTATTATTCAGAATATTGATAAGATCACTATTGGCGACAAAGGTGCTGAAGGCAGCAAAGACTATTTAGTAATAACATCAGATTCAGGTGTATTAGTGATAGCAGAGTTTAAAGATAATAAATTTGTACCCATAATCCAACAGCCTCATTCTAAAAATGGACTAAGACGTCAAACTCCAGGAGAATATTTGGATATAAATGATAACACAATTAGCATAACGGCCGTAGAAAAAAATAAATTGGTTTATAGAGTTTATTCAAATGAGACGGGGATATTTTTATCGTCGCCGTTAACAGCCAGAACGAAAATTACTATCAATACATGTAGTTTACATTCAGGATTGGGAAATCCTACATTTGCGGCTATTGAAGTGAATAAAGTTTTGGAGTTGGTATACTATGAGCTAGATCAAGGTTTGAATTATATTATTAAGAAATCAGAGCCTTTACCTGATTCAGCAAATATGTTGATACCATTGGAGCAAGGTCTTTTGATTTGTTGCGAAGGATTCATACTATTCAACAACGATACATTTGATACGGGTCATACTTTCATAAATTACGCGATGCACAAATCATTTATACTTGTTCAAAACACTCAAGGAGAATTATTCAAACTAACAATGCCATTAAAGTTGGAGTATTTTAATAAGGTTTCTCTTGCCAAAAGCTTGAATATCTTTAGGAAAGGATATCTATTTACAAACGCCATAGGAAATAATAAGATTTTATACCAACTTGAAGATCTTAATGGTAAAATTTCCGTGCTTGATAATATTAAAACTTATGAACCGATTATGAATTTGGAGTTCTCCGAAAACGCTCAACTTAAAGTTTTATCATCCAATAGTGTAAAAACTGTGGTTCATGGGATGGATGTTGATAGGCTAGTAACTTCTCCCATTGATATTTTACCAATTATGGTACAATCTTGTAAATCGAACAGCTCAGAAATTAATGATGAATATCTTTTCTTATCGTCAACGTCATCTACATTGGTGTTATCCATAGGAGAAGTGGTGGAGAAGGTATTGGACTCAAACTTTATAACAAACCAACCAACTTTGAAGGCTCAACAAGTTGGGCAAAAAGGCATATTACAAATATATGCCAATGGGATGCGGCATGTGATTGACGGCAAGATCATGAAGGATTGGTATCCTCCAGGAGGAATTAATATAGTAAGAGCGGACTCTAATAATAAGCAAATAGTGATTGGATTAAGTAACCAAGAATTGGTTCATTTTGAAATAGAAAGCGATCAATTAATAGAAGATTCTCAACGATTATCGTTGGGACAAATTTCCAGTCTAGGCATTTCGGAGAAATATGCAATTGTGGGCATTTTAGATACAATTTTTGTGGTTTCTTTACAGAGTCATAATATGTGGAATACAGAGTCCTTACAAGCGATGTCTTCTATAGTTACGTCGGTGATAATACGTAATAATTTTGTCTACATAGGAATGGAGGATGGAGTTTATGTTAGAACCATATTACTGGAAGGGAAACTTAGTGATCCTAAAACCAAGTATTTAGGAACTAAACCCGTCAAGTTATTTGTTCTTGGGGAATATATTTTGGCTGTTTCTTCGAGAACATGGCTAATCAAACAAGACAAAAGCACTCCTTTATTAGGGAATATTGTGTGTGGGACATCGTTTATTTCTGAAGATATTGGAGGGGAAGGGTTTGTAGGGTGTGAGGACAATGATTTAGTGATTTTTACAATAGGGGAGTTGGAGGATATGACGATGACCGAAAGCATTGAAACTAGTAATCTGATAAGAAATGTCAATGGCACGGAGATTATTTTGGAATATAATGGGATAAAGCTTAAACAGCAGTTTATTGAAATCCCGAATCCAATAAGCGTGACAAAGTTTAATGATTTAGTGATTGTTGGAACTGCTAGTTATCTTTACACCGTAAAGACAGACATTGTGCATAAAACCAAAATTGATTTCCCGGCATTAGCAATGATACAGTTTAATAAAAAACAGATTCTAGTGGGAATGGGTAATTATCTCAGACTTTATGAGTTGGGGAAAAAACAATTGCTTCGAAAATCGTCTACCACGTTTCCGTTTTTAACCAAAGTAGTGAAATTAATCATCCAAGCTCCCAATATGGTTGTGATTGGTGATTCCAGAAACTCGACTATATTTGCAAAGTACAATAAAGAAACAAATGAGTTTATAGCTTTAGCCAGCGACACTATACCACGACAAATTACTGCCTTAGAAACCTTAGATCTGGATACCATTGTGGGCGGTGATAAGTTTGGGAATATTTTTGTCAATAAAGTGGAACATAATGATGTTTTGAAGGCTCAAGATTCTTATTTGAATGGACCGGGTTCTAGAGTCACTACCATTGCTGAATTTCATTTACATGATATACCAATGGCAATAACTCAGGGGACATTGGTAATGGGAGGTAAAGAAAGCATAATATACGGAGGAATCCAAGGGACAATAGGAATTATGACGCCGTTAAGTAAGAGGGAGTATGCGATGCTTAATGATCTCCAGGTGGAATTACGAAACGAAGACAGTTTACTTGACCGAGAACAGATGAAGTTCAGGAGTTACTATAATGCTAATGTTAATATAATTGATGGTGATTTTGTGGAGAGATTCTCGCTGGAGAGTTTGAGTGTAAAGATGAAGATAGCTGGGAAACTAAAGAGAAATATAGGACAAATCGAAAACAAACTTTATGAGATTAGAAACAGGTCAGCATTTTAAATAATTAGTTTGTTATAATACGCATATACAATAGAACATAAATACTCATACAAAATCCCTGGATCCCTAGGCACTTTCCTTCTTTATAGGCGACAATTTATCTTCAACAACCTTTCTTAAAGATGGACTACCATTTTCATCGCTATTTTTTCTTGGGGTTTGACCATTGGGAGTACTGAATTGGACGAAGTTCCAAAAAGCAGGCGATGATTGGTTATTCAACCCGGGTATCAACTTTCCTATTGACTTGCTTCCTCGTTCTGGAGTAAATGCTTCCAACTGCGTGACTTTCTTGGGACTAGTGAATCCCAACGCATCATTACCAATTGATTCACTTGTCATAGATTCTTGATGATATGAGTTTGACCTGGAATGGGAGGTGGGGGGTGGTAAACTGAATAAATTACTATTGACCTTGGGTAATTTGGGAGTGTTCAAATCTAGTCTAATTGGGGATTGGTCGGGCATATTATACACAAGAGGAATTTGCCCTTGATGAGAATCTTGAGTAACCTGGGGTAATTGGGGGACCAGGATTTGTTGAGGGTAATTATAATTGTACGATACTTTTTTATCATTATAGTATTTGTTAGATTCAGGCAAGGTCTGATGGGTTGCCAAGTGTAATTGTAATTGTCTTGACACTGAGCTGCCTCTTCTAGCCTTTGATATTGATCCGGTGTTTATTTTATTCAAGAACTCGTCTTTGTAGGCTTCGCTGATTTGCCATTTCATCCCCTTTCCAGGTTCATTGGGTCTTCTGGGAACTTTTTCAAACGCTTTATTCAATGACAAATTATGTCTTATAGAGTTTTGCCAGCCAGTTTTCGAGAATTTGTAATATGCATAATGTGACGATATCCAATCATATATTTCCGACAATGACATCACACCGTTTTCGTTAGATAATATGGCTTGGGTAATCATAGTAGCGTAACTATAGGGAGGTTTGATATCTTTGGATTCTTCTTTTGATAAATCCTGATCCAAGTTGCTTTGAAGCGAGCTAGCACTGAGCTGCGAAGGCGAATGGTTCATTTGGAATGTTTGGTTATTTTGGGGCACTAATGTATGGTTTTGAGAACTGTAGGCAAACGACGGGGTCTCATTGCCATTGGGATGACTCAATTTCCTCTGTTTAGTCATATTCACTTTGAATCTGCTTAAACTGAGTTCCATGATTCGTTTATCGATTTTTGGAGGCGAATCCGGTAATATAAACATCATCTGAGTCCCCCCAATATCCAATATCGCCCCCAGATGCAAGGGTGTAGGGGTGCTGTCCAAACTCACCTTCTGGCCATCGACCTTAGCACCATTTCGCCCTAAAATTTTCAATTCCCAACACCGCAAGTCTAAATTATAAGTTATAGTTGCGTGTTGTCGTGAGACGACTTTGGCAGGACCCAAATCAATATCAACAAACCCAGAGGTGTTCTGGTTATTGTCGGTATTACGGCCAATCGAAATTGCCAAACTTTTGACGTAAAACGTCCAATTGCTGCCACTGATTTTGGCGTAGGCCTGGACTTCCGTCGCTATATTTCTCTCATTACTATAATTGATGGAGACATTGGTTTTCTCGTCTGGGTACTGTAGCGATGATATCACTGCGTTCACCACGTCTATCAGGTCGTCGTAAACGTCGTTCATATCGAGTGACCGCTTTCCGGGGGTCGATACACCTGACATGTTTTATCCTTTAGTGGGGAATACTTTTGCTAATACGTGTGGTGGAGAATGCTAAGCTGTTGGGGGAATGTGACTTGCGTTTGTTTGTATATTTACGGTCTATGGGTAATTAAATACGTCCACGAACACCAAACGCCTCTCTAATAAACGTATCAACGGTTTTAGATGTGATAATATTAATGTGTAAATACTCACGTATTTTTATTTACATTTTTCATCGACAGTCGCATCTGTCATACACGACCGCGCTTTTTTTGCAAAGCCGATGATCCAGACATCATACGTCATAACGTCATAGAAATCGAGTTGTTTCAGGGTGTTCGTAATCAATGGGGATAATAAATGATTTGGAAAAGATTTCAAATCCTCGTGCATCGTATTTTTCCTTGGTGACAATATCCACCACTAAATCCTCTTCTTCCATACGGATTTTGTTCAAATCATCTTCATCTATAATATCAAACTCATCCTCCTTCTCTTCATATTCGATGTTTTCTTCAATCTCAACAAAATCAGGGGCTAGGGCACTCCACTTCTGCGGGAACTCAACTGTCCACAAATATATTATCCCATATTCTATTCCATTAGAGCCAATCATGCACCTCGAGGTATTCCATTTAACATCAATCAACTCCTCGCTGCTTCCTTCCAAGATCTTCACAAGCGATCCCATTGATGTTTCCCATATATACAAATCCTGTGAAGATTGGGTTCCAAACGTCGATGCTACTAGAAACTCTCCATTATAATTAAAGCTCACAGAGTTCCATTGTAATTTATTCACCACATCCTGGTACTTGTGCTCAATTTCAAACTCCCAATTGGCCTCTAGTTCATCGAAATCGGCTAATGTTATTTGACGAATAATACGATCGCTGGAGTTAATCGCTAGTTTTCGTCCGTTGGCTGAGATACTTATATTCTTTATATTAGAATTGGTCACCTTTTCAGAATGAACCAAGCTCAAATCAGTGGCCGATAATATATTCACATAACCCTTGTTGGTGCCTGTGAATATATACTTCCCATTAGGCGAGAAAATACTGACTAACGTCAAATGTTTCGGTATATCTTCGGGATTGGTCTCTAATTTTGTTAATTGTCCTTGATCATCCACAAAAATCGGCTGGTCTTCAAATAACGAGAGTATAAACTGTTTATTATTGTTAGGATCTATCATTCCCAGCCAGATTGGGCCGTCACAAACAATCGATCGTACTGGGGGTTGATTGATTTGATTTAAATCCCAGAGTTTGGCAGTCCAGTCTTGAGACGTACTTAACAAGAACTGTCCACATGACGACCAGCTAAGTGAAGTCAATGGCCGTGAATGGACCATAGACATATATGCTATTACACTGCCATTAGCTGATAGATCGTAAATTACAATGGATCCATCACTCAACCCGCTGGCAAGATAATCCCCCTTGTAGTTGAACTGAAATGTCACTGAATGTCCGTGTTGTAACGTTCGACTGAGAGTATCAGGAAATTCTTTGGCAACAGCGAATGGATCCTGCAATGAGAGATTCATAACAGGTTATGGGTGTAACAACGCGAACTTTGGATTTGTGGTGTCTGATGAAAGTTTGGAAACTTTTATTTCCTATACAATTAGTTATAGGGTTAGTTCATTATTATGCAAATGCTGGGGAGCGTCGATGTTTCTATAAAGAATTGAACCAGGGGATTTTATTGATTGGAAAGTACAAAATGGAAATCCAGGATCCTGAATCTGGGGAATATTATACACCAATAGATAAGCTAAATACGGGACTTGTTATTGATGTGGAAGAAATATTTGATAATAACCATCGGGTAGTTCACCAAAAAGGTCGACCCAACGGTCAGTTTACTTTTAGCGCATTAGAAGATGGTGAACATAAAGTTTGTTTAACTCCCAAATCATTCTTTAAGAAATGGAGTGGTGGGGGTAGTGGTAACCCCCATATAATTAAGGATTTGAAATTTAAAAGAAGCAGAATAACCATTGATTTTTTGATTGGCGATTCCACGGTTTTGGATTCAAAACATACCGGCAAGGTGAAGGACTTGAATGAGCAGATAAACAATTTACGTAACAAATTGATTGACATCAAGAGAGAGCAAAACTTTATAAGGGGCAAGGAAGAACTGTTTCGAGATTTAAGTGAATTGTGTCAAGAAAGATTGGTGACATGGCTGATTATTCAAATAAGTACGCTTATTCTAACAGGAGTCTATCAACTATTAACTTTGCAGAGATTTTTCGTTAAGGAGAAACTATCTTGATTTCCTTAAATAGCGAAACCAAGTCAATCCTACGTACAAAAGCAGATGTACTTCAATTAAGTCCATAATCATCGCATATTCCATATTAGCATTAGTATAAAGTCTAAATATAAAAGTCGCATTTGTAATTGATGATAAAGACATCTTTTGATGAAAGATCCCAAACGAAATTAAGTCTCAAGCAACATATCCCGAAACCCAATGCCATTGATATAAAACTATCACCGCAGTTTCATTGGCACACGCTTTTATACAATGTCAATACGCCTGATTTTATTATTAAATACGGAGTTTGTACTATCATAGAGTCATCCACAGTTTACATTGCAGTGGGCACAAATAAAGGCATTGTTGTCATCTACAACTATCACCAGAAACTTGAGCATGTGTTGTTACCAGATATCTCAGAAACCGCCACGGATCTGCAGTACATAAAGGATTTGTCGATTACTAGTTTAGGGTTTTCTCAAGATTTGACTCATATAACAGCAGGACTAGTCAATGGGGTCATTATCCTATGGGAAATTGTTACTCAAACACCTTATTATACTATATACCCTATAACATTGGAACAGAGGTTTTCCAAGAACCTTCAAGGCCATCTTAGTCTTGCCATTACCAGCATTCAATTTATTGGGCCCCACAATAACTGTATTATATCTTGCGACACTTCAGGCTTAATATTTCATCATGTTGCATATAAACACTTACTTACGAAAACCTTTGTATCTCAAAAACTATTGGGGAAAAATGATACCAATAGCACAGATTCCATAAAGAGTGTCATATTTGATACCCAAGAATTACCTTTAGGAACATCTGAACAAATCACTGACTATTTGGGTGTAGTTGCGATAATATCTGGGACAGGTTTGCATATATTGTCAATAGCATCGTTGAATAATCCAAATAATATTAATCTTAAAACTCATTATAAGTTTGTGAAACCAAAACATTTAAGACCTTCAATTGGTTGTGTTAATTGGTTTCCATGTATGAAAGTTGAAGAGACCGTAATTAACGCAAGATTGGCGTTTTCATGGAATAACACGTTATGGATAGTGGAGTTGAACAACCAATCGTTTCCCACTAACTTTAGCAAAGTTATAAATGATTTAAAAGATAAAGATAAAGGTATACCGACATTACCATTTGAAAAGAGAAGCAAATGGGAAAGTGATTCAAATATTATCGCCGTCAAATGGACTTCAGCGTCGCTTTTATACGTTTTCACCGATTCACAGAATCTCTATACTTTGAAGTACAACGGCGCAGTTACCGTAATCAACAAAATGAGTTTTGAGGAGCCGTTAATGACCAAATTTCCTCAATATGTCAGTTGTAGTTCTATCAAAGTGGTAAAGAATCGGGTAATATTACTTGGCAAGAATCATAGTATTAATGTGGGGAAATCTATAAGCTGGAATGATCAGCTAGTGGAGTTGTTAAAGAATAATCATTATGAACAAGCTTTAAAGACAGCATATTATTTCTGTACGTCTAATGATTATGAGATCAGTTTGTTTCATCTTCCTGATAATCTCACAGCTCGGCAAGAATTGATACATCTGTATTTGCTTAATATAATGCAACAGTCGATTCCTCATATACAGTTTACCCACGAGATTCTTGACATTTACTTCAGTATTATATCATTAATTGAATTTGAAAACATTGATTTGTTATTTGAACAAGTGGATCCAGGACTATTTTTTGATTGTATTGAAAAATACTTGCTTTCCAATCAGATCATCGAGTTGACACCAACAATTTTAAACAATTTAGTGGTTTATTATGTGCAACATCAAGATAAACGACATCTTTTGACGGAAATATTATGTAGCATAGATATCAGTTCGTTGAATATTGATTTGACGATTCAATTATGTAACCAATATGACTTGAAGGAGTGTAAGATATTCATTTACAACTGTTTACTTCACGATTACACCACACCATTGCTAGAAATATTGGCGAATCCTTCCAATCAAGGATTTTCATACTTGTCGTATATTCTCACTGGAAGACAATATCCAATAGATAAATATATTGAATATGAGGAAGAAAGAAAGGCCAAGGCAGACATTATAAATGTATTATTTATGAACACAAACGAGGAGATTCTATTCCCCAATCTCACCAAGCTTCTCAAGTTTAATTCCTTTGAGATGTTATCGACGTTGAACGAATATTTTGAAGATTCTGTATTGAATGACGATATTTTGATCAACCGACAGTATATAATCGACTCGTTGTTGGATATATACGGTAACACGCATTTTAATAATGTGGATAAATGTAATTTGTCGATATTTATCGGCCGAAACTATCCCAAGTATAGTCAGTTTCTAAGGTTGAGTGATTCCTTGTTGGATCAAATTGTCGATAACTTGATTAATTATAATAACGACGCCATTAAGGCGGATTGTGAATTGGCGTTGCAAAGCCTATTGTCGGTGTTTGAACCATTGGACCAGCCGAAATTCATTGCAAAGCTTTATTTCAAAAAGTTTTACAGTGTTTTATCGGGGATTTATAAGAACCAGGGGAATTATGCAAAGTATTTAGCGGTTTATATTGAACAGGGTAATTTAACATCTGTGAATGTTTTAGAGGAATGTTTTGAAAATATCAAGTTTGGCACCGAAAAGATCAATTTGATAAGTATTGTACGGGAGAATTTTGTCAGACTTTTAGGGGTTGATTTGCCAAGGTTTGTTTATATAATTAATAATTATGATCAGGAGTTGCATCGCCAGGCTTTAAAGCTTGACGATGATTTAAAGTATGAGTATTTGACGGAATTACGTAAATATAGTGGTAAGATCAACCAGGAGTCGGGGGTGATTTTGGAGTATGTCAAGTTATTGTTGAGATTTGCACCTGGGTGCATTTACGAGTATGTGGAAGCAAACTATAGATATTTGAATCAACCCGACTTGGCAACGTTGAAAACAGTTTTAAAAGAAGGTAATGAAATTATCAGTTTGAGTCTATTGTTGAAATCTGAGAATAAGATCCAGGAAAGCTTAGACCAATTACTTGAATATTTACCGAATAGTGACAATACACTTGGAGTTTTTGAGTTGTATACGGAAATGGTTGAAACTGATGTTGGCAATAACAACACATGCCAGGAAAATAGCCCAGAATTTGACTTTAATGAAACATATTGGATAAAACTCATTACCAAACTAATTGAGGAGAATTTTGACAATTCATTAATCCACCTCAGTTTCAAGAGACTAAGCGATAAAAAGCTCAACACTAATAATCAGCAGCAATCGTCTTTTCTCAAAATCTTTAGTCATATTCTTAATATGGATAATAAGACGAAACTTTTCAATATCAAGAACATTTTAATAGAATTGATTGTGTCGCATAGTTATGAAAGTGAGATGCTCCAGAAACAGGGCAAGATCGTCAACGACAGCATACGCCACAAACTCGGGGTGGTCAAGTTTGAACACACCAAAGCATGGATCAAACATTCAAAGACATGTACTTCATGTAATAAACCTATTCAGGGCGATGTGTGCGGCGACCATTATTTGGCGTGGGAATACCGTCATTTACGACGATTGAATTTAGTGTGTGTCGACCGAGATTTCCAATACTTGACGTTGGTGTTGTTCCAATGTGGCCACGGGTACCACCAGGGGTGTTTGAACAATCTCAACAGTAATTATTGTGTAGTATGTAGTGAATGAATATGAGCCGCACGCACTAATACCCGATTGGGCAAATCATCAACAAAATTGAATTTTACCTAATTTTAGAAAGAGGCTAATTTTCTCATCGTAAGGGAAAACCTTTTTTTGTTATGGACGGCGAAGACGATTACTTTGAGTCTTTGAATAGGACCAGCAGCAATGAGCCGCAACGTCTGAGCCATGGCAAGAGACATAGCAGCAATCCGTTCAGCGATGCTATGGACCCGAATGTGAATGTGAATGTGAATCCCAGCAACCAATCAATGACTTCATTTATGAACCAGTCCACCAACTCGTTCATGAACCAGTCGATCAACTCGTTCATGACACCGATGGGGATGATGGGGATGAACAACGATCCTCGGATGAGCATGATGGACCCGAGGATGGCAATGATGGATCCTGTTGATCCGAGAATGAGCATGCGGAGCAGTATGGGTCCTATGATGACGCCTATGGATCCGTTCATGCCGCCACAAACCCCGGATATCTTTTATAACTTTCAGAAAACCCAATCGCCACTTCGGAAACCGGCTTCTAGCATTCTTGACGGACTGGGAGATGGAAATAGGCGCAATAAAACCGTTGCCTTTCAAGATTTGGAACCCGAATATCCCTCTAGCGCATACAAGGGCCTGCAGTGGGGGTACGAAGATTACGAGGTGGACGAAATGAACCTCAATAATGAAATGAGCGATGATGATTATACTTTTATGAATAGACCATTAAAATTCACCGGTGACGACTATAATATCAATCCTTTACAAGATATAGATGGTTTGGGTGTTGATGGGGACGAAGATCCGTTTGACGACGAGTCTTTGTTTTCCGAGGCCTCTGATTTGAAGCGTGGCGGAACTGTAAAGAGTTTAGGAGGTGTTTTACAACGTAGCAACAGCGTAGAATCTGAGTCTTCATTCAAACCTAAATTGAACTATAGCAAAACCATTAAACGGGCAAAACTCATTAACGGGAATTATGTCATTGATTGCCCGGTTCCAAAAGCATTATTGGATACTTATGGTAAAAAGATCACCGATGGTGGCCGGGAAATGAGCCTTTTACGGTACAGTGCCGTTACATGTGGACCATCGAATTTCATGAACTTCAAATATACTTTACGCCAAGCCTTGTATAATCCCAAGAGAGAGACGGAAATCATGTGTGTGGTTACGATGTATAATGAAGACGAGATTTTATTGGCCAAAACTCTTCAAGGAATATTCAAAAACATTGAAAACTTGACCAATAGAAAACATTCGAGTTGGGGCGAAAATAGTTGGAAGAAAATCGTTATTGTTATTGTTAGTGATGGCCGTGCAGCCTTGAATCCTCGGTCCGCTAAGTTTCTTAAAGCTTTAGGAATTTATCAAGAGACTTTTGCCAAATCCAAGATTAATAACCAAAATGTCAAGTCTCATGTGTTTGAGTATACTTCCACGGTGGGAATTGAAACCATTAACGAGAAAATCCATCTTACCACCAATAATAATCCCGTGCAATTCATTTTCTGTTTAAAGGAGAAAAATACCCGAAAAATCAATAGTCACCGGTGGTGTTTCCAGAGTTTTGGGCCCATAATTAACCCTCGGATCGTGATGTTACTTGATTGTGGTACAGTTCCAGCCAAAGATGCGTTTTATCACTTATGGAGACTGTTTAACGATACCAACGTAGCAGGAGCTTGTGGAGAAATGAGAACTGCGTTGGGAGTCAATAGGAGTTTGTTAATTAATCCTTTGGTGGCAGCTCAGAATTTCGAATATAAAATCTCTAATGTTTTAGATAAACCTATGGAGTCAGTATTTGGATTCATTACTGTGTTACCAGGGGCATTTTCAGCTTATAGGTACGAGGCATTACTTAATGTCAATGGAAAAGGGCCATTGGAGAAATACTTTAAAGGAGAGTTTCTTCATTCTGCCAAATTGGACGATAATGAGGAAGATGACGAGAAAGAATTACGAGAAAAGAACTTTAGAGAAGTGGGGATTTTCACGTCTAATATGTACTTGGCCGAAGATCGTATTCTTTGTTTTGAACTTGTAGCTAAGAAAGGGTATAATTACATCTTGAGATATGTCAACGAAGCCAAGGCAGAAACTGATGTTCCTGAGACAATTGAAGATTTTGTATTGCAACGTAGAAGATGGTTAAACGGATCATTATTTGCGGCTTGTTATGCAATCTTTCATTGGACGGAAATCTGGAAAACCCAGCACTCTTTACTTCGAAAATTTGTGCTTCAATTGGAATTTTACTATCAGTTGGTGGTTATTCTTGTGAGTTGGTTTTCGTTGGCGTGTTTCTATTTGGTGTTTGACATTTTGACGTCAAATTTGGGATCCCGAGAGATTAACTTGGAAATTGGGAAATATTTATCGATTGTTAGTGTATGGCTTTACGTAGCAGCGATCATTAGTACTTTTGTATTGGCATTTGGTAACACTCCACGGGGTACAAAGAAGTTTTATCTTGTGATTGCCATTATATTTGCCATACTTATGGTGTATATGTTGTTTGCGGCAGTTTATCTTGCGGTCAACACGGTGCAAAATGCCTTGAAAAGTGAACATTTTACAGCATTAATGTTGGTGAAGAATGAAAAGTTTCGAGATTTAGTCATTAGTACCGGTACTACATATTTGCTTTATTTTTTTGGAGCCATTTTGTATGGAGAACCATCGTTTATGGCGACTTCGTTTATTCAGTATTTATTACTTTCACCCACATATGTGAATGTGTTGAATATTTATTCATTCTGTAACATTGATGATATTTCATGGGGGACTCGGCAAGAACCAGTGGCCAAGAATTTGGGAGTTGCCAAGAGTACTAATAATAACGATATTTTGATTAATCATGAAGAAGTGGAGTTAAATGAAGATTATTTGGATACATTAGAACAATTACGAGTAGTTCCACCTAAAATGAAAATGGTTAGATCAGTTGCAAGAGACGACAACTACTACGCATTGATTAGAACCTGCACGGTACTTGTGTGGTTATTCACGAACTTGATATTGATTTGTATAGTGTTGGAGATTGGTGGGGTCGATAAGATATTTAGGTCGAACGAATTCAATTATATTAGTCCAAACTCATCGGTGTTTTTAACAATTATTTTATGGTTAGTTGCAGGATTGGCTGCATATAGGTTTTTTGGTAGTGTTTTATTTTTAGTATTCAAGTTATTCCGGCCAATTAAATGGAAGTTGAGAAGAAAGAAACCTGCAAAGTCAGAGTCGTAGAACGAGGTTTATACCATATTTAGGTTTATAGGAATGGAATTGCATACGATTACTGGCTCTAGGAGCAATCAAGTCTAACCGAAGGTTCACCGACGTTCGCCAGCATTATGCACAAGCACTGCGACATGTGAAACAATCTGCAAGTGTCGTAGACTCGGAACTAACCTTGCAGCAGGTGAGGCCCGACGAAAATTTTTTTTCAGCAGAGTATTTTGATAACGACACGAAACCTAAAATACCTCAACAATGCCAGATAAACAAAGCCATAGTGCGTAAAGTCGCATGCACCAATTAGGAAAGTGCCTACGTCAACTTTTAGTGCTGAGATACGGTACACCAGGGAACCGGAGAATGACGATAATCGGAGTAGGGCAGGTACAGAGTGGGAGCAAATACCAACGTCATCGCCAAATGGGACTGCAGTATGGCCGGTCCCAGGCCGCATGGTGCTTCGGAAGCAAATGGCTCGCTGGTGGATAGAAATAACAGCTCGGAAGTGGATAATTGGCTCTGGTGATGGGTCGACCGGATAAGACCTTGACGTAATTGAGTCGGTTATAAAAATGTCGCGGCATTATCAGATAGCGAATCTGAGCCAAGGTGTGCCAGAAAACCAATGTCGGGGCATTCACTGACCAATGAGATTGACAAATTTGGGGGGTGTCAGAATAATCGTTGGGGAGAAAAGCCTCCGATTTAATTTAGGGAAACTGATCGCCACCGCAAATCCGGGCACTCCTATTACGAGGCAGTTTTACTAATTGGGGTACGACCCGTCGAGATGGGTAGGTGACGATAATGGCAATGGGAGTGTTATTGTTTCCCAAACCACCCATTTAAAAAATACACAAACCACTAATTAATTCCCATTTCAGCCGTTTTCCAAATAAAAAACTTTCTTTTGAATGTCGCACCAATTAATTGGACGAAAAAAATCTTACTCTGCCAGAATTTGCTATAAATTAAAATATTTCCCACTTTTTATCCTAACTTTTTGGTTGCCTGTTTGTAAACTAATCCACAATGAGTACAGAACCAACTAACGAAAAAGTTGACAAAGTTGTCTCTGACGATGAGGATGAGGACATTGATGCTTTGATCATCGAATTGCAGTCCAACAAGCCTTTGGGGGACGATGAAGATGATGACGAGGAAATTGAAGGTTCCTTCAAAGCCGTGCCTGAAGAGTTGTTGAAGACTGACCCTACTGTCGGGTTGACCACCGATGAGGTGTTAAGGAGAAGAAAAAAGTACGGATTGAATCAATTGGCTGAAGAAAAGGAAAACTTGTTTTTTAAGTTTATTATGTTTTTCGTTGGTCCTATTCAATTCGTTATGGAAGCCGCTGCTATTTTGGCTGCTGGTTTAGAAGATTGGGTCGATTTCGGGGTCATTTGTGCTTTGTTGTTGTTGAATGCCTCAGTTGGGTTTATTCAAGAATTCCAAGCCGGTTCTATTGTTGAAGAATTAAAGAAAACTTTGGCTAACACTTGTTTTGTCATTAGAGACGGTGCTTTGATTGAAATCCAGGCCAATGAAGTTGTTCCTGGTGATGTCTTGCAATTGGAAGACGGTACCGTTATTCCTACTGATGGTCGTATTATCTCTGAAGATTGCTTGTTACAAGTTGATCAGTCCGCTATTACCGGTGAATCTTTAGCCGTTGACAAGAGACACGGTGATTCTTGTTACTCTTCGTCTACCGTTAAGACTGGTGAAGCTTTTATGATTGTTACTGCTACTGGTGATTCTACTTTTGTGGGTAGAGCTGCTTCTTTGGTCAACAAGGCTTCTGCCGGAACTGGTCATTTCACTGAAGTTTTGAACGGAATTGGTACTATTTTATTGGTTTTGGTCATTGTTACTTTGTTAGTTGTTTGGGTTGCTTGTTTCTATAGATCAGTTAGAATTGTCGCTATTTTGAGGTACACTTTGGCCATCACCATTATTGGTGTTCCAGTTGGTTTACCAGCAGTTGTCACCACCACCATGGCGGTCGGTGCAGCTTATTTGGCCAAAAAACAAGCCATTGTTCAAAAATTATCGGCCATTGAATCTTTGGCTGGTGTTGAAATTTTGTGTTCGGATAAAACCGGTACTTTGACCAAGAATAAATTGTCATTGCACGAACCTTACACTGTCGAAGGTGTTGAGGCCGACGATTTAATGTTGACTGCTTGTTTGGCTGCTTCCAGAAAGAAGAAAGGTTTAGATGCTATTGATAAGGCTTTCTTGAAATCATTGATTAATTATCCTAGAGCTAAGGCTGCTTTGACTAAATACAAGGTTTTGGAATTCCAACCCTTTGACCCTGTTTCCAAAAAAGTTACTGCTGTTGTTGAAAGTCCCGAAGGTGAAAGAATTGTTTGTGTTAAAGGTGCTCCATTATTTGTTTTAAAGACTGTTGAGGATGACCATCCAATCCCTGAAGATATCCACGAAAATTACCAAAACACCGTTGCTGAATTTGCTGGTAAAGGGTTCAGATCTTTGGGTGTTGCCAGAAAGAGAGGTGAAGGTCACTGGGAAATCTTGGGTATTATGCCATGTATGGATCCTCCAAGAGATGATACTGCTGCTACTGTTAACGAGGCTAGATCTTTAGGTTTAAGAGTTAAAATGTTAACTGGTGATGCCGTTGGTATTGCTAAGGAAACTTGTAGACAATTAGGATTGGGTACCAACATTTACGATGCCGACAGATTGGGATTATCTGGAGGTGGTGACTTGGCTGGAAGTGAAATTGCTGATTTTGTTGAAAATGCTGATGGTTTTGCCGAAGTTTTCCCTCAACATAAGTATAATGCCGTTGAGATTTTACAATCTAGAGGTTATTTGGTTGCTATGACTGGTGATGGTGTTAATGATGCTCCTTCTTTGAAGAAAGCCGACACTGGTATTGCCGTCGAAGGTGCTACTGATGCTGCTCGTTCTGCTGCTGATATTGTTTTCTTGGCTCCTGGTTTATCTGCTATCATTGATGCCTTGAAGACTTCCAGACAAATCTTCCACCGTATGTATGCTTATGTTGTTTACCGTATTGCCTTGTCATTGCACTTGGAATTGTTTTTGGGATTATGGATTGCTATTTTGAACACTTCATTGGATATCGACTTGGTGGTTTTCATTGCTATTTTTGCTGATGTTGCTACTTTGGCCATTGCTTATGATAATGCTCCTTACGATCCTGCTCCAGTTAAATGGAACTTGCCCAGATTATGGGGTATGTCGATTATTTTGGGGATTATTTTAGCTGTCGGTACATGGATCACTTTGACCACTATGTTTATGTTCAAGAATGGTGAACGTCGTGGTATTATCCAGAATTTCGGTGCCATTGATGGTGTATTGTTTTTACAAATTTCATTAACTGAAAATTGGTTAATTTTCATCACTAGAGCTCAAGGTCCTTTCTGGTCGTCGACTCCTTCATGGCAATTGGCTGGTGCAGTTTTGATTGTTGATATCATTGCTACTATGTTTACTTTGTTTGGTTGGTGGTCTCCAAGATGGACCGATATCGTTACTGTTGTCAGAACGTATCTTTTCTCGTTTGGTGTTTTCTGTACTTTGGGTGGTGCTTACTACTTGATGTCAGAATCCCAAGCCTTTGATGATTTCTGTAACGGAAGATCTCGTAAACCTCAAGCCGACAAGAGACAAGTTGAGGATTTCTTGATGTCTATGCAAAGAGTATCTACTCAACATGAGAAATCCACTTAGGTTTTTCATTGACTTTTCATTGTGACTGTTTGATTTAATTTATTGGGGTGTATGTGTTTTGGCTGCAGATGATTCATTGGTACGGTTATGATAGAGTGCCATTTGGGTATGATTTTGTTTGTAGTTGGACTTATTCCCTATTGATTCCCACCACCACTTACGTATTAATAGATAATTTAGTTTATTTCTGGCTAGCGCACGTGATTCTTTGGCTGCGAAATTTAAGTTCTCTTTGTTGTACCGTTTTTATAGGTGTACGGGTGTAGCCTCTCAGGTGTACCATATTTATGGTACCATCTTTTAGGAGTACCATATTTACAGATGTACTTTCTGTTCAGGTATCAGGTGTTAGATGGAAGGGTTGAGATGTTTGTATTAGGGGTTTAATAGTGTCAAGGTTATTTGATATTTCGTTGACGCACCGGTACACCGAGGAGTTGGCATGGAAAACTTTCTGAAAATTAAGGCAGTAGACACTGCAGGGTTGAACTCTCTGGAGGCAACAATATCAGTAACTATGGAGTGTATAATTAAGACTATGACTCGGCTAGAAGAGGAAATTAACGTATCATCTAAGCTGGAAGAAAGTCTAATCCGATTGAGCACTATTTGCTCAAATTCAGAGCAGATTAGCAAGTAAACACATTAAAACATTAGAGACTTCAGAGAAAAGTACGAGAAAAGTACAAAACTAGCACAACTATAGGCGGGGTTTGATGCCGAGAACAGAGTAATGGATTTCGTAATATGAAACATTCACTCTGAAGCATTAAGGCCTGGCCATGTATGGCCTGGTACGTACGGACTTGCCAGATAAAGACTTGTCACATACGGACTGGCCACTAAAAACTTGTAGCCAGACGATATCCCACTCTTAACCATTCTGTTACTGCAACATCATCCTAGACTCATTCTCTCCAGGCAATAACTTTGTAGTATTGCCATTCTAAATTGTTGCTCGTAAATTGTACTTTGCTGGAAATTATTCCATACAGGACCCCACATCATTAGTTAGTGAAGCTGGTGGAGTTTAGTGCACATGGTTATTCCACTTACCTCAAAAAGTGTGGAATGGTTAAAATCGAAAATTTTTTTAGAAATCTCTCGAATCACCAAAAAATTTTCGTATCCAAAAACACTAATTAACAATTGGTTAGCAGTTTTTGGTTAGTTGAAAGCACAGCATCCCAATCAGGCACATCTTCTACGGCATTCTATAGTATTATTATACGAGAAAGAAGAAAATTAGTAACTATTTCCAGAGAATTGGTCCAATCACAGGTCTGGACATATATCAAGAACTACCGTCAAGAACGCACAGTTCATTAGCATTCATCCGTTGCATTGTAAATTATTGTATAGTAAACCGCATATTACTTGATGGCCAATTCCAAAGAACCATCGTCTCAAGAAAGAAGGTCGAATTTTTTCAAGGCTGATGACAATTTAGATATCGTTGGTGCTTTGAATAATCTTAATTTGGATGAGGATATCAACTATCCTCGGTCGTTGACCCCCAACAACACCGTAACTAACAGTATGGGTGCTTTAACCCCCAAACCCAACAATTTTGAAGTTGGTGGGTTTACTCCGTGGAGCACCGCAAACTTTATTCCCCAACTGGCTCCGCCATTCATTTATAACCATGGCAATGATTTGAATGAAAAGCTACCCAAACCATTTGAGTTACCGGAATCGACTGTCAATTTTAACAATAAGGGATTGCAGAACTTGAACTTGCCGTTTTCGACTCCGCCTCCCATGAGCCAGGCGGAATTTAAAGACGACCTGGTTACCAGATCAAATTCTACGTCAGAGTCAAACACCCCGGATTACTTGAATAACTACAACTTGTGGCAACAGGTCCAAGTGCAACAAATCAATTACAGAGACCGGTACCGTAAACCCAATGGCATTACCAATAATAACGGAAACGGGTTTAATGAGTCGATGAACATTCATCGCAAGCTCCACAATAACCCAAATAGGCGCAAGGGCGATGACGCGTCAAAGTATATGAACGCCAAGTTGGAGGATTTCCAGGGAGAGATTTATTCCTTGTGTAAGGACCAGCACGGATGTCGGTTTTTACAACGGCAATTGGATTTAAGTAGAGACATTGAAAACCAAAACACGCATTTGTCCAATGACTTGGCGTCGACATTGATTTTCAATGAGATTTACCTCAAGATTGTTGAGCTCATGATTGATCCCTTTGGCAATTACTTGATTCAAAAACTATTTGAAAACGTTAATGTCGACCAACGTATCATTTTGGTCAAGAACGCCGCCAGTGACTTTATCAGGATCGCCTTGGACCCCCACGGCACCAGAGCCTTGCAGAAATTGATTGAGTGTGTATCTACGGACGAAGAGAGCACGTTGATCATCCACAACTTGTCGCCCCATATCGTGTCGTTGTCGCGCGACTTGAACGGGAACCATGTCGTACAAAAATGTCTACAGAAATTGAATCCCAAGGATAATCAGTTTATTTTTGATATTGCGTCGTTGAACTGCAACGAGATCGCCACTCATCGCCACGGGTGTTGTGTGTTGCAGCGGTGTTTGGATTACGGCGGACTGAGTCAACGTAAACAGTTGAGTTTGAAAATCGCCGAAAACGCAACCAACTTGTCGTTGGACCCGTTCGGTAACTATGTGGTGCAGTACGTGTTGAGCCGGGGCGACCCCACGTCGATCGACCTTATTTTGAACCACATCAAGACCAATTTCGTGTTGTTGTCGTTGCACAAGTTTGGATCCAACGTCATTGAAAAGTCGTTACGCATCAGCGCGTTGTCCAAGATCTTGATCAACGTGTTGTTGGACAACACCAGCCATTTTCCTGACTTGTTAAACGATCCGTTTGGCAATTACGTATTGCAAACCAGTTTGGACGTGGCCCAAAAACCCGAGTTGTTCAAGTTGTCGCAAGCGTTGCATCCTTTATTACCCAACATTAGAAACACTCCTCATGGTCGAAGAATCTTGTCCAAGGTCCAGAGCATTGTCGTTTAGTATGTATGGCTGTATATTTAGTGTATATATTGATAAACTGGTAATTTCGCGGTATGATATGACTAAAATCCATAAACGTAAGTATAGCCGTTTGGGATGTGTGGAATGTAAGCGACGGAAGATGAAGTGTGACGAGGGCAAACCCTTTTGTTATAACTGCACCCGTTTGAACAAGGAGTGCCTGTACCCCAGCAAAACAGGTCCCCAGAATTCTGATTCTGCTCATTATTTCAAAAATGTGGAATTACCAATAAAACGTTATTTGCCCAATGGAGGTTATTTAAACAATTTTTCGGTAGTGTTTGACAAAGATACCGTCCCCCAGACCACGGTGGCGAATTCCAGCAGTAACGGAAGAAGTTTCACCAATGCCATTTCCGATATTTTAACTCCTTCTGATCATATCGATAACACCGATGACTTTATATTGAACCAAGTAGAGATTCTGGAAGTCAAAAGTCTTTTCGACGAAGCTGCATTGCTTGTTAATGATATGAACGATTTGCAAAGCCCGGGGTTTATGGACTTTAATGACAATATTCAGAATATACCTGATTTGGACGATATATATGCTTCGAGATTATTGAATGATACCGTAGCCGACATGTCAGGAAACACTAGTGCTACTGCAAAGGTTGGGACGTTGTCGGATGTGATCGCCGATAATAGTGAAACTATCCAGGAGTTTTCTAAAGCCTTTATCAAGAATGAGAATAGCAGAGATTATAATCTTCATTACGATCTAAAGTTTCCTCAAGTTATCGGTAATGACGTTAAAGATACCAATGACTATAATTCTCAATTGATCGAACAATTAATCACCCATAATAACTTAACCGGTCCTCATGCTAGTTATTTGCGATGGCTCAATAAGGAACCAGCATCATTTGCATTTTTCCCGTTTGCATCATCCATAGCCACCAACGAATGTGTCAACTTGATGTTGAAATACGCCAATAACTGTCCGTATTTATTGAGTGCAATCCTTGCTATGGTGGCCACTGTAAAGTTTAATGTCACCAAAAATCCAATTCATGAAACAAGTGCCCAGAAATATTTTTCTGTGTGCCTAAAGACATTGAGTGGAGCGTTTACTAATGATACCACAAACGAAGTCAATAAAGTGTTGAATGATATTGAACGCTTGTTGCTTACTGTTATCATACTATCGTCGTATTTTGCAGCAAAGTCTCATAAGGATAATGTCGTAAACAGCTGGAAGACTCATTTACGAGGAGCAAAGGATATATTAATTAATTATAGTGAGACTACCAGAAACCAGACGAAATTGAGTATTTCCGGTGGATTAGCGTTAGCAAGGACGTGGTTCTTTGCTATTGAAGCTTTAGCCACGTCCACTACTCAATTTGGTGGAACCTTGACGAAAATGAAACTTTCTAACGATGACATTGATCATCGGATTTATACCGACACCGGATATTTCAATCGAGAGTATAATCCGGCATACCACGATGCATTACATAAATCGGGATTTTTGACGGTGGCCACGCCATTCACAACCGAATTCAATTTGTTTATTGGGTTTACCATGAACGTTGTTTATTTGATTCAAGAGTACAGCAAATGCTTAGACTCGCTACGAAATAAAGAATGCCAGTCATTACCGTCATCACGAATAATGAATTTGTTTTCTTTGGTTCTCAAGTGTCGAGAGACATCAGTAATGGCTCCCAATTATAATCGGGAAACATTTGAGATTCCCGAAGAGTCTCCTGCTCATCCCAATTACACTACAGTTGATCCCATCAAACTCGAATTGCCCAAATCTGCCTATGGCCAGTTCAAGACCGTCGATGACAAGGTTTTGTACTATTCATGGTTTGATTTAAGCGAACAGTGTCATTGTGATGTGATCTTTTTGCGAGTGCTACTGATGCCGGGGTTTATGAATTTACCAAGAAACCATCCCTTGGTGAAAGAGACTGTAGAAAAGTTGATAGGCCAGTTGTACTTTATACGTCTGAAACAAGAACCGGAGTTTGAATTGCATAAAACCAAACTTGTAGCAGAAACACCACATTATTATCTCTCATCAGACCATTTTGATTGGAGAGCTTTTATGATCCAAAGTTCGTATCGGCTTTGTGCATCGTTGGTTGAGGATGAAAACGATTTCGAACGATTGGAGTTGTTTTTCAAAGGGTTGATAAAATTAGGTAATGGCTCCGCTATTGGGGCTTTAGACAGTATGTGCAAAAGAAGAGAAAAAATCAGAAACGCTAAAGCCGATGGCAAAACTTATGACGATAACGACGATACTGCACACACTGACATTGTTCCGTTTGCGTAGGCAATAGGGTTTATGTCCATATGTTCACATCGTTACATCGTATAAGCTCGTACACGCTCGTTTAACATTTTTCCGAGGACTTGGGCGCGCGCACGACGGCAACCATTTAAAGTGAGCCGAAGTGTCAATATTTGTCAACATGAGTTCTGAAGAAACACCATTAGTGGTTACCACTGAAGTTGATAGTGCCCAGACCGATACCACTATTGTTCCTAATGGGTATATAGCCAAAGAGGATATTGAATGGGAGTTTGGAGGTCCAATTGGAGTTACGTCTATGATTATTGGGTTTCCATTATTAATGTGGTATATGTGGATTAGTTCTGAATTTTATGACGGCTTTGCTTATCCTCACGATGGCCAAACCATCCAGGAGTTTGGATCGGAGTTTTTGGGATATTTCATTAATTACGGTGTTCCTTCGTGGACAACTTGGATTGTATTTACAACGTTTGTGGTTTTACAAGGTATTTTTTATTTGACGTTACCTGGGATTTGGACCAAGGGGCAGCCATTGGCTCATAAAAACGGTCAACAATTGAATTATTATTGTAATGCCTTGACAACTCTTTACACTACCACCACCATTTTATTGGTTTTAAATTATACCGATATTTTAAAGTTGTCATATTTCATCGATAATGTCGGCGAATTGATGACGGTAGCTATAATTTATGGGTTTGTGTTTTCATTCGGATTATACTTTTATGTTTTGCATGTTAACCATGATTATCATAAACTCACTGGTAACTTTATTTACGATGTGTTTATGGGCACCACATTAAACCCCAGAATCGGCAAATACTTGGATCTTAAAATGTTTTTTGAGGTTAGAATCCCTTGGTACTTGTTGTACATTACTTCGGGATCGTTGGTATTCAAACAATATGAGACTTACGGTTATGTCACGCCCCAGGCCTTCTTTTTATTATTTGCTCATTGGTTATATGCCCATGCTTGTTCCAAGGGAGAGGAATTGATTGTTCCTAGTTGGGACATGGCCTACGAAAAGTTTGGGTTCATGTTAATCTTTTGGAATATCGCGGGAGTTCCGTACACCTATAATTTATGCACCTTATACATTGCATACCATAAACCGGAAGATTATAATTGGCCATGGTACGTCATGGTTCTTTTATATGTGATGTTAGTAAGTGGATATTATTTCCTTGATGCGGGAAATCGCCAAAAGAATGGATTTAGAAGAATCGTTGCTGGATTACCTCCCGCAAGAAAAGTATTCCCATATATGCCTGGATCGGATATTGAAAACCCAAAGTATCTTACTACCAAACAAGGTTCGTTGTTATTGATTGACGGAGTGTATTTATGGGCTCGTAAGATCAATTACACCGGTGACTATTTCATGTGTTTGACGTGGGCCTTGGTGTGTGGCTTCAAATCGCCATTTCCGTGGTTTCATCCTATATTCTTTTTGATTGCTTTGTTGCAAAGAAATATGAGAGACCAACGAAAGTGTCAAAGAAAGTATGGCGAAGATTGGGATGAATATTTAAAGCATTGTCCATGGACATTCATTCCCTATGTGTATTAAAACTAAGTTGTGTATTAAAACTAAGTTTGATTATACAGTAATCTCTAGTCTCTATTATTTCAGCGGCGCGGTGGTACGGCCGCTGCGTAATAGGGCGCGCTGTACCGCGAGCGTCGTACCAGAATCGATCACGGTGATGCCAGGCCTAAAACAACAACTAAGCGGATTTCCCGTATGGCAAATCTTTGTGATTTCAGTGATGCGGTTCAGCGAACCCTTGGCATTCACGTCCTTGTTCCCGTACGTCTATTTCATGATTCGAGACTTTGAAATCGCCAAAGACGAAGCCTCGATCTCTACTTATGCTGGCTACCTAAGTGCTTCGTTTGCATTTACCCAGACGCTTTTCAGCATCCAATGGGGCTCAATCAGCGACCGAATCGGCCGTAAGAAGGTGTTGTTGACGGGCCTAATTGGAAGTGCCGTATCGTTATTGACATTTGGGTTTTCGCCCAATTTTTACGTTGCTCTTGGTGCTCGTAGTTTTCTTGGGGCTGTAAATGGTAATATAGCTGTTTTAAGAACCCTGATTGGCGAATTGGTCACAGAACGCAGACACCAGGCAATAGCGTTCCTGACATTGCCGTTGCTTTGGAATGTTGGGAGTATTATCGGCCCTTTAATTGGGGGGAGTTCATATTTTACTCGACCCAGTCCTAGAAATCCATACCATACCGTGTTTGAGGCCTTAGGGCTTGGCGGTTGGCATGAATGGTTTGTGACAAAGTACCCGTACGCTCTTTGTAACATCGTGGTGTCGATGTTTTTGATTCTAGGTCTGATTTGTGGATTTTTGTTTTTTGAAGAAACTCATTATAAAGTGAAACTACAAAGAGATTACGGCTTGGATATTGGCGATAGGATATTGACGAAACTTGGGTTTACCATGCCGAAACGGCCCTGGCATTCAGTAAATGATGATGGCCTACAAATTGATGTTGACCTGAATGACGAGGAATCGTTATTATCCACTAACCAGCTCGATCCCAGACCTTTATACGCCTCTGTAGACGATAATGAAGAACTGTCAGACGGCGAGAGCATCCAGCTGATTGAATCTGTAGGGCCGATAAGCCGAAGAACGTCCAATGCGTTACTTCGGAGATATTCGTCTATTTCCATGACTTCCAAGACCCCAGAACTTCGGTCGACTTTCAGCAGGATTTCGGGAGTCTCGTTAAGCCGACAAGAAACCCGGTTGTTGGAGACCCTGAAGTTGTCGGAGATTCTAACCCCGGGAGTCGTGCAAACCATTTGTGGTAACTTTTTCTTGGGGTTTCATAACATCATTTATAGTGAGTTTTTGCCAGTGTTTTTGTCGGGCCAAATCATCAGTGACAAGTTACAGTTTCCGTTTCACATTAGCGGAGGGTTTGGGCTTGATAGTGATTTCATTGGTCAACTTATTTCTGTTACGGGATTGATGGGAGTTCTTGTTGTGGTGTTGATCTTTCCGTTTTTGGACCGTCACTTCAAGACCATCAACAGTTACCGTAGTGCTCTTGTCCTTTTCCCGGTGATTTATAGCATTATTCCGTTCTACATCTTTACATTGCACGAATACAATCCAAAGTTTCTGCCCAACATTGTCAAACATATTTTATATGGGAACGGAATGGTATACCAATTATGTAGCGCAATTGCGTTTCCCCAGATTATGCTTTTGGTGCATCGGGCAGCTCCAGCAAAACACCGGGCGTTTATTAATGGTACGGCATTAACGTTTACGTCATCAGCCCGGTTTATTGCTCCCCTTACTTGGGGATATATCATGACATATTTTGATAAGCATAACTATGCGGGTGTACCGTGGTTTATTTTGGCAGCCATTAGTGTAGTGGCCTTGGTTCAGAGTTTCTGGATGAGGGATTACGATGAAGATTTGAAAGATTAGAAGAAAATTACCTAAATAACACAATTACATACAACACAATTGCATGATATGATTGCATAAACATTAGACAACTCAGAGTAACAATTCAGGCATATTATTTATTATTGATCCCTACCACACATACAAATATATAACAACACTAAACCACACATTCCAGAAATAGATTTGGGTATTCACTTGAGCATATTTCCTTATAAATGAGCCATTAAGCATTCTCGTAAACAATTAAAATCTTTGGTTAGATTTTCTTTGCTTCAACTTTCTGTTGATGATGGTACCAGCGATACCACAGAAAGCTAAAAACACCAAAACAAATACTAAGATAACACCAGCTGGTAACATTGGGAAAAATAATCTTTAGGGATTTTTTTTGGACAAGTGAGACTTTATATGAAAATTTTTATCCAGTGTCGCCCGATTACGACACTCGGTATATGTCAAGCATTAAATCATAAGGAAACAGGTGAATTGGATTTAAAGGGCACCAAACCGTTTACGTAAGGCCAGAAATGGTTATCAGCGATATGAGTTTGGTACCTATAAGAGGCTTGGTGGGGAATAGTGGTTGTTGAACCTGAATTTTATCGTCAAAAGGTGGTCAGATGGGATTATTATTGTTAATTTCAAAATGGTTGGTATGTGGCCGGTTTAGGAAACATGGTTTAGGAAACATGCATGAAATGTCGTCGACCACATGCGTTGTTACAATCGTTTTCAATTTTTTGCAAGTTGAGAAAAATTTTTTAAATGTCGCTATTTTAATTTTGCGCTTTCTGAGACATTATATTTGCTGTACTTCGCTCGACGTGTTTTGCACTACTGTGATTAGTTTTTTGCACTACTGTGATTAGTTTTTTGCAACCAAGATTGTGAGTTAAAGTCACAATATTATGATTTTTTTTGAAATCAGTGATACCTAATTGTTTACTTAGCTAAGCCTTATTTTTTGATTAGTTATATTTATTTTTGTATTTTTTACTTTTCATAACTGAGGAAATATATCTGATAGTTCTAGTAAATTTTTCGTTATTCATTACTCTAAGTGCAAAATTATTTAGATGCAAAATAAGGCTTAGCTAAGTAAACAATTAGGTATCACTGATTTCAAAAAAAATCATAATATTGTGACTTTAACTCACAATCTTGGTTGCAAAAAACTAATCACAGTAGTGCAAAAAACTAA